>JAGKQL010000057.1:2601369-2624647 GCA_018398635.1 Cyprinodon brontotheroides
CTGTCCTTCAGTCCAGCCTTTTCCAGCCACTGGTAGGATTTTTTGATATCAGCCACTTCTTCTATACTGTATGTTAAAATATGGCAAGCTATTTTAACATACAGTCGGTTTCGTCTGACTAATCATGGCAAGCCGTTTTAACATAAATTTGTACTCAGTGAATGTTAACCAGCAGCTACTTTGATGTTTCCATAAAAGTTAGGAGACGGGTTGGTTAAAAAAAAATCAGGGATGCAACCAAAAAATCCGTTTGTTACATATGGAGCTTTTTTAGCAGAGTTCCAGATTAAAATGAACACAGATCTGTTGTTTTCAGATTTCGAAACAAAGAGGAATCAGACTGCAGAGCTTCTAGAGATCCTTTGAAAATCATTTCCTCGGCATTATATTGGTAGACAGGTTCATCAATTTGATTTAAAGTAAGCGAGACACAATTAGGAGAGCTGTTGATTTAAATTTGCTAAATTTACTGGGATATGCAACATGTAATAAAATATTTCCCCAACGTTACAAGCAAAAATATGCAACGCTTATAATGTATTTAATATATCTTTTGTCTTTATAGTTTAACATGACTCAGAAATATCTGTGCAGCAACCTGTAGACAGCCTGGACTCACAGGACACAGACTCCGGAAATATTGGAATATGAAACCTGCAAGAATAAAGCACAAAAATAATAATAATCAGTTTATGTAAAATTATTTTTAAATATAAGGTTCAATATATAGACTTTGGCTGTCACTCATTATTAAGGGACAAATTTTATGCTGATTTTAATGCTGTGAAGGAGGATCACTGATTGGATGGGTTTTTACGGATGGATGGATGGAGATGATGATTATGTGATGTATTTCAGCATGCATGATGATGATGATGATGATGACATGATGATGGATGATGATGGATGCATTGATGAAGTGAAGTTGTGTCCATTCTAGGGATGCAGGATATATTGATGTTGGCATCGGTATCGGCTGTTATCCGTCATTTTTTATACATTCATGTTTTTGAGCCCTTTATAAAATAATGCACTAAAGGCAGGCATCTGTCTATAACTATAGATATCAGAGTATTGTGGTTATCTTGTGTTTTCAACAATAGGAAAGCTTTCAATAAATAATTTTTGAGCTCATTTTTTGGAAAATATAAACCCTGTGTTCAAAAATATTGAACACTTTTGTAATCAGAGTATAGCATCAAGTTAATTAAATTTCTGGGATATTGATTCACGTAAGTAGCAGACAGAGGGTTGTTAATCAGTTTCAGCTGCTTTGAGTTGTTAATGAAATGAACAACAAGGTGAACTAGAGGGGCAACAATGAGGCGTACCATCAAAACAGGAATGTGGTTTTACAGGAGGAAGGCCTCCTGAGCATTTTTCCCCTCCTCATCTTTTCTGACTCTTTTTCACCAGTTTTGCTTTTGGATAGGGGTCACTGTCACTACTGTTAGCATGAGGTGCTACCTTTGGCGACTGTGGCGTCGGATGTAGGAGTTTGCCTGAAATCAAGCCACGGCTCCGACTTTCAGTGTCGTTTTGTCCTTTCCCCCACATTGTCTACTGATGGTGGTCAGAGGGCCCGTTTGGCACCAGTGTGCGGCAGCCTTGCTTCTGTCAGTGAGCCCCAGGGCAGCTGTGGTACAATATAGCTTGCCACCGTCAGTGTGTGAGTGTGTGCGTGAATGACTGAATGTAGTGTAAAGCGCTTTGAGTCAAGTCTCCTGACTTGAAAAAAGCTCTAGCGAGCAGGTACATTACCTGGACCCTACAGAGGTTGCACAGGCAGTCCAACTCCTCCAGGATGGCACATCAATACGATGCCATTGCCAGAATGTTAGGTGTGTCGATCCCAGCACCAATATCATCGGAGGAGATTCAAGGACACGAGCGCAGTTACTCAGGGAGAGCTGGACAGGGGGCCGTAGAAAGGTCTACAACCCATCAGTATCTGCTCCTTTGTGCAGGAGGGCAGGAGGAGCACTACCAGAGCCCTACAAGCTTGACCCCCAGCAGGCTCACTGGTGTGCATGTCTCTGACCAGAAGCAATCAGAAACAGACTCCACGATGGCGGCCTGAGGGCCCGAGCACCCTCTAGTGCGCCCTGTGCAACTTCACAGATGAGAGGCGGGTTCTACTCTGAGCACATGTGGCGTGAAAGGGTCTGGAGAAGCCATGGAGAACGTTCTGCTGCCTCTAACATCGTTCAGCATGCCCGGTTTGGTGGTGGGTCAGTGATGGTCTGGGGAGGCATATCCATGGAGAGACGCTTTGAACCTATATACGAGTACAGAACCATCGGGATCAAATCCTTCACCCATTAATCCAGACCCTATGCTGGTGCAGTGGGCCCTGGGTTTCCTCCACAGTGCACGACAATGCCCGGCCTCATGTGGCTGTGAGTATGCAGGCAGTTCACGGAGGATGAAGGGAATTGACCACCATTGATTGGCCCCCACGCTCGCCTGACTTCAAATCCAATAGAACACCTCTGAGGACATTATACGACCCATCCATCCCGCGCCGCCAGGTTGCACCTCAGACTGTCCCAGGAGCTCAGTGATGCCCTGGTCCAGATCTGGGAGGAGATACCTCAGGACGCCATCCGTCGTCTCATTAGGAGCATGCTCCGACGTTGTCAGGCATGCATACGCAAGTGGGGGCCATACAAATGACTGAATACCATTTTGAGTTGCTGCAATGAAATTTCAGCTTAATGGACTATAGCCTGCTGCATCATTTTTTCACTGTAATCTTTGGGGTGTCTTTGAATTTATCCCTCTGTAGGTTGATCATTTTCATTTCCATCAAATGATGCGGCATCCTTTTGTTCCTAACACGTCACCCAGTCCATATCAGTAGAAATAAACAGCAGGATTTTTTTGCTCCATTGAGATCTGATGTGTTTTCAAAGTGTTCCTTTAATTATTTTGAGCAGTGTATATATATACGCTACCGTTAAAAGTTTGGGGTCAAACCATTTTGTGTTTTTCTGAAAAGTAACACTTATTCACTAACAAATACGTTGTGAAATGAATAGAAAATAGAGTCAAGACATTGAAGCAAGGTTTGAAATAATGATTTGTGATTTAAGGTTAGATATTTTTACCTCAAAACTTTACGCTTTTAGGTCAAAGAATCCTTCATTTGTAGCAATTCCAGCATTGCAGACCTTTGAAGCATTCTAGCTGTTAATCTGTTGAGGTAATCTGGAGAAATTGCTTCCCACGCTTCCAGAAGCAGCTCCCATCGGATTGATTACGTTAAGATGGGCACTTCTTGCATCCCATACAGTCAAGCTGCTCCCACAACAGCTCAATAGGGTTCAAGTCTGATGACTGCTGACTGCTGCGCCCTCCATTACCGATGATAGAATTTCCAGCTGCGCACCTTTCAGCCGCAAAATAGTTCTGCACAATTTGGAGGTGTGTTTACAGGGTCATTTCCTGCTGTAGGATGAAATTGAAACCGGAAAATGGCTGCTCCACTGGGTATGGCATGCATGTTGCAAAATGGAGTGATAGCCTTCCTTATTCAGAATCCCTTTTACCCCCTGTACAAAGCCCCCCTACCAGCATCCCAAAGCAACCCCAGAGCATCACATTACCTCCACCATGCTTTAACAGGATGGCGTCAGGCATTCTTCCAGCATGCATCTTTTCATTTGTTCTCGTCTCACAAGCGTTCTTCTTTGTGATCAAACACCTCAAACTTGGATTCATCCGTCCACAACACTCTTTTTCCAGTCTTCCTCCTGGTCCGATGTCTGTGTTCTTTTGCCCAACTTAATCTTTCTTCTTTTATTGACGAGTCTCCGATATGGCTTTTTCTTTGCCACTCTGCCCTGAAGCCCAGAATCCCACAGCCAGCCTCTTCACTGTGAGATGCTGACACTGGTGCTTCTTGCTGGTCCTCTTCTTTAATGAATAAAGATGCCAAAGTTGGGGACTCATGAGGAGGCGTCTGTTTCTCAAACTAGAGACTCTAATGTGCTTATCTTCTTGCTCAGTTGTGCAACGCGGCCTCCCACTTCTTTTTAATCACTGGTTAGAGCCTGTTGCTGCTGTCCTCTGAAGGGAGTAGTACACACCGTTGTAGGAAATCTTCAATTTCTTAGCAATTTCTTGCAAGGAATAGCCCTCTTCTATTTCTAAGCAAACAAGAATAGACTGTTGAGTTTCGTGATGAAAGTTCTTTTTCTTTTGGGCATTTTAGCGTTTAATTGACCCCACAAATGTGATGCTCCAGAAACTCAATCTGCTCAAAGGAAGGTCAGGTTTGTGTAGCTTCTGTAACGAGCTAAACTGTTTTCTTCAGATGTGCGGAACATGATTGCCACAAGGGTTTTCTAATCCATCAATTAGCCTCCCTGATCACCAATGAGCAAACACATTGTACCATTGGAAGGCTGGAATGGGCCTCTATATTAATCGTCCAAGTGTAGACCTATGTAGGTAATGCTGGGAAAACCAAACATGTGCAGCTAGAATAGTTACATCTTACCACATTAGCAATAATGTATAGAGTGTATTTCTTTAAAGTTAAGTGACTAGTTTAAAGTTATCCTTATTGAAAAGTACAGCGCTTTTTCCCTTCCAAAAATAAGGGACACCATTTCCACATGACTTCTTCAAAACAGAGTTAAAGGCCTCGGTGGAGAGTTCACGCTCCAAGAGCCCTCAAAGGGCGCATCCAAGCCTCCACGATGCCTCAGCGGGTGCGCCGAAGCCTCCTCTGAGGCTGTTCCTGGATACACGCATATGAGCAGTCCCCAAGTGCAGTCGGCTGCGCGCGGGCAAGTGTTAGACGTGCCCTTGGTCAGAGTCGGCGTCGCTGCCGGCCTCCCTCCAGAGACCCTCCTCCTGTGTCAGAGACGCTTGCCCTCCCTCCAGAGACTCTCCTTTGTCCCCGGTCCGCCCTCAGAGACCCTGCCTCGCCGTCCAGCTCCGCGGCACTCTGCCTAAGCCTCCGGCCCCATGGCCGGCCTCCAGAGATTTGATAGATCCCTCCGCCCACCCTGGGTGCAGTTGTTTCTGAGCTTTTTTGGACTCTGACTTTTGGTTTTGTGTTTTGTGCCCTCCTTCCTGGTTCCCCCTCCGCCCATCCTGCAGTGGTTGCTTTTTGTTTCTGGGATGTCGCACAGTAGCCTGGGATCCTCGGGCCTCGTAAGTCTCTGGGTCATGGCGCTCTTGCTGTGCTTTTCAAGCCCATGCGTTTCCTAGTTTTATTGGTTTAATTCTTTTTGTTGTAATTTCTAGATTTGTTATTCTGATGTTTTTCTTGCACTCATAAACAGCCCCAGTGTGTGTGTGTGTGTTCCTCTTGGCTCCTCGCCCCCTCTCACATCCCGCCCTGTCAGCCTGGGGTAGCCTCCTTCCAGTCATGCTCTCCCCTCCCACGCTGGTTCCTCTGTTGTTGTTGGTCCTGTCTTTTGCCGCTTGTCCTCTCATCTCGCTCTCTCCTGGCCTCTTGTGCGCCAAGCTTCCTTTGATGTCTCCGCGGTTCCAATCTGTTACATTTTAGTTGAATTTTTGGATTTTGCCTTTGTTATTAGTGCTTTTCTCATTAAACTACAGCGAATTCACCTCAGCCTCTGCATTTGGGTCCTTCTAAAACCAGCTGTCCCTCAACCACCGGGCCGTATCGGTAATCGTCCGTGGGTCATTTGGCACGGGCCGCACAAAATGTTTTATATATATATATATATATATATATATATATATATATATTTTTTATCGACGATCAGAGTCTGATGTAATGTTTTATTTTGAAAAATATACTGGACATACTGTATAGTGGTCCGTGGTGCAAAAAAGTGCTGCTCTAACCTCGCTACTCAAGACGCCAGAAATTGCTATGGTTCCATTTGTGGTTACCTGAGTTTCTGCCATCAGTTTCTGCCTTCCAGTCATTTCCTTCAAGCATCTCCTTAGCTACCTCTGCCCTCCTTGGGATTGTTTCTCTTCCTCCTGATTCTCCTGCTGCTCCACACCTGCTCCCCCTTATCTGCCAGCCTCGCTTAGTCCATCCTTTTGGTTGTCCTTAAATACCCACCTCTGCAGCTTCACTTCCAGTGCCTGGCGTTGTCTTCTTGTTGCTGTGTTACCCTACTCTGCCTCTCCCCTGCCCTCAGGACTTCTCAAGGCTCTTAACCCTGATGCTCTCCATGCTGCTTTTGGCCTTGTTTGTTTTATATTTTGAGTTGGATCTTTGGATTTCTGCCTCTGCTGCTTTTTGGATAATTGAAACCTTTCCGTGAAGTCATGCTTCCTGCCAAATTTGTCTCTGCATCTGGGTCCTCAAAGCAACCTTCACCCATTGTTGACAAGAATCAATTGCATTTGAACTCAAATCTAAAAACCTGACAAATAAAGTGAACTGAATGTGTGCACTGCTAACAGCTAACTTAAAGTCAGGCTAATGAAAATATCTGAAATGTGCAACTTATTTTAATAACAGCAACACATATTTTGCCATATATTTCTACCAGCTGTGCATATTTAGAGACTGATTGCTTTGTGTAAATTTGGTTAACATTTGTCACAGTTAAAGGATACAGTGACTGGAACTTCTACTGTAAGTCTTCAGGTAGGTTAATAGAAATGCATTTATCTAGAAGATCTCTGGCGGTATGATTAGTTGTCCTGCAGGAAACTGAACCACTCCTCCAGTCTCAAATGTGTTTCAAATTTTAACTTTATATATATTTATTAAATATTGAATAGAACTCTAAGTAAAAATTACTATTCTCCCATATTTCATGAATTACATTTTTTTATACTTAAGAAATTTTCATTCTCACTAAATCCTGAGAATGCAAACTAAAAATGCGACCGATGGCTAATGCGACTTTACCAGCAAAAAGCCTTTAAAAGCGAAAGATTCTGATGTTGTACGGTGACCTTCTGCGCCCTGGCCCTACCGGTAGAGCAGAAGATCCTTGTTGAAAGTCGTTTTGTGAATGAGAAGCAGCAGCGGCTTCTGACCAAAGCAGCCTGGCATACCACCATCTGCGTGAGATTGATCCAGGATCATCCTCCTTCCCCTGGCGCTACGCCTTCAAAGCGAGCTCGTGCTGGACCCAAATATTAGTGCGTGAAGAGGTACCCGCCGGATGAGTGTCACTTTCACCTCAGAAGCCTACCGGTCGCTACCAGCCACAAGATGGGAGTAAGTAAGCGAGGGTGAACAGAGGTGGTATTTAATCTGGGTATAGCATCAGCTCCACAGACTTCACAAATGCATTATCCTCTCATTTTGTATGTGCTATGTTTAAACAGGAGAGGAAACCTCTGCAGAGAGTCCCACCAAGGAGGACTCCTTAGAGTGAGACATGTTTCAGCCATGAGAAGAGGTGGGCAGTGATGGGAGCTTGGAGGTGTTTTCATGTGAGGACTGAGTAGGAACGATAGGCTTTGTGGCCTCCTCATCCACCCTGACGCCTCCCTGGTTTGGTTCATCACCTGATGCTTTCATTTCTCATCCATCTGGCATGTTTCAGTATCTGGAATCTGGCCGGACAAAGCATTCACGTCTGCCCGCGTGACCGCAGATCCTCTCAAACGCAGCGATGGCCTCGGTTCCTTGTGCCTGCTGAAAGTCCCCGCTTACTATTGGGCAGGTGGGCTTGCTTCAACTGGCCTCAATGGGTGGCCTTTATTAGAGTCCAGGAAGAATAATATTCTTGCTTCCAGGCGGACTGAGCGTGGATTTCGTGGTGGAAAAAAAGGTTCGTTCATTCAACCTCGAGTTAAATAATTCTGAGATTGATGATTTCACCTAGCCCACACATTTATTAATATCTTTGCAAAGAGAAACAGAATGGAAAGCATTCAGAGTCGCAACAAATTACAGACAGTTTTGGTTAAGTTCAGTAACATGTTATGAATAAACCTGGAGAAAAAAAATCTGGTTTGTTATGGGAAGAAGCTTTGTCTGGTCTACAAACACCATCCTGCAGAGAATAAAAATTCCTTCAAGGTGAAACCAGACTGGAGTGAAAACCCCTTTATAGTGGCGTAAATAGGATAGATTAATATATGATAGAAGAGAGAGATAAACCTTTTCGACAACAGTCCACCCTTTTGATGATTATAAAGGATAATATCCTTGTGTAATGATATTTAAAAAAGGGAATTTATGAATATAAAAAACTCTGAAAATTCGTGAATGAATGTAAATAAAGTAAAAAAAAGAAACTAAAATTAAAAAATAATAAACAATATATATATCAAAAACTCCACAACTGCATTAAGTAGGTGGACAATGTTAAAATGATTATAATAGATGGAAAAATCATGGGGAAAGTAAGGATAATGACAGCTTTAAAATTATGCTGCCAATAAATATATCCCTGAACTTAACCTTGTTGGCAAAAAATATTTACTGTTTTTCCTAATGGCGGATACTTTTATGCAGGTGCCGGAGTCTATTTGAAAAATAAAATTCTTTAGTTCAGATTTCATTATCAGTTACCTTTTTTTGAACCACAGAGAAAATTCAAATCAGTCAAACAATAGACACCCTTCGTCTACAAACTGGCAAGTCCAAATTATTAATCTGTTAATTGAAAGTAAAAAGATCTATCTCTATGCAAAAATGTTGGAAATCATAACACAAAGTTGTTTTCACGCAGATGACAGTTCAGCTCTTCAGAATCAGGCTCAGTCAAGCACACATTGAAAAGTTGGAGGGTTGTCTCGCGCTCCTCAGCACCAATGGTAGCTGAGACCTGATCATCAGGATTCATTCTCTAATCGAAATCTCTGCCAATACTTTCCATCGGTCATCTAACACATGGACTTTATTTTTATTATCAAGAAAAGTAATATCAAACACTTAGATACTAAAAATGTTAATCTTTGATTAAAATGCAACACATCACAACACATTTCCCTTCTCATTCATGTTGTAAGATTAAAAATCAAAAAGCCAAAGCTGATGTCAGACATCTTCAGGTGGGCGTCTTCATCTTTCTGTTGATGTTGGTCCCTTATACAGGCGACATTTTGAACGTTGTCTGCAGAACAGCTGGTCCTCAACACATCAGGTGGACTACTGATGTGTTAATTAACCAATCAGAGATTATTCTGCCCCTTTATTCTGATTGTTGAAGCTTTTCCTGGTTCCTTCCAGATGAGCTCCGATGAGCTCTGATCACTTTTTTTATTGACTCTCAGCCACACCTCCTCCTGCTGAAGGATGGAAGGATGGCTGTGATGGTCCTGCATTAGGGTCTCCAGGCACCTTGGTCCGTCTGTAAAGCCTTCTCTGACTAAGGGGAAAAAAAGGTCTTGTAGGTCATTTTAATGTGTCACCTGTCAGTCCCAGTCTGGCCAGAGGTCAGTGGTCAGGCCCGTTCTGTGGTCCAGGAACGGGTCGACCCGTCATGAGCTCATGGGGAGGAAAACTGGGAGTCAAAGGCTACGTTCACACTGCAGCCTGAAGTGACCCAATTCCGATTTTTTTGCCCATATGTGACCTGCTGTATCTGATCTTTTATGACAGTCTGAACGACACAGATCGGATTTTTCAAATGCACCCAGGCCATTTGGATATGTGGTCCTGAATCCTGACACGCATCTGATCTTTCAAATGCGACCAGTCTGTATCGGCCAGGTCGCATTCATCCGACCCACACGTCATTGATACTGACAAAATGTTACTAAACGCTACTAATCTGGCGTCCCACTAAGCGGAGGCGGGAAAACTAACAACCATGGCGGAAGATAAATAACACAGAGAGCAGTCAATGGAGAAAGTGAGGTTGCTTGACCTAATTCATATTTGGAAAGATAGCTCGATTCAGACCAAACTCGGCGGTGTTGGACCGAACCGGAGGCCTAATTCTCTTTTGATTTTAAAAAAGAATTTCCCTGCTCGGTATCGTGCCTGCTCCCTAAGCTGGAGAAGAACTTAAAGAAACGCTAATATACGCCGGCGTATTACGAAGTCATGTTTACTTCCTCTCACAAACACTGAGGATCGCTTGCTACATGTGACGCCGCCATTCGCTATCTCCCCGCAAAGTGCGATAGGGACACACTCGGTTGGAACGCTTTCAGTTCACACAGTAGATCACATACAAGTCGCATATACTTGGAAGTGTGAACGGACACGCAAAAAAATCCGATTTCACAAAAAAATCGGAATTGAGCATTAAGGCCTGCAGTGTGAACGTAGCCTTAGGTCAAAGTTACCAACATGCTGAATTAAAGGAGCTGAGGGAAGGAAAGATCAGATGTTATCTTACCCTTTCACAAACAATAGTAGATCAGAATAAGTTCATGTAGCTTAAAGAACTTTAGATTAAATTTGAATTTTAAACTTTGTCACAAATCATTGAATTATTCCATAATTTCAAACTTACCCAGTAAATGTACTTCTTTAGTATTATGTACCCTTATCACTTCTGCACCTGCAGAAAACTAAACAAACTTCTCCTCAGCAGAGGAGGGAGGGAGTGACCTGCAGCGCTGAAAACAAGGGGAGACTCCTGCAGCACAGCCTCCTCTGCTGCTTCCACCAGACATGATGTGTGTGGAAGAAGAATATAGGCTTCTCCATCCGATTTCAAATAAAACGATGTTTCCAAGGCGTAAGCAAGACACCAGAAACTTTGTGTCAAGAGTTTCATGCAGGGTGAAGAAATACCGAACCAGGGGTGCAAGAAGGTGCAACCATCAACAAACATCAACAAAGCTGTTTTTCCCCAAACGCACATCAGACAGTCAGGCTGAGGTGTTCAAACTTCATCCAGCAGTCTAGCAGTCGTTTCTGTCCTCTGCTGCTAAGAATTACACTTTAATAGATCATTTTCCTTTATAAGGCCATTTTATTCCCATATTTATTTACTTTACTGGTTTAGTCATAATCTAGTGTTTTATTTAGGTTGTTTATTTATTCTGCTCTCAATTATCAACCCAAATTCCATATGGACTGTTCCAGATGGAAAAATAAACAGCATCTATATGGATCCTTATTAGTTTAGCTTTGCTGTTTTTCTCGTTTTATATTCTTCTCCCCCTTTTTCTTCATAAAAATAATTAACACCGTTCTGTTGAAGAAACAACAATTTAAAATTTCTGTCAATTTAACCTTCACATATATACGAGTTATGGATTCATCAAGAATTTATCATTTTAAAGCCTCCACAATTCATCTTAATGTAGGAATGAAATCCTGTTATCTATATCCCCTGTCACTTTAATCAGTATTATTGTTATTATTATTATTATTTCTTTGGGGTTGGAGGGGTTAGCCAAAGAGACCGAGGGAAAACTTTTATAATGAGTAAATAGGATAAATTAATATATAATAATCCCGCTTCTTCGGTCATTACCCAAAGCTCATGACCATAGACAACTGATAAATCAAGAACTTTGTCTTCTGGCTCAGCTCTCACTTCAACACAATTGACCGGACTAGCAAAGAGACCCAATTTTGAATAATACATCGCTTACAGCTCAGGCACAGGATTAACCCACATCTCTCTGATAAATGCTCTAAATATCTTATAGAAGCAGAGAAATTACAAGCACTGATATGTACCCATTTTAAGGAGGACTGAGGAAAACTGTCAGTAAACCCAACTCAATATTCAATGTCCAGCTGGAGGCTGATCCTCAGGTTTTACCTCTTGGACCACCTAGTCGTCACATTAAAGTGTCTCATCAAAGACGGGTGTTGAGTATCTTCACATCTGCTCTATTGGTTGGATGGATTGATCATGTACCTCCTTAAATTAAAGGATGGCATAAAGTGAATTGACATGTTACCAGTGGAAGACACAGGTCCAAATGTGGGATGGTCTTTCTTTAAGTTTGCAGGTAAAAGACTTACTGCCATTATACTAAAAGTGATGCCAGATGGTGAAGAAGGAAACTGACTAGTTAATGTTTCAGGACCCTGAATGTCTCTTTTCTGCTTTACCAATGTGTTTGTGCTACTTCACTGCCAATAGGACAGAGTGCTTTATGTCTATATGTATAAACAGGTAGTTAGAGATAGTATTTAATGTGGCCTTGTTGTTCTGGTCGTTTTCTGTCTTAACTTCCAGAATCAATAAAGGTGTGATAAATAAATGCATTTTGGTGCTTTCCATTGCTGTTTTGGTCTCCTTCATTTAACAGCTGCATCCTTTATCTTTTATCTTTCTCTCCGATGACGATTTGGTCTCTTATCCTAGAATTCCTACTTCAGAACTGCTAACATCCAGGCCTGCTACTGTTAGTAATACCAACAGAGACAAAAGAATGTGTTTGCATAGACGATAGAAATCTACCTGTTTGAGGCTTTGCACTGCGTCTAGTCTTTCTTGCTGAACCAGCCTAATTCTCCCAAACTGACCGTTTGAGGTTTTAGTCATCTTTTCATTTTGCTAAACAGGTTTTGAGCTGGGGGCTGTTTTCAAACTCTACTTTAATCAATGTCTCTGCCACACACACTTGGATAGAACAATGTCGCCTCCTGGTGGCCAATTCTTATCAGTACATTATTATTACACTGTAGACCAGAGAACTTCATGTTTAAGTTGTTAAAAATGTCTTTATCTTCCTTAGGTTGTGCTTCTCCATTTATATTAAAGTCCCAAAAAAGCAAATCTCAGCATCTGTACCCTGCTTTTAATATAGAAACTAATTATCTTGAACTCTAAAAACAGTCCCAGTTAAACCCAATATCAGCTGCTGCAGCACTAGCCACGCCCACTGCCAGCTTCTCAGCCAATGGGATCTATTGTCAGAATATTCTACTTACTTATTAAAGTTGGTTGTTCTTTATAAAAATATTTTAACATCTTAGCAACTGTTATGTTTTATAGAAAGCAAAAATCACTTTATCCTGGTGTCAGGGGCGTAGCCAGAATATTATTTTTGGGGGTGTCAACATGGGGCACAGAGTTAGCAAAGGGTAACCAACACAAAGAAGAACCTTTTTTAACAAAATGCAGAACACAAGCCCTCATGCTTCATAATCATAACATTTATTGGAAATTGGTGGGTTTAGAGAATAGTTGATGGTAATATAACTTAAGACAAAAAATAATCAAATCAAATCCTTGTTCTCAAACAAAAGAACTTTATTTAAATTTCAAAAATAGATATTAGCAGTGGCAGGTGTTCAATAGAGTGCGCTAGGGCTCTACTCTAAGATATAAAAAATACTTGCAATTAGTACCATTAATTTACCATGATGATATGAAGGTGATTTGGATTCTCTCAATTGGTCCAGTGAATTTGATGCTCCTCCTACATGATTTATGTTGGTAAAGAGTTTGTTCTGGAAATTGTGATATTATCTTCCTTCTTCCTTGGATGTGAACGGATCCATAAAGGATGCCATCGCCATAGCTCTCCACTCTCCACTCTTGAGCAGCAGAAGAGCTACGTCTGGATGCTCTTCGTGGATTATTACAGTTCTGCCTTTAACACAATAATCCTGAACAGACTCACCACTAAACTGCTCGCTAAAAAAATCTACAAACTTAGATTTCATCATCAGGATCTAGTCAGAGTCTCTTTAAACTCAGACTGCTGCAGCTTCAACCTCTGTGGATCATCAGGACACAGATCACCTTCTCTCCTCTACTAAGATCATCCCACCACCACAACCTGCAGAAGAAGGATGACGAGAGATCAATGAGTGTTTCCAGCCTCTCTCTCTCCATCAGCTGTCAGTCAGTGATGCAGCACATCCAGGATAAAGAGCAGCAGGGACTTCAGTCCTGTTCAGAGCAGCTGTGGAGCAGCTGGACTCACTCCAACCATCTACTTACAGATACTGCAGTTTGTAGTCTGGACTCTCTACAAGATCCCACAGCTGCTGAACATCTGGCTCCTTCAGGTTGTTGTAGCTCAGGTCCAGGTGTTCCAGAAGTGAGGGGTTTAACTTCAAAGCTGAGACCAAAGAATCACAGCTGATCTTTGACAAACCGCAGCCAACCAACCTGGATAAAAATAGAAAGATGTGAGCTGATCCAACAGGATGCAGGTTAGAACAGTCCAACAGAACCAGTTAAAGAGCTCTCATTGATATTAATGCCAACATGCTGCTGCTCCAATAAAGACCTGCTGACTTCAGCAGAGAGAAGGAGAAATCACACACCAGACGGGCCCTAGAGCAATGTGGTTCTCCTAACTGGGCTTTCCTCAAAGCAGACAGAAACCCAAACAGGACTCCAGCAGAACCCAAGCCTAGACTCTCAGGGTCATCCGTATGTTGTGACTTTGAATCCGAGCCTTATTTTCAAACGTTTCGTCTCTAGAGTAACCTTTCCAAGAGCCGGTGTCTCTCCGTTGGTGCCCTGGAATTCCCAATAACTGCAATCAGCCGACCCTCAGGCCAGGCCGATTGAATATAAAGAATATAAAACTCACACAAAAGGACTAAACACTGGGAAAAAATTAAGCCTACAAATGTTCGTAGTAGGCGTTCAGACCCTGAGCAGCAAGAGCTTGATTTTGCTGATATGAATGAACAGATCAACAGTGACTCTCCCAAAGCTAACCTCAAGAACCCTCAGGCAAAATCACGTTATCATCAAAAGTGAGATTCAAACGCCTGTTTCCGAAGGCATCTCCTCCAAGAAGCTGTGCTGTTTACCTGTGCCCAGGCCGAAACAACGAACCAAAACATTCTGAGGACTTCAGTGTTGAGGAAGAGCATGAGTTCTTTGCCGAGCTGAATGCGCTGGTTTGGTCTGCCGGCTTCCGTAGCATCGTGATTCGCGATGTGCGCCGCTTTCAGGAAAATCCTACACCACCGTTTATGCCTCTGAAAACGACCTTAAATGACTCGCCTTTATACCCTGGATGCTACCCACTCAGGGACACTGGAAACAAGCATTTGAATTGCCAGTATGGAGATACATGGACAATGCTGTGGACTTTTATGACCCTTCTTACCATAGACCTCCTACTTATTTGAAACGTCAGCAGACAGCAAGAAGCTTCTTCCTCCCAGATTCCAGATGTACCTGGAGACATCAAAAGTACCCAGAGTGCTGCCCAGCATGGGGGGTGAAGTAGCAGGTGTTTCAGCGCTGGACCCATGCCTTTGGGGTACCATTCCTTGAATCAGAATATAGGCTCCTTGCCCCAAAACCCGGGCCGCAATCCTCGTGTGACGCGGTCTACCTGTGACTGGATCCTTCCAAGTTCCTTGAAAAATAAGGGAGGCCTGGAAGAGTTTTGGCTGTAATTTCGTTCTGTGGCCCCATCCTTCGGCTTTTGGCTCTGCACGTCGCAAGGTCTGTTGCTTAGCAACCGTGAGGATTGACACACAAAGCAGTTAAGAATGAAAACCGAAGTTTTCAAAAGGCTTGTTTTGTTTATTTATTTCTTTTTTTACATTGTAAAGGTGAACCGAAGACTACACTCACAAGAATCCAGAGTGGAATAAATGTTCCAAATCCACCGGAGTAGGAACAAATAAAATCAAATGTAATGATAGAAACCTTTTCAGTTAAATAACCTGCTGCTGTCATTCTGCACATCTCTAAAGTTGCTGCTATTTTCAAATATCCATTACTATAAAATGTCCATAGCTTCCATATTGGTTATTAATTCTCAATTTGATATTGTTAAAACACTTTTACAGTACTTTTATTGTTTATAGTTCGTTCCTGGTTATTCTTATACATTGTTCTGGGAAAATAAAGGAGATTTTCTATCTATTCTATTCTATAAAAGGCCTAATAGTGGACAATATATTAGTAAAAAATCTGAAACAATGTATGTATAAAAACAAAAAGTTATAAGCAAAAATCTCTTAAAAATATCTGTCAACAACAAAAAATCTTAGTTAAGCATATTGTGCAAAAACAGCAATAAAAAGATCAAAATCCTATCAGGTCCCCATTCTGCAGATATATTAGAATCTGTCCTTTTATTCCAGCCAAACTCATTTACATGAAAACAGATAAAACCTTTTTAGATAAATTAAACATTACCGCCACATATCTGGCTCTCAAAAATCATTAAAACAACTATTTTCATTCATTTCAGACGAACTATTCACTGACTGATTATATTAAACTGAACTTCCACTTCTTCGGCACCCACCAAGGTTCGGCACCAAGTAACCTCTGATCACGCTTCTTCGTAAGGCTTGTCTCGCTAGTAATGAACCCTTGGGCAAAACAAAGGATAGATAGCATAAGCAACAGACCCCACTGGCCTCCTCAACCACAGGCAAAAAGAAGGGATCGCAGATTTTATGGCCGCATTACAAGCGACCCCTCTTGGAATCCGACCAGACCTCTGGCGCCGCGCTATGACATAATCGCCCCGACCCAAGCCTGTAAGGACGCCCATGAGATCCTCTAGGTTTGGAAGAGAGCTGGCCCAGTGATATCGCGGCTGTCAGCACGCCTTCAACAATATGGGAGACAGAACAAATGTACTGGTTTTATCAACTGATATAGTGCCTTTCAGACCGGTCGAGACAACAAATGGGGAGGCCTTGTGCACAGTGTGCAAAGCAGGCACATATGTGTCGGTGGTCCACGGTGTCCATTGGAGGTGCAAGGAATCTGAAAAGCTACCTGGACACCTAAAAGTAAAGACATGGGGCTCTAGTTGGATATGTTTGTTCGCTTTTGGTACATTTTGAGTTATTATTTTTTTGATACAACAAGAGGTATTTCTCTCTCTTTTTTGTTAATTACCCTCATTTGTTAATTCACCCCATTTTTGTCCAATTAAGCCTAGCAGAACAGACACATACACATTATTTCTGCTCATTGCTGTGGGAGGCGTGAGCTGAGTCCATCTTGTTATTGGGAGTTGGAGAGTTGGTTGTTAACGTCTCTATTGTTAAGTGAGGGATGTTTAGATTAGGACATTAGTTTCTTTCTTTCGTATTGTGCTATATTCCATTCATTAGGCAGGAATTGCTAAGCATTTTTAATAAATACATATTTTGGAATAAAATTCTATTGTTTTGTTATTGGAGTTAGCGTTGCTGCTGGACTCTTACTGAAAAGCATTTTTAATAAATCAACTGTAGATATAGACACATCTCTATGCATGTAGGGACAGAAAGATCCAAACTACTATATGAGTGCATGACAGAATGGGTTATGTAAACACACAAACTCAAATTAACTCAAAAACATTAGGATCTGGATAGAAGGATGTGAACGATGAGTCTCTGGAAACCACAAACTTCAGTATTTAGGGTAGTTAGCTTTAGCCTTAAGGCTGAGAGAATCTTGCGCAGGGATAGCCAGAATGCATGCCTCAGGTCAGATATATAAGGCATAAAGCTGACATTTGACCATCAGCCCCATTGCTGAGGAAGCTTTTCAAAGAGACTTACCACAAATTGCTGTTGTGGCTGGATCCATTCCTGAATGAACAGCCGGATGATTTGCAAGCAAGGGCTACTTACATAGGGTAAACCCCTCATATGTAGCAGAGAATTGAATTCCGGATGAGGGGAGCAGGCCATCAAGACCCCCTCCCAAGACCTATGCTGAGGCATCATCCATAAAATTGAAACATGGCTGCAGACAGAATGATGAGATAGTATCATTTGAGATTAAACCTTAATACTGACTCAGAGCAAGAAAAATGAAATTACAGCTCAATCAATGTTTATCTCATGTTTTGGAAATCTCTCATCAGGAATAACATTTTTAGGATCTAACCATTTGACAGAGATTCATCCATTCATCCATCCTAGGGGTAGGATAGATGGATGGCTGCAAGGCAGCAGTGCTACCCACAGCTCCACTGAACGGGTCGACAGAGATTTAACAAAATCTATTCAATCAGTTTCTAAGATTGTCTGAGTTTAAAAATATATGTTTTTAGATGATCAGCTGCTGATCAGCTGTTGAGGTCAGAGGAAGGATGGCAAGAAAGGTTCCTCCTTCACTGAGAGCTGACTTGCTCTCGGTGAAGGAGGAGCCTTTTTCTCTGTGTCCTGCAGCCTCTCCTGTCTGACCTGCTTCAGCTCTGGGTCTTGTCCTTTTCTGAAATCTCTTACTTTCCATCACAGCAGGGGCAGGAGTCAATTAGGCCGGATCAAACAAGGTTGAGAGTCAAGATGATTACTTGTTGGGCCCTAATAAAAGTCTACCTGGGGCCCACCAATGCTGAATCATTCCATCAATGCTAACTCCCAGCTGCTCCATATTAACTCCACTGGCTCCCAGTGTTCAATAGAAATCAGTTCACAAACATACATACCAAAACACAACCTCTCATCCTTCATTCAGTTCTGACTTTATGTCAATCCAAGCCAATGCAAGTTCTAATGATTTGCTGTTATTAGTGTTTTTATCATTTTATTCTGTACCATGTTTATCCATAGGATGATCTGAAGGCTTTTATAAATAAAATGTTATAATCAATAAAAGGGGAACACAGACAAACTGCACGACTGAGATACTGAAGACAACGAGGAAGTGGTATAAAACTCATTTTCCCTTTAATATGTTCAAACTAAACCTTTTCAGCTATTTCAATAGTTTTATCATGCAAATGATCATTCTATCATGCTTTCTGTGTAGGTTTATATTACATCTATTCAACCTGTGACAGTGACTGTATCTGAAATATTAACCTTGTTGAAGACCAGATGCTGAGTCAGCATTTTACCCAAATCATCACCACAGTATCGCAGCAGTAACTTAATAAATTTGTCTGCATTTGATGATTCATCTGCATTAAAAAAACATCTGATTTAACAGTTTTGCTGATAATTCTCTCTTTTTTACTTT
The DNA here is from genome assembly GCA_018398635.1 of Cyprinodon brontotheroides. Taxonomy (NCBI): domain Eukaryota; kingdom Metazoa; phylum Chordata; class Actinopteri; order Cyprinodontiformes; family Cyprinodontidae; genus Cyprinodon; species Cyprinodon brontotheroides. The sequence goes on from JAGKQL010000057.1 coordinate 2,620,098, forward strand.
CCTCCCAGTTGTTACACATGTGTTCATTCAGCATCTTTTCATCCAAAATAAATCTCTTTAAAGTCCCACAATGGGGAAATGAACTCTCTGAGTTTAAGCAATCTCCCTGAAGAGCAGTGAACTGCCATTGTGTGGCGCCTGAACAGCAGTGTGAGGTTAAGGGTTTCGCTCAGGAACCCAGAGTGGAGGCTGTGGGGATTGAACCAGGAACTTTCTACCTTGTTAGAGCACAAACACACTGCTCTAAGTACTGTACAATACTCTCCAATCAAATGCTTCATTGAACTTTGGGAGTAGCCTGCCAATGATTGACCTTCACACTGAGATTTTGTACTGTAATGTTATCAGAATAAACAAATTTAACTACATCTGACCAAGGTCTGTAGTTTGCAGAGGGGATCCTGGAGAAACCCACTGAGCTCCTTCATTCCAGAGTCCAGCCGGTTCTTAGCAGGTCCAGATATAAACAGATGGGATGGATTAGCCTTCAGAGCTGAGAACAGAGAAGTCCAGCTGATCTCTGAGAATCAGTCAAACACCTGAATAAAGAAACAAAGATTTGGAAATGAATTCAACAGGATGCAGGTTAAAATCTTTCCATTAAAACATTCCTGCAGAATATGTGACCCGCCCCTGATAAACACTAGTCCAAGAACCATTGGTTATTTTCCTCACTGACACTGTGCCGGCCAAACATACAGCATCACTGAACACATTCTTGGCCAGGGTCAGAATATAGATAACACCCGGTACTCGCCAAAGTTACCACATGGCTCGAGATGATGGAGATAAAGCCCAGAGGAGTTTAAGAAACCATGGAACAAAACTCTTGTAAATCCAGAATAAATGCTTCCACCTTCTTCACTGAAGTAAAAGTACAGAGACCTCAAGGAAAAAAACTGATTTAATCAGTTTCTAAGACAAAGGTTTAAAATTTTTACATTTAAAAAATAAGTTTTTGATTCAAAATAAAAATAACTTTCAAAAAACTTGATTCAAAACGCATTTTCTTCAGAGAAAACAGGTTTCTCATCTCTTAAAGCTGTAGAGAGAACATGTTAAATCCTGAAAAGCCCTAAAAAAGTTAGGATTGTAATTTAAAAACTTTTTAACGTTGAACTAAATTAAAATAACAGAAGTTTTTCATCAGTAACAGAATAAAAGAGTACTTTTAAAAACTTGATTCTTCTAAATATGAATTTCTCTAATAAAGGGGAATGGACGGGAATGTTCGTAGTGTCTTCACAATCTGGATCCATCACTGCCTCCAGCCTGCTCCTCATCCATGTCTCTATCAGTGTTTCTCCATAAATTAACTTGGCTCCAACCGGACAGTATTCCCTCTTCCTGATTTTCCCTGTTTTGTTGCAGCTTTACGCCATGTCGTTATCAATATGGAGAGAAGAAATGGAGCCAGTTGGGAGAAAGGAAGGCGTAGGAAGTCCAGATATGAAGTAAATAACAACTAAATAAGTTAGAAATAAAAAGCTGCTCAGGTTTAGTAACTAAGTATTTGTGGCTCCAAGCGACTCTGACAGCTGACAGATTGAAGAGGGCGGGTTCTCTCTGACCCGGTCCAACGGGAACACCCAACGCTTCAGGACCAAAGAGATTTCATGTCTTTTTGTCTTTTCTTCCACTAAACATTAGTTTTTAGATCATCTTATTTAATTCTAGTTATTCTAACATGTTTTGTGGTTTTGGTTCTACTCTAGAGGAACCAAATGTCATTCTGGATGGAAAGATGTGAATCAGAAATGAGAAGTAAAGCCATCTTATCTTGTCTCATCATCCTGAATCTTTCCCAAAATCAAACTGAAAGCTATCTCCATCATTACTGAGGCATCATTTGACTGATTTTAATCATTTTAAAGTTTCATCAAAATAAAGTTCAATATTTAGAACATCTGGAACATGGGGAGAAATAATTCATTTACAAGGTAAAAAGTCTGAGAAATGTTATTCTGACATTTGGACAACAGCTGTTTTAAAGAAAATATATTAGAATAAATTGAATTAAAATCAGTAATAAAGTATCGGTGAATGATTTGGTTTGAATAAACAGAGAAAACTCACTGCAGTTTCTTCACTTTGCAGATTGAATTCCTCAGTATCTCACACAGATGCTTGATTTCAGAGTCTCCAAAGGGTTGAGCGTCTCCACCGATATTCTCTATTACGACTTCAGTCAGTTGAGGGTTGGACTTCAGAGCTGAAGCCAAAACTTCACATTCAGCCTTATAGAGCTTACAGCCACCAAGTCTGTGATTAGAGGAGAAATAAATTCAGTTGTAATAAAATCATACAGTGTGGATGACACAGACTAAAACATGGCCACAGTGATGGAGACAAATAGAAAATGAGATCAGCAGAGAGTGAAGCCTTGTTCCCTCCTTTAACTCAGCCAAGGTTACTGATGTCAAACCTGTGATGGTTTCTAACAAGCTTCTCCTGTAGGGCTGGAAGAGGGAAGGATGTGATGATGAGGGAGGAGGATGAAGAACATCTAATCTGGGAGGATGAATGTAGCGGGAAAAAATCCCAGCAGGTAGTGCTGGAAGACTAAAGCTCCAGGGGAGGAGTGTGAAGGTTGATTTGTTTCTTTGTCATTCAATCAAAAAAGGTTGCTTTCAACAATTCAAAAAACATATTTTCAATAAAAAAATCTTTTCTTCAATGATTACAAAAAACTTCACTATCAAAGAAAAAAGTATTTGAATGCAAAAATATATTTTAAACTCATGATTGAAAATGTTTTATTTGATAGAAGTGCATTCTTTTTTGTTTAAAGCAACTTTTTTAATTGAAGCAACATTGTTTTTTGATTGGACCATATAAAAGGTAGGGCATTTGTGTCTTTATTATTCAATCAAATAAGAAGTTGCTTCAAACAAACAAACAACAGCATCAATAAAAAGTAAATTTGATGAAAAGATAAACGTTTTCAATTGTATAAAATAGATTTTGAATGCAAATAAAATATTTGAGACTCAAAAGATTGCATTTGAACACTTTTTTATTGTTGAAAATTTTCTCTTTGGTTGAAGGGATCTATTTTGTGTTTGGGCCATACATGGGTAGGACATTTGTGCCTTTTCTTCTTGTCTTTTCTATTCGTTTCAATGGAAGATGGAAACTGATCCAAAGTAGTTTTTTTTTTAAATGATCCAAATCTCTAAACAACAAAAGCTCCAGCAGAGCTGCCCTGAAGGAGCTGAACATTAATGTAATGTAATGTTTAAATGGTTTAAATAGTCTAAACGTTCAGATGTTTGAATGGTTCAGAATCAGAAATACTTTAATAATCCCAGAGGGAAATTACTTAATGGTTGAAATGGTCCAAAGGATGAAGGAAGAGGTTAAAGAGCAGAAACTTCCAGAAGCAACCAGAACCATGAAGAAGAACTAGGAGGACAATAGAACTGAATCAGCATCACCCCATGAAGACATCTGGACTCACCGAGCCTTTCTGCAGTTACTCAAAGCTGGAAACAGTCTGAAACGTCCACTCTGTGATATGTTGTACTTCTCCAGGTCCAACTCGTCCACAACCTCATCTGACCTCTGCAGCATGTGGGCCATAGCTGAGCACTGCATCACTGAGACATACTTCTCTGATTTCAGGAAATCCTGGATCTCCTGGTAAACTAAGATGCCCTCCATCTCCTGATGACAGAGAAAGATGTTGATGCTTTGGACAACAGAGAATCTACCATTGTTAATCTTCTTCAGATTGTTGATGACTCTCTGGATGGTTCCTGGACTGTTCTCCATCTGACCCAGCACGCCTCCTAAGAGGCTCTGGTTGGATTCCACAGAGAGGCCATGAAGGAAGCGAGCAAACAGGTCCAGGTGGCCATTTGGACTCCTGAGGGATTTCTCCATGACTTTTTTCATGAAGTCCTCCAGAGATGTTTCTGTGTATTTCTCTCCCAGGAAGTTCTCCACCACCTCTGTGTTCCTGCTGGTGAAGCAGTGGAGCAGGTGGTAGACTGGCAGCCAGAAACTCCTGGAAGCTCAGATGAACAAAGCAGTAGACTGAGGTGTCGTCCATCCCTTCTCTCCTCTTTAAAGATCTCAGTAAACACTCCTGAGAATCATGAAGCATCTTTGATGTTGATGCCACACTTTTCCAGGTCTGACTGATAGAAGATCAGGTTTCCTTCCAGCAGCCCTTCAAATGCCAGTTTTCCCAAAGACTGAACCATGTTGATGTTCTCTGGAGTCCATGGGGACCCCGTCTTCTGTCTGCCATCATATTTGATTATTTTACGTTCGATCTGAAGCTTTAGGAAGCAGATGTACATCCCAGTCAGGGTCTTTGGCAGCTCTCGTCCATCTCTGGTCTCCAACAAACCCTCCAGAACATCAGCAGTGATCCAGCAGAAGACGGGAATGTGACACATAATGAAGAGACTTTTTAATCTTTTAATGTAGGGAGATGGTCCTGCTGGCCTTCCCTACTCTTCATCTCTGAATCTCTTCTTGAAGTACTCCTCCTTCTGTGGGTCATTGAAGACAGCACTCTGACCTCTGTCACCATGTCAACA
>JAGKQL010000057.1:2625143-2648137 GCA_018398635.1 Cyprinodon brontotheroides
GCTTGGGAACAGGTGAGGACTGGGCAATAACAGGAGCTATGGAGAAAGGAGAACACAAGAGGGCAGCAGAGGGCAACAAATGAAACACCTGGAAGACTGGAAATAACTAGAAAACACAACAAAATAATAATTAAACCACTAAAACTAGAAAACAAGGAGCAAAGCGAAACTAAACTGTAAAAAGAAAACATAACAAAACCAAGACTAGGACAGTAACTGAGAAAAAAAACAAAAAACACAATAAACTAAGAATTAAACCATAAAAACTAAGAAACAAGGAGAAAAGCAAAACTGGATACTCAAAAGAAAAACATGATAGAAAACAGAAACCTAACAAAATGTTTATAAATTTGAGGATATTGAAAACTGAACTGCATTATTTTAACGTGTGGGGTTTGACAGGTGAGCTGCAATATAATGATGTAGATGTGATCATGTTGTTTATTGTGAGGGATTTGCACAAACCAGCCAGAAAACCACTGAAAATGTTCAAAAAAAGGTTTGTTTCAAAAAAGTGTTGAAAAAATGATCAACTGGGCCCAAAAACAGAGGTCAACAAAACAGACTTCAGTTCAGGTACGAACACAAAGAACTGAAGCACAAACTGACCTAACAAACAAGACATGAGGGAAAGTTAAATAGTGGCTGATCAGACCACTGCTGGCACACAAGGGGGAGAACTGACTGACAAACTAACAAAGAAATAAACTTCATTAAACAGATAAATACTGGCCAGACACTAAGAACTATTTCAATTTAACAAATTAACAAAACAAAACTAAGAATATCTAAAGAAATGATAAACAAATTTCCCTCCATTGCAGCAACAGATCCAAAGGAAACTGGCAACTCAGAGAAAAAGAAATGAATCAATTGCATTTGAACTCAAATCTAACAACCTGACAAATAAAGTGAAGTGAATGTGTGCACTGCTAACAGCTAACTTAAAGTCAGGCTAATGAAAATATCTGAAATGTGCAACTCATTTTGAAAATGAAAAATATAAAAGTTAGCGCCCAGCTTTAGAGTGTGACAGCCAGGCTGTCACACTCTAAAAATGCATCAAACTACATGCAGACTTATTTATGATCATAGATTTAAAACAGAAGGATAAAAACGTAGCTGTGAATGGACTGCTATAGGAGCTACACCTAGTACACCTTGATCTGTGATTCTAGAAATGTCTGTACTAGAAGCAGGAACTAAATCCTAAATCCTGTTGTTGGGCTGCAGCGTTCATGTGTTTCAAAACGCAACATTTTCACTTTATTTATATTTATTAAATATTGAAAAGAACTCTAAGTAAAAATAGCTTTTTTATTATACTATAATTATCTCTAAATCTTAAGCATACAAAGTAAAAATGATGAATTTAATGTTAATAGAGTTTATTGCAGCAAAAAGTCCCTTTTTTCAGTGTTGAAAGACTTTGATGTTGCAGACAGACCTCTAGCAGCATGTCTGTTCATCAGAGAGCAGAAGATCCTGGTTGAAACAGCTTTAGGATGAGAAGGCAGTGAGCTCTCTGACCAGCAGCCCATATTAGCCACAGAGTCTGCAGAGATTGATCCAGATCATCCTCCTTCCCCATGGCTACCTCTTAGTGAGCTCAGGCTGGATCCAACACAGTGTGAGCATGTGTCTACTGAGGAGGAACACTTCCACCTCAGAAGCTTCACTGTCACAATGGACACAAGATGGAGGCAGCAACAGGAGAACAGGCAGCTGACCAGGAGCAGCATCAGCTCCACAGACCAACAATGACATCCTCTCATTTTAGAGAAGTATGTTTAGTGAGAGGAGAAACCTCTGCAGAGAGTCTCACCATGAGGATTCTTAGAGGGAGACAAACTGCAGCCATGAGAAGAGGGGCAGACATGGAGCTGGAGGCAGCTACAGAGGACTATATGGGAACTATAGGCCTTGTGGCCTCCTCATCCACCCAGACGCTCCCTGGTTTGGTTCATCACCTGATGCTTTCATTTCTCATCCATCTGCACAGCCAGTATCTGGACTGGTTGAGATAAGGAGCCCCAATGTTCAGAGTTCTGTGGACTGCAGATCCCTTCAAATGCAGCATGGCTCTCTGTCTGTGCCTGAAAGTCCCGGCTACTATTGGCAGGTACAGGGTCAGCTGCTTCTAACTGGCCTTCAATGGTGGAACCTTGTTATTGAGTCCAGGAAGACATTCTGCTTCAGAGGATCTATGTGGATTGTGGTGGAAAAAAAAGTATTCAACTGTTCATCCTAGTTAACTAATTGGAGATTGATGGATTTCACTCAGTCGGCACATTTATTAATATCTTTGCAAAGAGAGAACAGTCATCATGAAGCCCTAATGGCACAGCATTCTGCTCTGTTCTGATCTGGGCAGCGTTTGTTCCCCCTTTCTTACAACAATGGAAAGTAGTCAGAGTCAAAATAAATTACAGACACTTTGGTTAAACAGTAACATGTTATGAATAAACCTGGAGAAAGAATCTGGTTTGTTATGGGAAGAAGCTATGTCTGCTCTACAAACACCATCCTGCAGAGAATGGTGTGGCCTTCAAGGTGAAACAGACTGAGTGAAAACTTTTATAGTGAGTGAAAATAGGATAGATTAATATATGATAGAAGAGAGATAAAAATTTTCCGACAACAGTCCACCCTTTTGATTATAAAAGGATATTATCCTTGTGTAATCGATATTTAAAAAAAAGGAAAATTTATGAATATAAAAAAATCTGAAATTGTGAATAAATGTAAATAAAGTAAAAAAAGAAACTAAAATTAAAAAAATAATAAACAATATATATCAAAAACTCCACAACTGCATTAAGTCGGTGGACAATGTTAAATGATTATAATAGATGGAAAAATTATGGAAAAGATTATGATAGCTAAAATATGTTGCCAATAAATAGAGCCCTGGAATCACACCTTAGTTGGCAAAAATATTTACTGTTTTTTCCCCATTATGATACTTTTTATGGTAAAATATCTATTTGCTGAAAATTTTAATTTTTAGTTCTTATCATTATCAGTTACCCTTTTTGTTTCCCTGGAAAGAGAAAAGTTCAAATCAGTCAAAACAATAGACCCCTTCATCTCTACAAACTGTAAGTCAAATTATTAATCTGAGCTTCATTAAAAGTAAAAAAAGTAAAAAAGATCAATCTCTATGCAAAATGTTAAAATCATAACACAAAGTTGTTTCACGCAGATGACGAAGTTCAGCTCTTCAGAATCAGGCTCAGTCAAAGCACACATTGAAAAAGTTGGAGGATTTAATCTCAGCGCTCCTCTTTCCCAATGGTGGCTGAGACCCGATCATCAGAGTTCATTCTCTAATCCAGAAAAATCTCTGCCAATACTGACCATCCAGCCATCAGGTGCTCATCTAACACTTGGACTTTCTTTTTTATTATCAAGAAAAAGTAATATCAAACACTTAGATACTAAAAATGGTAATCTTTGATTAAAATGCAACACATCACAACACATTTTCCTTCTCATTCATGTTGTAAGATTAAAAATCAAAAAGCCAAAGCTGATGTCAGACATCTTCAGGTGGACGTCTTCATCTTTCTGTTGATGTTGGTCCCTTATACAGGCTGACATTTTTGAACGTTGTCTACAGAACAGCTGGTCCTCAACACACATCAGGTGGACTACTGATGTGTTAATTAACATAATCAGAGGGGATTATTCTGCCCCTTTATTCTGATTGTTTCCTGGTTTCCTTCCTGATGAGCTCCATTGAGCTCTGATCATTTTATTGACTCTCAGCCGCACACTCACTCCTGCTACGAAGGATGGAAGGATGGCTGTGATGGTCTTCCATCAGGGTCTCCAGGCACCTTGGTCATTCTAGAAAGAAGAGATATTTAAATCTTAAGGGAAAAAAAAAAAAAAAGGTCTTGTGATGATTTTAATGTGTGTCACCTGTCAGTCCCAGTCTGGCCGAGGTCAGTGGTCTGGCCCGTTCTGTGGTCCAGGAACAGGTCGACCCGTCATGAGAGCTCGTAAGGGAGAGAAAACTGGGAGTCAAAGTTACCAACATGCTGAATTAAAGGAGCTAAGGGAAAGAAAGATCAGATGTTATCTTACCCTTTCACAAACAATAATAGATAAAACAAGTTCATGTAGCTTAAAGAACTTTAGATTAAAATTTGAACTTTGTCACAAATCATTGAATTATTCCATAATTTCAAACTTACCCAGTAAATGTACTTCCTTATATTTGTTACCCTTATCACTTCTGCACCTGCGAAAATCCAAACAAGCTTCTCCTCAGCAGAGGACTGTGTGTGTGTCAGACAGGCTGCAGCAATGTAAACAGTTAACAGCCTTCTCTGTTGCGCTTCCACCATACATGATGTGTGTAGAAGAAGAATATAGGCTTTCCATCCGATTTCAAGAGCGATGTTTCGAAGGCGAAGCAAAATCAAAGAACCAGAAACAAGAGTTTCATGAGGAGAAGAAAACACCAAACCAGGGGTGCAAGAAGCTGAACCATCAACAAACATCAACAAAGCTGGAGTTTTTTCCTTAAACGCACATCAGTATTGTTGGGGGCTGAGGTGTTCAAACTTCATCCAGCAGTCTAGCAGTCGCTTCTGTCCCTCTGCTGCTAAGAATTACCTTTTGGTCAGACTGCTTTCTCTTCCTTTATAAGGCCATTTTATTCCTCCATATTATTAACTTTACTGGTTTAGTCATAATTTAGTATTTTATTTGTAGGTTGTTTATTTGTTCTGCTCTCAATAATTATCAACCCAAATTCCACATGGACTGTTCCAGATGGAAAAATAAACAGCATCTATATGGATCCTTATTAGTTTAGCTTTGCTGTTTTTCTCTCGTTTTATATTCTTCTCCACCCTTTTTTCTTCATAAAAATAATTAACACCGTTCTGTTGAAGAAACAACAATTTAAAATTTCTGTCAATTTAACCTTCACATATATACGAGTTATGGATTCATCAAGAATTTATCATTTTAAAGCCTCCACAATTCATCTTAATGTAGGAATGAAATCCTGTTATCTATATCCCCTGTCACTTTAATCAGTATTATTGTTATTATTATTATTATTTCTTTGGGGTTGGAGGGGTTAGCCAAAGAGACCGAGGGAAAACTTTTATAATGAGTAAATAGGATAAATTAATATATAATAATCCCGCTTCTTTGGTCATTACCAAAAGCTCATGACCATAGACAACTGATAAATCAAGAACTTTGTCTTCTGGCTCAGCTCTCACTTCAACACAATTGACCGGACTAGCAAAGAGACCTAATTTTGAATAATACATCGCTTACAGCTCAGGCACAGGATTAACCCACATCTCTCTGATAAATGCTCTAAATGTCATGTAGAAACAGAGAAATTACAAGCACTGATATGTACCCATTTTAAGGAGGACTGAGGAAAACTGTCAGTAAACCCAACTTAATATTCATTGTCCAGCTGGAGGCTGATCCTCAGGTTTTACCTCTTGGCCAACCCAGTCGTCACATTAAAGTGTCTCATCAAAGACGGGTGTTCAGTATCTTCACATCTGCTCTATTGGTTGGATGGATTGATCATGTACCTCCTAAAATTAAAGGTTGGCATAAAGTGATTTTGACATGTTACAAATGGAAGACACAGGTCAAAATGTGGGATGGTCTTTCTTTACGTTTGCAGGTAAAAGACTTACTACCATCATACTAAAAGTGATGTCAGATGGTGAAGAAGGAAACTGACTAGTTAATGTTTCAGGACCCTGAATGTCTCTTTTCTGCTTTACCAATGTGTTTGTGCTACTTCACTGCCAATAGGACAGAGTGCTTTATGTCTATATGTATAAACAGGTAGTTAGAGATAGTATTTAATGTGGCCTTGTTGTTCTGGTCGTTTTCTGTCTTAACTTCCAGAATCAATAAAGGTGTGATAAATAAATGCATTTTGGTGCTTTCCATTGCTGTTTTGGTCTCCTTCATTTAACAGCTGCATCCTTTATCTTTTATCTTTCTCTCCGATGACGATTTGGTCTCTTATCCTAGAATTCCTACTTCAGAACTGCTAACATCCAGGCCTGCTACTGTTAGTAATACTTTCTATCTGCAGTTGGCACCATCGTCTGGCCCTATTTCAAACAGATAGAGCTCAAAGCTCTGACTAAATGCTGACCAGTTCTCATAAACATTGCCTGACAGCTTCAGCTGGATGAATATCTTTCATTTTTATCTTCCTCTAAGCATGTTTAGAGCTGGGGGCTGTTTTCAAACTCTACTTTAATCAATGTCTCTGCCACACACACTTGGATAGAACAATGTCGCCTCCTGGTGGCCAACTCTTATCAGTACATTAATATTACACTGTAGACCAGAGAACTTCATGTTTAAGTTGTTAGAAATGTCTTTTTCTTCCTTAGGTTGTGCTTCTCCATTTATACTAAAGTCCCATAAAAGAGAATCTCACCATCTGTACCTTGCTTTTAATATAGAAAATAATTATCTTGAACTCTAAACATTCCCAATTATACCCAATATCAGCCGCTGCAGCACTAGTCACACCCACTGATAGGTTCTCAGCCAATGGGATCTATTGTCAGAATATTCTACTTATTTATTAAAGTTGATTGCTCTTTATAAAAATATTTTAACATCTTAGCAACAGTTATGTTTTATAGAAAGCAAAAATCACTTTATCCTGGTGTCAGGGGCATATTCAGAATATTATTTTTGGGGGTATCAACATGGAGCACAAAGTTAGCAAAGGGTAACCAACACAAAGAAGAACCTTTATAAACAAAATGCACTGCACAAGCCCTCATGCTTCATAATCATAATATTTATTAGAAATTGATGGGTTTAGAGAATAGTTGATGGCAATACACCTTAATAAAAAATAATCAAATCCTTGTTCTAAAACAAAAGAACTTCATTTAAATTTCAAAATAGATATTAGCAGTGGCAGGTGTTCAATAGAGTGCACTAGGGCTCTACTCTAAGATATAAAAAAATACTTGCAATTAGTACCATTAATTTACCATGATGATATGAAGGTGATTTGGATTCTCTCAATTGGTCCAGTGAATTTGATGCTCCTCCTACATGATTTATGTTGGTAAAGAGTTTGTTCTGGAAATTGTGATATTATCTTCTTTCTTCCTTGGATGTGAACGGATCCACAAAGGATCGCCATAGCTCTCCACTCTGCACTGAATCCCTGTAGCAGCAGAAGAGCGACGTCTGGATGCACTTTGTGGATTATTTCAGTTCTGCCTTCAACACAATAATCCTGAACAGACTCACCAATAAACTGCTCACTAAAAAAAATCCACAAACTCAGAGTTCATCATCAGGATCCAGTCAGTCTCTTTAAACTCAGACTGCTGCTGCAGCTTCAAGCTCTGTGAATCATCAGGACACAGATCAGCCTACTCTCTTCTACTAAGATCATAACCACACATCCCTGCAGAGGAAAGGAAGGGATGAACCCCAGGAGATCAGTAGTGTTTCCAGCCTCTCTCCATCAATGGCTGTCAGTCAGTGATGCCAGCACATCAGCATAAGAGCAGCAGGGAGCTTCAGTCCTGTTATTTCAGAGTAGCTATGGAGCAGCTGGACTCACCATCAACCATCTACTTGAGACACTGCAGTTTGTAGTCTGGACTCTCCACAAGATCCCAGCTGCTGAACATCTGACTCCTTCAGGTTGTTTTAACTCCAGGTCCCCAGGTTTTCAGATGCTTGAGGGTTTTAACTTCAGAGCTGAGACCAGAGAATCACAGCTGGTCTTTGAAAAACTGCAGTGCCTCAACCTGGATAAAAATAGAAAGATGTGAGCTGATCCAACAGGATGCAGATTAGAACAGTCCAACAGAATCAGTTAAAGAGCTCTCATTGATATTATTGCCAACATGCTGCTGCTCCAATAAAGACCTGCTGACTTCAGCAGAGAGAAGGAGAAATCACACACTAGATGGACCGTAGAGCAATGTGGTTCTCCCAACTGGGCTTACCTCAAAGCAGACAGAAACCCAAACAGGACTCCAGCAGAACCCAAACCCAGACCCAGACCAGTAGTCACTCCGTATGTTGGGGAGTTTCAGACACACTGAGGCCTTTATTTTCTAAACATGTCTGTCCACCTCCTGAGAGTCGTAACCTGCTCTACTGATCAAGCAGCCGATTTTATTTATGACAGTGTGCTGACCCAATCATTCACAATAACTGAAATCATTCTCCCTTTGGCCAGGGTCACTGAATATAGTTTTAATCTGAAAAACTCACACAAAGACAAAACACAACTAGAATAAATTCATTAAAACAATTACTTGTCTTTGGCACTCAGACCTCGGCAGGAAACATAGAGCTTGATTTTGATAGATATGAATTAACAGGAGTAAAGAACAGGGCAGTTTATCCCCAGGTCTGAAACTGGTGGTGGAGTGGAGATAGATGAAGTTGGTCAGTCTGTAAACTGCTGGTTTGAGAGATGGTCTGCTGAGCTTTATGGAGAGATCCAGTGGACTGCATGAGCTGATACTAGAGCTTCACTCAAGGACCTGGAAGATGGAAGTCCAGATTGGATAACACAGGTTGAGAGAACCTGTCAATGATGAGCAAGCACAAAGCGACAGTGGAGAGGAAACATTCCCCTTTGGTAAGAAACCTCTAGCAGAACCAGGCTCAACATGGCAGTCTTCTGCCGGACCGGTTGGATTGAGACGTGGAATACAGTAGGAGTCCGGGAGTAATGAAACCCTGGTGAAGCTTTAGCTGCAGTGGTGAGGAGGGGCTGGAGGTGGGTTGAAACGGGGACATCTGAATGAAGTCAGACAGCACATTCAGTGCCGCGCACTTAGGAGCAGACCAGTGCAGATTGGAGGCCTTTAAAGATACATTTTGGATGCTGATTGGCTTTGGAGGAGGTGTGGCCTACCAAAAGAGGGCCAGTTGCCGAAAAGGCCGACCAAAAGTCGTGACGGGATGGTGAGGTGAATTGAGGTGAATGGTGATGGGATGAAGCAGGGGATAAATGTTAGGATGAATGATAGGATGAATGATAGAAGCCTGGTATAAAACCATCCTGCCTGACGAATTATAGGAGTTAGAGGAGTGATGAGAATGGGTTATAAACACAACTGAATTAATAGAACATTAGATGGTTTGTCCCTGCCCAGATCCTCTCATTGGGTTAGCTGCAGCACTCAGCTTCACTGAGTTTTCAGCTGCTTCAAAGCCCCCTCCGAACAGATGAGTGCTGAGAGCCAGGCAAGTAAATGGTATCTAAAGGAATTCTTGCACCTAGAGTCTAGCTGACAGCTACATCCTTTTGTCTCAGACTGGAATATAGCCTCCATAGCTCTGGCTCATTCACAACCTGTAATGGTAAGGGAGGAAATAAAAAGGTTTGTCACTCCTGTTGGTCTCATTCTTAAATAACATGAAGCTCCATGGTAGAGCAGGAGCTCTCAAAAGCAAAAGAAACTTCCCCTCCGAACAAATGAGCGGTGAGCAAAACCCGTAAAAGGTAAAATTCTTTCACTGTTGGCATCAGCCATCCTTCGGCTTCCACTGTACCAACTTTTCATGTTTTCTGTTACTAAAACTTTTTAGCCCATGGCGTAGCGATGAAAAAATGTGTTTTTTCTGGATATGAGGATTTTTTTCTACTCCAAGAATCAGCAAGTTTTTCCTATGCCCGAACAAGTCAGCTAAACCCATAAGAATGATATTGAAAAAATTCCTTCAGTATGTGAGTGCTAGAAGCATCTGGAGATGTTCTATACATCTGTACATCAAATAGTTAAGAAATGGGAGCGTCTGAAATATATGTATCCTTTTTGGATTTTGTCTGTGATTTTTTGGTGGAAAGTCTCTCATTGGATTTCTATTAATGGAAGTTAATGGTAAGACTCCTTAACGTGGTCTGGGACACAATGTCACCAAACTATAAATGATACCACACAGATAGAGGGTTACATTTTTCTGAATCCTGACAAAGATTCCTACGTTTTGATGCTTATAATTTATTATTACAACTGAGGTGAAAAAGTAAAGGGGTAAGAGAAAGATTTGTTCACGAAAAAGCAGCAGAACAGCTCAAAAGCTAGAGCGAACACTCTAGCAGTTGAAGGAATTCCGATCCATAGACTTTTCATTATAAATCTGAAAATCTTTACATTCTAACTTTACAAAGTTTGAAGCTTCACTGAAACAAGGGCTTACTTAAAGGTTAGCAAAAAGCTGGAGTCAAACAATAATATATACAAGAAAGAATCACGGAAACATTTTAAAAAGTTAGATGGTGTTTTCTAGCTTGAAAGTATACTGCTTGAAATAGGGTTAAAGGTCCAAAAGATGATGTAGGGTTTTTGGCTGAATTTTGCACAGAATCTAAAAATTTCTACAGAGCATTAGCTACCTGAAGACAAAAAAGCAGAAAAAGCTGAATTTCGTGAAAACTACAGAAAATATCTTTGCAAAGGACATAGCGAAATCTCATACCTGAGGACAAGCTGAAACGTTTTGATACCAAAATTGTTGAAATCGGATGAAAACTGCGGGACTAGTTAGAGGGAGTCAGAAAAGAAAAAGTGAAAAACAATAACTTATTGTTGATTGTTGATTACAGCTCAATCCATTTTATCTCAAGTTTTGGAAATCTCTCATCAGGAATAAAATTCTCAAATGAGGTTTTAGGATCTGACCATTTGAAAGAGATTCATCCATTCATCTTCTAACATCATTAATCACAAGTGGGGTCACGAGGGTGCTGGTTCCTATCTCCATCTGTCTACGGGGAAGAGGTGGGGTCCACCCTGGACAGGTCGCCAGGTCGCAACACAGAGACAAACAGGACAAACAACCATTCATGCACACACATTCACACCTATGGAGGATTTAGAGAAGTCAATTAACCCAACAGTCATGTTTTTAGACTGTGGGAGGAAGCCGGAGTACCCTGAAAGAGTCACTGACTTAGTGGAAGGCCCCTGATTAAAGTTCACCTAGGGCCCACAATGGCCGAATCATTCCATCACGCAACTCCCAGCTGTTCATTAACTCCACTGACTCCCAGTCTCATTCAATAGAAATCAATCCTATGAACATGAGACCAAACACAACCTCATCCTTTCATTCATTTCTGTCTTTTATGTCAATCCAAGTCAATGCAAGTTCTAATGATTTGCTGTTATTGGTGTTTTTATCATTTTATTCTGTACCATGTTTATCCATAGGATGATCTGAAGGCTTTTATAAATAAAATGTTATAATCAATAAAAGGGGAAAACAGACAAACTGCACAGCTGAGATACTGAAGACAACAAGGAGGTGGTTTAAAACAAATTTTTCCTTTAATATGTTCAAACTCAACTTTTCCAGCTATTTATCATGCAAATGAAAACCTATACTACTTTCTGTGTAGGTTTATATTAAATCTATTCAACCTGTAACAGTGACTGTATCTGAAATATTAACCTTGTTGAAGACCAGATGCTGAGTCAGCATTTTACCCAAATCATCATCACAGTATCGCAGCAGTGACTTAATAAATTTGTCTACATTTGATGATTCATCTGCATTAAAAAAAAATCATCTGATTTAACAGTTTGTCTGATAATTCTCCCTTTTTTACTTTCCTCCCAGTTGTTACACATGTGTTCATTCAGCATAATCTGATCCAAAATAAATCCCTTTAAAGTCCACAATGGGTAATTTCACTCTCTGTGTTTAACCAATCTGCCTGGAGAGCAGTGAACTGCCATTGTGTGGCGCCTGGACAGAAGTGTGAGGTTAAGGGTTTTGCTCAGGAACCCAGAGTGGAGGCTGTGGGGATTGAACCAGGAACTTTCTACCTTGTTAGAGCACAAGCACACTGCTCTAACTACTATGCCAATACTCTCCAATCAAAAAGCCTATTGATCCTTTACTAACTCAGTGATTGACCTTCACACTGAGATTTGCACTGTAATGTTATTAGAATAAACAAATATACATCTGACCTCAATATCTGTAGTTTGCAGAGGGGAGACTGGAGAAACCCACTGAGCGCCTTCATTCCAGAGTCCACCCTGGTTCTTAGCAGGTCCAGTTCTGGCAGATGGGATGGATTAGACTTCAGAGCTGAGAACAGAGAATTCCAGCTGCTCTCTGACAATATGCAGTCCCACAATCTGAATACATAACAAAATATTTTAGCTGAATTGAACAGGATGCAGATTAAAACTTTCCATTAAAACATTCCAGCAGAATATGTGACCCTGGCCCTTGATAAACATTAGTCCAAGGACCATTGGTTATTTTTTTCACCGACACTGTGCTGGACCAATCATACAGCATCACTGAACACATTCTCTCTTTGGCCAGGGTCACTGAATATAGTATAACACTGGTACGCAGCAGCTACCATACTGAGATGGAGATAAAGCCCAGAGGAGACACTAGAAACTACGGGAACAAAACTCTCGGGATCCAGAGGTGTCAGAAATGTTCACCTTCTTCACTGAAGTAAAAATACAGATACCTGTAAGGAAAAACTGATTGAACTAATTTACTGAAGACAAAGGAAAAAAAGTTCAGCTTCTACCAAATTAAAAATAAGGTTTTGCCTCAAAAGATAAAACAACTTTTAAAAACTTAATTCCTCAAAAAGTTTTTTCTGCTGAGAAAACAGGTTAATTTAGCTCCTTTTCTCTCTGTGTTGGTAGAGAACATAAAAAATGGGTCTAGTTTGGTTCTAAATTCTAATTTCAGACAGGATGATATAGATTGAAGTGAACAGAAGTCGCTTCATCAGCAGCTGAATCCCTTTTTGAAGCTCTGCTATTCACAGCGGCATTAAGCTGCAAACAGAATCAACATGGACATTTCCTCTATAAAGGGAGCCATGGGCCGAGGGGAATGTCTGCGTCTCACAATCTGATCCATCAATGTCTCCAACCTCCTGTCTTCATCCATGTCATGTCTCTATCAGTGTTTTTCTACAAACCTAACTGAACCAACTGGACAGATTCTCTTCCTGATTTTCCCTGTTTTTGTTGCAGCTCTTCGTCGTAATGGATTAACAATATGGAGAAGAAATGAGAGCCAGTTTGGAGAAGGAAGGAGCTACGAAGGGTCCAGATGTGTGAAGTAAATAGGGAAGTACCAATAAGTCCAGAAATAAAAAGCTGCTTAAGTTCAGTAACTACTAAGTATTTTGTGGCTCCAAGCGACTCTGACAGCTGACAGATTGAAGAGGTCGGGTTCTCTCTGACCCGGAAACAGAACAGCAGCTTCAGGACAAGATTTCATGTCTTTGTCTTTTCTTCCTCAAACATTAGTTTTTAGATCACCTTATTTTATTCTAGTTATTCTAACATGTTTGTGGTTCTGGTTCTACTCTAGAGGAACCAAATGTCATTCTGGATGGAAAGATGTGAATCAGAAATGAGAAAATAAAAGCCATCTTATCTTGTCTCATCATCTGAATCTTTCCCAAATCAAACTGAAACATCTCCAACATTACTTAACATCATTTGACTGATTTTTACCATTTTAAAGTTTCATAAAAATAAAGTTCAATATTTAGAACATCTGGAACAGGAAAATAATTCATTTACAAGGTAAAAAGTCTGAGAAATATTCTGACATTTGGACAACAGCTGTTTTAAAGAAAATATATTAGAATAAATTGAATTAAAATCAGTAATAAAGTATCGGTGAATGATTTGGTTTGAATTAACAGAAAACTCACTTCAGTTTCTTCACTTTGCAGATTGAATTCCTCAGTACCTCACACACAGGCTTAATTTCAGAGTCTCCAAAGTGTTGACTGTGTCCACCGATGGTCTCTATTACGACTTCAGTCAGATGAGGGTTGGACTTCAGAGCTGAGGCCAAAACTTCACATTCAGCCTTATAGAGCTCACAGCCACCAAGTCTGTGATTAGAGGAGAAATAAAGTCAGTTTTAATAAAATCATACAATCTGGATGACATGGACTAAAACATGACCACAGTGATGGAGACAAACAGAGAAGCTGAGCAACAGGTTCAAACTGTCCAGGCTTCATGTTCACAGAACAACACTGAAGGTTTTAGCAGCAGCCATCTTAGCTGACTGTTAGCAAACCTCCCTGTGTCTTCATGTTGAGCTCTGACTGCTGTCTGCTGCAGGAACAATCTGGATCCACAGAAGATGATGAACATCAACATTATTTCAGTGGAAGAGGAAGAATGATTCAATCAATGAAGCTAACTTATCACGACGATCACAGCATGTTGGATAGTCGGGATCAAAATCAACCAAGAAGCATAAGAGTTTCTATTCATCCATTTTTCTCTCTAACCTTCAACTTCTTTGGGATCATGGCTCACTCACACTACTGAGGAGGATTCTAGAGAAAAAGAATATGAACTGCTCAGAGGTCTGACTCAGGTCAGACTCCAGTCACCCCTACATTCATGACTGTAGACTTTAACCTGATGGAGGGAGACAGAGCCTGAACGGCCACATAGATTTCCACATCTTCTACAGGTCAGATGTTGCTAATAATCGTTCCTAACTTCTCCTCTCCACAGCCCACGAACATGTCCAACATTGGAGATGAGAAGCTGCAAGTGATGAGATCAGCAGAAAGTGAAGCCTTGTTCACTCCTTTAACTCAACCAAGGTTACTGATGTCAAACCTGTGATGGTTTCTAACAAAAGCTTCTCTGTAGGGGCTGGAAAGGAGGGAAGGATAAGGGATGATGAGGAGAAGGAGGATGAAGAACATCTAATCTGGGAGGATGAATGTAGCGGGAAATAATCCAAGCAGGTAGTGCTGGAAGACTAAAGCTCCAGAGGAGGAGTAAATCTTCCTGGTTTCAGTTCCAGACCAGTCTGAAAGTCTGACCGGGAAAACTAGCAGTAGTTCTGTCAAAGCTTTAAACTCAGTTTTCCAGTGAAGCAGTGCTGAGGTAACTCTCACCTTAATAAGGTCCAAAAGAGATGGAGCTGCGAACAGGTACCAGCAACAAGCCCCTGAGTGCAGATGATGGAGGACCTCTCTCACCAAAGCAGAGAACAGGGAAACTTGCTGAGGTGAGGCTGGATGGCAGGGCACCGCTTAACCAACACCAATCCAACACACGGCCACCATTTCCCTCCAAAGCCACTGTTGTCATTCTCTGCAGGATGGTATTTATAGACCAGACATAGCTTCTTCCCATAACAAATCAGATTATTTTTCAAGGTTTATTCATAACATGTTACTGTTTAACCAAAGTGTCTGTTATTTATTTTGACTCTGACTACTTTCCATTGTTGTAAGTAAGGAGGAATGAACGCTGCTCAGAACAGGGCAGAATGCTGTGCCATTAGGGCTGTATGATGAACCGTTCTCTCTTTACAAAGATATGAATAAATGTGCTGACTGAGTGAAATCAATTGATCTCCGTTTATTTAACTAGGGTGAATAGTTGAATACTTTTTCCCACTACATGATCAATACACTACACAAGGTAAGCTAAAAGGGCCCTGTTACCAGGCATTTGGTTGAAAACCCACGAAACCCCCCCCACATTTTTAAAAGTCAGACTGGCGTTATTCAGGCAAGTCTTTAAGAGGTGTCACTAAATTAAAAAAGAAAAAATCTATGCTCTTTCTGGTCATTAAATGTAGCTTTTTAGGTCAGGCAGTATTCAATGTCCTAAGCAGTTTTTTTTAGCACTTTCTGGCACTCCGTATTCTCAGAAGCATGGCTTCTCAAATGATTCTTATCCAACTAATTTAAATCCAGGCAGCCAATCAGAGAAGTAGAACTGCAGGCCGCACTAATTCATAAAAGATCAAAGTGCTGAGAACAGATCTGATGTTTGTTTTACTGGTGGATTTTATGTATCCTGCAGCATTCACTGTCAGCGTTTGCTTCTATAATCATCTGCAATTAATTTAAATTGATCTAATGTCAAAATCAGAGAAAAATACAGAACAAGTGTCTGGAACAGGTAGAACCAACATTTAATGTTGAAATCCAAGTTGTTTCAATTAATTTCTGTGGCTTATTACCGTGTTAGCTTGTCAGTCCCATTTAATGTTTGCTGAGATATTGTTTGATCACAGGGATGGAGAATTGCTGATGTTCAGAGTTTGGCAGTTCTGGCTACTAGCTGTTTAAGGTTTATTATGTCACTAAAAGGAGGTTTGGCAGCTAAAAAGTAAAATGTTGGGCATTAAGTGGAGTTTTAGCCACTGAGGAAAGCTGAAACTGATGCCAGATACGGATAAATCACTCAAAAATGTGCCCTCCTCACTTCTAATATGATGGTTACGTCCTTGCCAGATACTGTGACATATATCCCCACAAGCTTACTTTTTTGTACATCCATGTATGCATCTCTGCTGTTATTACATTAAACAATTTGGTAATAAAATTAAAACTTGATCTTCAAATTCAGCAGATGTGGCCACTTTTCTTCATTGCAACAGCCAATTAATCTTTTAGATGGTGACTGTCAGTGGTTCACTCTTTTTGATTTGATCTGCAATCCTGCAGACTAAATGCATTGCAGTGTAGCTGCCTGATTATTTGGTCTCTGGTTCTCATTTCATGTCATTAAATCATTAATTGAATGTCAAATAAACTACAATTTTAAAATAAGGTTCCAGTAAAAATATTAAATCTTACATATTAGCTTTAGAGGGCAGAAAAACCATTTGATAGAGTAAACTGGAAATTTTTATTTGCTACTCTACATAAATTTGGCTTTTGCAATTCCTTTATAAATTTGTTAAAAATATTATACAGCTTCCCAACAGCCTGTGTCAGGACAAATAATCAAACATCTTCCAGCTTTTGTCTCCAGAGGGGCACCAGACAGGGATGCCTGCTCTCCCCCTCATTTTTTTGCCATTTTCAATGAGCGTCTAGCTGCTACAATCAGACAAACTAATGTGGTTGAAGGTATAAAAGGCATGAAAATAGGGCATAAATTAGTCTTTACGCAAATGACGTATGACTATCTCCAGCACTCAAACACTTGCCTGTCTCAAGTGATTAGATTACTAGAATCTTTCTCAAAAGTCTCAGAATACTCTATAAATTGGTCTAAATCTATAGTACTACAAATTAAAACCAAGTCCAGTGGATATTTTTTGAATTTTTACGGAATGACTATGACCTGGATGACTGAGAACCTTCATCAGCCTACTACAAATTAATTGCTCCCTACAGGATTCCTCAGGTCTACAATTGCAAACAGGAAATATCAAATATTTGGGAATTACTGTGTCATCTAAATGAGCTGAGTTACCAAAACTCAACCACATCCCTCTTTTAAAAAAGATAGAAGAGGATCTAGAAAGATGGAAATCGCTTCTAATCTCCCTTATAGGTAGGGTAGCCTCAATTAAAATGATGGTCTTACCCAGAATTAACTACCTATTTTCACTGATCCCAAATAAACCATCACCCTACTGGTTTAAATCTCTAGATTCTTCCATGTCTAAATTTCTTTGGAAGGATAAACCCCCTTGTTGGGTTTATTCAATGATGATTATAAAATTAATGTATGTACATATGAAACATTGGAGAAAGGAGATGCTTCACTCTGTCTTGTGATTCAGTCAGTGGAGCATCCTGTCTTATGACCTGATCAATTGTTCTGTCAGAACTATACTCTGTTTTGTAACCATGTGTTATGTTCTGTTAATAAAAGCACTCTGCAGAGAAGGTCAGAGGGAGAGAGTGTTTGGCTCTTTCCCCTTCTGCAGAAGCTGTTTGAGAATCCCTTTCTGTGTGAACTCAGTCCTTCTTTAGGTACCTACATTTTTTAACCTAACACCCCTCGTATCAGCTTAAAGACACTACAAAAAACTAACGACAGAGGGGGCCAGATTTACCTAACTTCCAACACTACTACTTTAGCAAATAGATTACAATACATCTCTAAATGGATAAAACATAATCCCTTAGATGAGCCCTGGATAGACACAGAACAGGAAATAATATGAAAGTAGTATATCATAATTTCAGATTTGCGGTTCATTAGCTCTAAGATCAAACGGCACTCCATGTTTTAAAAATATTACCATCAGCTCTTCCCACACAGCATGGTGGGAATTTCTTAAAATAACAAAGTCATCACTTCTTATCCTGTGCAGTCGTACACCCATCTGGAATAACCCTGACATTCTACAAAACAATAATGTGATAAACTTTCCGTACTGGAAGAATAAAGGTATTACATATCTGGATCATTTATTTGAAGGTACGGAGTTTATCACATTTACTAGATTAAATTTGCAATATGTCATTAGCAAAAATAAAGTCTTAGAATATGAGCAAATTAAAAGCTATAAGTAGAAATAAATTTAAACATATTGATGGAGGTTTACAAATTCCAACTAATATATGAGAATTCCTAGAGTTAACCCCCCCCAAACCACTGTCTAAATTATACAGGACACTGACTAAACTGGATGATACAATATCTCTTCCTATTACTAAATGGGAGGAGGATTTATCAGCCAGCTTTGAACAAAACAACTGGGCTCAGATATGTGTAAGAACTTTAACATGTCTAGAAACCCAAATTTACAATTAATACAATACAAAATCCTCCACAGAGTGCACTATACAGGTCAAAGATTATTCAAGATGGGTTTTGCACAATCTAACATCTGTCCACGGTGCACAGGCAATCATCTTGAGAATTATATTCACGCGTTATGGTTATGCACGCCAGTTCAGAGGTTCTGGATTAGGGATGGGGATAGAAACCTGGTTCTATCAAGGACCCGGTTCCACTTTTTCCAAAACCCCAAAATCAATAACGTTTGGGCTTATCGATACCACTATCGAGTCTGGTCGTTTTTTTTTTCTCCCGTCCTGTAACATAATTGTGTGTCCCCCGAGTCGCGCCACAGCATTTAAATCTAATCAATCCAATCACCGCAGCATGTCCACCAATGTTTTGGAAATGAAATTGTAAGCAAACAGATATTAAAAGTAAAACAAGTGAAGTCTAGCAGTTAACTTTGCTCGCGAGGATGGCTGAACGGACGAAAAGGTCTAAATTTTGGCTTCATTTTACCAAGCTCAAAGATAAAGAAGAAGCGAAATGCAACTTATGTTGCAAAATCATCTCTTGTAAAGGGGGGAACACAACCTCAATGGCCAAACACATTAGTATTGTGCATGAAATAAAGGCCAAATGCAGTACCTTCGACTGTCTCCGGGTTGAAAAGCAAGACCTCCCAAGCCAGCATCACAGTCGGGCCCTACCATCATCCACTCAGAGTACCACCGGCAAGGCCAAGCACAGACTCTTGTAGCTTGTCCGGCCAGTTAAAAATAGTAATTGTGAACTGTGTTGTAATCGAAGCATACAAGCTAGTTAGCTTGAAAGTAAATAAAGTTTCAGGACGTGCTGCGTGATGATATGTTCAGATTGGCTCAGTAAAACAACAATTAGGTTATCATGATGTGCTCAAGTGTAACGTAAAGAAAAAGGGAAATTGAGTTTTTGGCGAAACATGAGTAATACAGTTGTATATTGCTCTAATTATTTTAGAATATATAATTAAACTACTGATGCCAACATTTATTAAAAATTACATTTAATTTAAAATACAATTATTTATTTGCTAAATATTTCCAAATCACTAAAAAATTGATGAAAAAGTGACAGTAGACAATACATAACCAACAATTGTGAAAATGAGTATATATTTTTAAACCAAAAGAAGACATTTCCTTCAAAAATATAGGACATTTCTTCAAATAATTTTTTTTCCCACTTCTTTTCTGTCTGTTAAAACATATGGTCGCGATCAGTTTCCTTCCACCAAATAACAGAAAAGTATCGGAGAAGGTATCGATAAAGACTCGATCGATAAGGAGTGCATCGAGCAAAGGTATCGGTCACAATATTAACTTATCCTTATCCTTCCTATTCTGATACAGGTATGTAAGTGGGCCTACATTGGCCTGCTAAAATCTCCTTTCCCCTTCAGTTTGCTTGTTATGACTTGAGCCAAGCTCTCTGGGAAAATCAGTTTGCATTCCATCACTGCATTATGTATCGCAAAGAAAACTATCCTCATGAATTGAAAAAGTAAGGATAAACTCAGCATCAATTTTAGTTGATTTTAGTTAAGTCTTAGGTAACACAGACTACATGTCAGATTAAACAATACTACTTCAGCATAGTTTCAGGGTGTTGCTTTATTGTATGTCTCGTACCATGTCTTTCGGTTGTGCTGTTCTTTTTGCATCTCATTGCAGGTGATAAAGCAGACTGAAAAAGTTTTATCATCATCTCCTTTCTATCTCCTCTTTCTTTCATCTTTTCTCTTTTTTCTTCTTCTGTTTTTCGTCTTCTGTTCCATTTACATTGCAGTATTCATATAATCTGTAAAACTCTCTGCATAATTATAATAAAGCAATTTATATGCATGAAACAAGCAGAACAATAGGGCAAAAGCCGTACTGCTCAACTTGAAATAGTAAAATCTGTTGGGCTCTTTTGGGCATCAAGACAATTATTTGCCACATTGCCAGACAGGCCACTGTTAAAAAAAAAAAAATAAATAATAATAATAAAAATAAGGTTCCTTCATCAGTTTAAAAATAAAAGACCAGAAATAATAAATAATTACTAAATAATTAACCTGTGGAGCAATATTTATCACAACCCAATGTTGGTGAGCATGTGACTGAGAAATTCCAAAGGCAGAAAGCAGAAAGCCTCCCCCAGTAATTAGAAGAGGCTGGAATGTCTAAAGGGTTAAAGCTCATGTCTTGCAGGTCTTTATAGAGGACATCTACCAGTTTCAACAAAGGCTGCAGATGAAGTGTTAATGAGGGAATTGTTCCAACTCTGGAAGAAGAGTTCTCAGAGCTTTGGGATGATCTGACAGAAACTAGACTCCTACAGAAATGACATTTTCTGAAACCAGTCAACAACACATTTTGCCTCTAATTTACAAACTCAGAGGGAAATCTGTGACAGGAGGAAAAGGAGATTCTGGATCCAAACAACCAAACAACAGCAGCAATGCAGTGATTGATCTGAATGGTCCAAGTTTCCATCAAAGTTAAATAGTGATTTTATAAAAACATTCAAAGAGACTAAAAAGGTGAATTCTGGGCTAATAGCCCAATGAGTGAAGAGATGTTTAAAGATTCTGATGGGTCTCTGGCTGATTGGATCTTTAGAGAAAGCACAGATTTTCTACATTCTGAAGGTTTTATATATTTATTTCAATGGAAGATGGAAACTGATCCAAAGTTGAATATTTTGAAAATGATCAAAATCTCTAAACAACAAAAGTTCCAGCAGAGCTGTCCTGAAGGAGCAGAACGTTTAGATGTTTGAATGCTTTAAATAGTCCAAAGGATGAAGGAAGAGGTTAAAGAGCAGAAACTTCCAGAAGCAACTAGAACAAATGAAGAAGAACCAAGAGTACAATAGAGCTGAATCAGCATCACACCATGAAGACATCTGGACTCACCGAGCCTTTCTGCAGTTACTCAAAGCTGGAAACAGTCTCCAACGTCCATTCTCTGATGTGTTGTACTTCTCCAGGTCCAACTCGTCCACAACCTCCTCGGACATCTGCAGCATGTAGGCCATAGCTGAGCACTGGATCACTGAGACATGCTTCTCTGATTTCAGGAAATCCTGGATCTCCCGGTAAACTATGATGCCCTCCATCTCCTGACGACAGAGGAAGATGTTGATGCTTTGGACAACAGAGAATCTACCATTGTTAATCTTCTTCAGATTGCTGATCAATCTCTTGATGGTTCCTGGACTGTTCTCCATCTGACCCAGCAGGCCTTCCTAAAAGGCTCTGGTTGGACTCCACAGAGAGGCCATGAAGGAAGCGAGCAAACAGGTCCAGGTGGCCATTTTTACTCCTGAGGGATTTCTCCATGACTTTCTTCATGAAGTCCTCCAGAGATGTTTCTGTGTATTTTTCTCCCAGGAAGTTCTCCACCACCTCTGTGTTCCTGTTGGCGAAGCAGTGGAGCAGGTAGACTGCAGCCAGAAACTCCTGGAAGCTCAGATGAACAAAGCAGTAGACTGAGGTGTCGCCCATCCCTCTCTCCTCTTTAAAGATCTCAGTAAACACTCCTGAGAACCAGGAAGCATCTTTGATGTTGATGCCACACTTTTCCAGGTCTGACTGATAGAAGATCAGGTTTCCTTCCAGCAGCCCTTCAAAGGCCAGTTTTCCCAGAGACTGAACCATCTTGATGTTCTCTGGAGTCCATGGAGACTCTGTCTTCTGTTCTCCATCATACTTGATTATTTTCCGTTCGATCTGAAGCTTTAGGAAGCAGATGTACATCCCAGTCAGGGTCTTTGGTAGCTCTCCTCCATCTCTGGTCTCAAACAAACCCTCCAGAACATCAGCAGTGATCCACAGAGAAGGCGGGAATGTGACACATAATGAGGAGACTTTTTAATCTTTTAATGTGCCAGGAGATGGACCTGCTGGCAGCTACTCTTCATCTCTGAATCTCTTCTTGGCAGTACTCCTCCTTCTGTGGGTTGGTGAACCCTCTGACCTCTGTCACCATGCCAACACACTCAGGAGGGATCTGATTGGCTGCTGCAGGTCGTGTGGTTATCCAGAGGAGAGCAGAGGGAAGCAGTTTCCCCCTGATGAGGTTTGTCAGCAGAACATCCATTGAGGCGGACTTTTTGACATCAGTCAGGATCTCCTTGTTGGTGAAGTCCAGAGGAAGTCGACTCTCATCCAGACCATCAAAGATGAACAGAACCAGGTAATGATCAAAGCTGCAGATTCCTTTGGTTTCAGTGAAGAAGTGATGAACAAGTTCCACCAAGCTGAACTTTTTCTCTTTCAGCACATTCAGCTCTCTGAAGGTGAATGGAAATATGAACTGGATGTTCTGGTGGGCTTTGCCTTCAGCCCAGTCCAGAGTGAACTTCTGTGTTAAGACTGTTTTCCCGATGCCAGCCACGCCCATCGTCATCACGGTTCTGATCCGTTCTTTCCGATCTGTTCTTTTG
>JAGKQL010000057.1:2652865-2672663 GCA_018398635.1 Cyprinodon brontotheroides
GGAAATGAGCACTTTTTCATTCAACAACAAAGGACTGGAGAATAGAGCATTCAAGGCCATGAAGATAAACCCTGAAACAAGGGACTATATTATAACTCCTTAAAAAATATTAATTAAAGGGGAACTTTGTTTTTTTACATTGGGCCTTGTTTTATGTTATTACATCATGTTCTACTCACCCATATGAGTTTAGTCTCATTTAGAGCCGTTCTGAATATATTCCGTTAGGTCATATCCAAGTAACGTCTTCCTATAAGCAATCGAGAGTTGAAGATGCACAAACTAAACTGTTCATAATTTATTCTTTATGGTACGCCAGCATTCAGAACATGTAGGCCAATCAACTGCCCCCAGACATCCAAGGTTATATTTTTATATTTATATTTTTAAAAAACAAAGCAGTGCGTGTATGATGTCATCCGCGGCGCCGGCTACCATTGATTCATCCTGTCCGCTTGAACTGCTGCTAGTTTTCCTCACATGCCTGGAGGATGTCTAGAGCTGCTACCACAGATTATCCCACTCTAGAAATGGAAATAAACTATTCAGATTAGCTAGAATTAGTGTTGCACCGATACCGATACCAGTATCAGACGGGCCCCGATACTACCCTTAAATGGTGGTATTGGTATGGAGTACCAACAAATAGGGCACCAATACCATTTTGAGAGAGCCATAAGTTTATTCAACTATTGTCACCCACTCCTGGTAGGCAATAAAAAGTTCTACTGGATTCACTTTTGTATTAGATTTTTTCCTGCTTCACAAAGGTAGGCAGCAACTGGACAAAACTTCATGATAGCATTTATTTGACATTATTATGGTATCGGGCCGATACTGCACAGCCAGGTATCGGGTATCGGTATCGGGGCCAAAAATCGCGCCGATGACGTCATACACACTACGCTTTTGTTTAAAAGAAAATAGAAATATAAAAAAATATATGGCATCGGATGTCTGGGGGACAGTGATCCCTACATTTTTATGAATGCTGGCGTACCCTAAAGAATAAATGATGAACGATTTTAGTTTGTGCCTTCAAGTCGCTGTCTATAGGAAGACGCTACACCTTTTACCAAAGTGAAATTATCTTGAAAAATTCGAAGCAAAGACATTCCTCCTAGGATAGTCTGTACCTCTGCCTCTCACTGCTTCATCTCCCCTATGATAGAAAATGTTACACTAAAAATCTTATTTGGTATTTCTGGGCAGATCGAGTTAGAGCTGCAATGTTCCTCATTTTAGTATACCAATCAAATATTTATTCTGGTAAATATAGGTAAATATATAGGAAATATGAAATGTTAGTGTTAAGGATGATTAAAGCAGCCTAAAATCACAGGTAAGAAACTTTAAATTGTGTTTTTTCATGTAATCACTGCTGGTTCTCAGTTACTGACTGGATGCTGCAGCTGATCAGACTTATCAGATAAATCACAATAACTCTCTAGTGTTATATCTGAGTAAATATATTTAAACTCCAGTCTCTGACTGTTCTTTCTTTTGACCAAGTGAAAACAAATAAAAGCAGAGCCCTTTGGATACTGACATGCTGGCTGCAGGTGTACTGACTGATGGTTCATCATTAAAAGCAGAAAAAGACTCGGGGATCAGCATAGTGTCGTTATCAACAGATACTGTATCTAAATTCAGGTCAGATTGGAAGTGAAAAGATTTAGATCAGATCATCTCTATCTGTGGTGCTGTGGGCCCTTTTTTCTAAAAAATAAAAAAAAAGATTTGTCACTATTGCTGCCTTCACACTGCAGCCTGAAGTGACCCAAATCAGGTTTCTTTGCCTACATGTGACCTGGATCTGATCTTTTCATGTCTGAACAACACAGATCTGATGTTTTCTCAATGTGACCCAGGCCACTTGGCTCTTTTTTTATTTGTTGTGAAAAAAAAAACATTTAGCAGATGAAAACTGGGATTCTATCTCAATACCACTGAAGCTATCACCGTATTGTTTTTGAATAATTAGTAGTCCTGAATCCGATACTAATCTGATCTTTTCAAATGCGACCTGAACAGCCAGTTCATTAATTAATACTCAACAAAGGTCACTATTCTGCATCTTGCTGACCATCTTAAAAAGATCATGTTGTTAAAGCCCTGGTTGAGGTCAGGAAAGATCTCTAGATGCGCTTGAGCTCTACCACCCATGTTTTACTTCCTTAAAAACAGAACGTGCTCACTTGTGACGTCATCTCGTCCTCTACTGCACATGAGGGACTCTGTGTATCGAGTTCACACAGGAATTACATACAACATGCATTTATTTCAAAATGTAAACCACACAGAATTGGATTTCACAAAAAAATAAATAAATTAGAAGTTGAGCATTAAGGCTGCAGTGTGAACACAGCCTAATATAGTAGTAGTAGTTAGTATAAAACCATTGATGGTTACTGAGAAAAACAGCTGAGGTTTACTTCAGGATATTTTAGATAAAGACAATATTTAGACATTCTTCATCCCTGAGTACAAACTTACCGACAGGAGCAGAAACCAACGTGGCGAGGAAACACAGCAGAACAAGCCGAGCCGCCATTCTTCCTCATCCAGTTCAACTAGTTTGACTTGAATATAGTTTTATAGAAGATAAGTAGATTTTGCTGCATGAAAAAAAAACTCTGTTAGAACCTTAAAAGTCAACAATAAGGTAAGAAAGCTGAGAGAAACCGAGGCTTCGACTGAGCGTCGACTGGTTTCTGTAAAAGACTGTGGAGCTCTGAAAACGAAACTAAATTCTTACCACAGCCAAGGTGCGCGCGCACAAACAGAAAATATGATGTTGGTTTCTACGCCCACAGCTTAGAAACGTCAGGTCTGAATATATTAACTTTAGAGGAAATAACAAACATAGAAATAACAGTTTCTACAGGTATTATTGTGTTTCTATTCTACACATATTTAGATAAACTGTCTACAGTATGAGCTGCTTTAACTTGATTATTTTATCTATTAGTTTCCTCTTTATCCAACATTTGGTAGAGATGTTTACATTTATCTACCTTGTATTTTTATTTATTAATTTAATAGGGACCAATATATGAAGGACCTTTACAGTATAGTGGTGGGCTATATTTATTTACAAACCGGATTCCAAAAAAGTTGGAACACTAAACAAATTGTGAATAAAAACTGAATGCAATGATGTGGACGTGTCAAAAACAAATATTTTATTCAGAAGAGAAAACAAATCGCAGATCAAAAGTTTAAACTGAGAGAATGTAACATTTTAAGGAAAAAATATGTTCATTCCAAATTTTATGGCATCAACAAATTCCAAAAAGGTTGGGACAAGGCCATTTTTACCACTGTGTGGCATCCCCCCTTCTTCTAACAACACTCAACAGACGTCTGGGGACAGAGGAGACCAGTTTCTCAAGTTTAGAAATAGGAATGCTCTCCCATTCATGTCTAATACAGGCCTCTAACTGTTCAATCGTCTTGGGCCTTCTTTGTTGCACCTTCCTCTTTATGATGCGCCAAATGTTCTCTATAGGTGAAAGATCTGGACTGCAGGCTGGCCATTTCAGGACCCGGATCCTTCTCCTACGTAGCCATGATGTTGTGATTGCTGCAGAATGTGGTCTTGCATTATCTTGTTGAAAAATGCAGGGTCTTCCCTGAAACAGATGATATCTAGATGGAAGCATATGTTGTTCTAGAACCTGAACATAGGTCTCTGCATTTATGGTGCCTTTCCAGACATGCAAGCTGCCCATGCCACAAGCACTCATGCAACCCCATACCATCAGTGATGCAGGTTTCTGAACAGAGTTTTGATGACAGCTTGGGTTATCCTTGTCCTCTCTGGTCCGGATGACACGGCGTCCCAGTGTTCCATAAAGAACTTCAAATCGTGACTCATCTGACCACAGAACAGTCCCCCATTTTAACTCACTCCATTTTAAATGATCCCTGTCCCAGTGCAAATGGCTGAGCTTGTGGAGCTTGCTTAGAAATGGCTTCCTCTTTGCACTGTACAGTAGAGTTTCAGCTGGCAATGGCGGAAGGCACAGTGGATTGTGTTCACTGACAACGCTTTCTGGAAGAATTCCTAAGCCCATTCTGTTATATCCCTGATAGTAGCATTCCTTTTTGAGGTGCAGTGATGTTTAAGGGCCCGGAGATCACAAGCATCCAGTAAAGTTTTACGGCCTTGACCCTTACGCACAGCGATTGTTCCACATTCTCTGAATCTGATGATGATGTTATGCACGGTTGATGATGATAACTTAAAAGTATTTGCTATTTTACGCTGGGCAACACCATTCTGATATTGCTGTACTATCTTTCTGCGCAACAATGGTGGAATAGGTGATCCTCTTACCATCTTGGCTTCAGAGAGACACTGACACTCTGAGAGGCTCTTTTTATACCCAATCCTGTTGTCAATTGACCTAATTAGTGTTAGTTGGTCTTCCAGCTGTTCGTTATATGCTCAATATCATTTTCCCAACCACTTATTGCTACTTGTCCCAACTTTTTTGTGACCTGTAGAGACTGTGAAATTTGGAATCAACATATTTTTCCTTAAAAATGTAACATTTACTCAGATTAAACTTTTGAGCTGTCATCTATGTTCTATTACAAATAGAAAATAGACATTTACCATCTTTACATCATTGCATTCAGTTTTTATTCACAATTTGTTTAGTGTCCAAACTTTTTTGGAATCCGGTTGTATTTATTTCTCAATTTTAGAGTCCTGCACTTCTGTCATTTAAAGAGATGTTTATTTATTAATGAACTTCTGGTCTGGTTCCGCGGTTTGGATCCTTTAAAGATCAAGGAAACTAAGCCTGGCTGTTACCAGTGATGCAGACACTTTGGAAATCCGAGAATTAGGAGGAAACACATTTTCAGGGACCATCAACGTTTCTGACCCTGGATGATCAGAGTCTATAGAGCATCACTCTCTGACTCATCTGACACCCCCATCCCTGATCAACACAGGTGTTAAACAGGTGCAGGTCAGGGCACCTTGTTGTCAAAAAAGGAAGGAGCAACTAAATGTACGGTTCTAGAGAAACACATCAATATAAACAAACAATCCATAGAACATATAGAATCTAAAATATAATGATGAATTATAGGCAGCTATAAAGATTTTTTACATATTTAGGGAGAAGAACAGATGAGGCTTCATGCTGTAGTCAGTTTATTAATAATCCTAAACAATCAAAGAAAGATCAGGAAATATTTAAATATATTCATCTGTAGATCATAACCAGTCTTGCTCATTTAAAGCGTATTGACTGACATGTTGCTTCACCAGATTATTAGATTACATCTTGCCATAAGCCACTAGATTCATTATCTTGCAGAAAAGTTTTGGACCATTGAAACACAGAGAAGTGTACTACTTCAATACAACCAGAGGCTGAAGCCTGAAGCTAAACAAAGATAGCTGACTGGATTTATCTGGAATAACCTCCATTTCTTTTTGAAAAAACAAAAGGAAGTAATTATTGGCTTTAGGGATGGGAAGATGTTTGCGCTTGGTAAAGAACAAATTTGGAAAGAACTTAATTTATCCCTTAACTCAGCTAGTTGTGAAACAAATCCAGACTGTGACACATGACAGCTGCTACTGCTGCTGTGATTGGCTAAAAGGGAGGCAGGGTTCACCTGGTGATCTACCCAATCAGCACCAAGAACTGTACTGAAAGTCCCTCCCTTTGGTGAACACTTTTCACAGGAGCCTTTCCAGATGGATACTGTGTAGAGTTCAAGTTAAACTAAATAATCAATCTGATAGATTATGCTAGGCTACTCACCAGCAGGAATTGATGCTGAACATAATCAACATTAATTGACTAAAGAGCAAAACAATTCAGTAAATTTATCCATAAATCTGGGCTGTTATACAGTCAGTTATAAGCACAATGCTGCCTGGATGTCCTTGTTATTATGATCAGTTAATGTGTCACACTGAGGGAATTATTTTATTTTCTTCTGCTATCAACTATATTTTATCTGACTATCCACCTCACTGAACAACACGTCAGTAAACCACCTTCTGCTTTCTGATCTCTTGGATGTGGTTGCCATGGTAATCATTTAATAACACTGATCAGCTGGCTTACACAGTGACATGTTTCGCATGGATCGTTTATGCTTAGATGTGGATGTAAAATGGGCAGAGCATCAGGCAGAGCCCTGGATGCAAACTTTATTTCATCCTTCTCCATTATGGGATGTTTGGCGCCACACTTAGTATTCCACTAAATGTTTAAAAAATGGAGTCCCAGATGAATCAGGTCCTTTCAAAAGGTAAATGAATGAGATAAGTAACATCCTGAGGGTTGAGTAGAAGCTCCTTTCCTGCAAGCATCAACATGTTGAATAAAGTGAGATGAACAGATTAGAACCACAGAGGTGATTGTATACCTGAAGGTGGGGGCTGAGCTTGGAGAACCAGTTTCTATGTCAGGCACTCCTTACACCTATTAAAACACTCGGCCTGAAACCTGATTAGAAAGAAACAAGTTGAAGGGGAATCTGGGGAAATAGATTATCTATCTATAAGAAATAAAATGGGCAAAAATCTTCATGTTTTGGCTTCATTAACTTATTATATTTAGATGTTTCCTAATATCTCTGATTATTTTTTATCTGTGATAAACTGACTGCATCATGAATTCTCCTCCATTTTTGATCCATTAAAGCTGAAGTCTGTAAGTTTTAAAAATCACTTTTTTTTGTCATATTGGCTAAAACTGTCCCTATGCCCAGACAGCAGTACATGTGATATGTAACCTGTGAAAAACTGCTTCAATTGGTCCCGGCATACTGCCTGTATTTCAATCTGGAAAGAATAATTCGGGACGAGTCAAAACATAATCCAATCACAGCCAGAGGGGCGTCTGATGGAGTAATCAATCACAGCCCCACACCAGTCAGGAGGACGCGCGCGTGGAAGTCATGGCGGGGCGACAGCCACCAGCGAAAGAGAAACTGCCCTTACTGCCCCTGCCGACAACTGCTTACACGGCAAACTTACGGTATAACCAGCATCTTATATCTAGCTGCTTGGAGGTGAGTGTTATCGCTCTTACCGGTTCACACCTCCATGCACGTCATGCGCAAGCTTGAAGCGGCTTCTGGTAGCATCACGATCAGCGAGCGCAGGTGCTGTGAGGAGGTGGAGCTTGGAGGTGGGGCATGAGTGAAGCAGAGAGGGTGGGGAGTGGCGTGAAACCTGTTTTTCTTCAAATTTTCAATCGAAGTCTGCTCTCTTCTCAATGTTACAGACTGCAGCTTTAAACATGTTGATCATTTAAACCTATAATTCATTAATAAATCTTTTTACATATGGGCCGTGGGTTATTTATTCATGTTTAGTTGTGTTTCATTAGAATCATGCATCCAGCTACTGTTTAATGTTGTTACATCAGATTTATGCACAATGATCTCCTTATGTTTAACACCTATAATGAACAGAGATGAGCTGCACAGTGCAGCAGTTGGTAGCATCCGGGTGCGATTCCCAGCCCAGGGTCTTTCTGCCTGAAGTTTGCATGTTCTCTCCGTGCAAGCGTGGGTTCTCTCCAGGTACTCCCGCTTCCATCCACTGTTCAAAAACATGACTGTTAGGTTAATGGTTTGAATGGTTGTTTGTCTCTGTCTTTACCTGCAATAGACAGGCGACCTATCCAGAGTGTACCCCGCCTCTCGCCCGTTGACAGCTGGAGATAGGCACCAGCACCCCTCGCAACCCCAGCAGGGATAAGCGTGATGGAAAATAAATGGATGGATGGATGAACAGAGATGTGGTGGAGCCAGCAGGTTAGTCGCTCTAATACTGTACCCAGTTCAGCATATAGATCTGAGAGTGAAGCTTAATAGAGTCTGATCAGCTGATAATCAGTCATCATCCAGGGTCAGGACACATTGATAATCTCAGAAAAAGCATTACTTCCTAATTCTCCCATTTCCAAAGTCTCCAGTGTTTAATCATCCATTGTGAACCTTCACACATCCAATGGTTCAGTGGTATTCAACTGTTTACAGCAGTTTGTGCGAATTCCTCAATATTCGTTCAATTAATTAATTTATCTGATTCACCCCATTGATCACCTGAGTGGAGGAAGCATTTAGGTTAACATATGTGCTGACTTCAGACTGATTCTGAATTAAAGCTGGCTTTATATTACTTATGGACTCTCTCAGACCCAGAATGCATAACACAGCAGTTTCAGATCTGAGAAAGTTGATCTATGATAAAAGTTTTAAATGAATCTGTCTCTCTCTCTGAGTCACCAGTCTCCCCTCTCTCTAAAATGGTTTTACCCATTCAGCTGGGTCAGAGTTGGTTTGATAGGCAGCATATTTCTAAGCCAGGTTTGTATTTTATTAAAAACAGCCTTTGCTAGTAGCCAGTGTAATTTTTCAGGCCCATGTGTGTGTATGCCAGCTTTATGAATGAGACCCCAGGTCATTATTCTCCTGCTCTCCACAACTTTAACTGACAGAAACATGGGTGTGCTTTAGGCTCCCCAGTTTCCTCCATTGTGGCCAATATCTATATGGAGGAGGTGGAGGACAGAGCCTCAGCAGATACAAGGGAAACAACCATCAAACTGGTTCAGATACATGGATGGCACCTGGGCAAAAACAAAACCAGAAAGTTGAGGCATTCACCGATCACATCAACTCAGTGGACAGAAACATCAAGTTCACTAGAGAGGAAGCCAAGAATATGCTGCCTTTTCTGGACCGTGCTGCACATTGAGAATGATGGACGTCTTAACTAAGGTTTATACAGACATACAGACAATTAACTTCAATTTAACTCTCATCATCTGCTGGAATATAAACTTTCTGTGATCAAAAGTCTGAGTTACCAGGCTGACAATATTCCCTAGCAAGTAAAAAGCACCTAAAAGTAATAAAAATATATTTTATTCACTGGTAGCCAACATCTGAGTAATGTGAGCAGTGAGGCTTTCAGACCATTTAGTCCAGTTTCAGAATAGAATATTAAAAAGTAACCAGGAAGTTATATATTAACCCACAGAGGCTCTGATCAATACCACTTTATGTTCCTTAGATCAGCTCAGAAAACCAGGGGAAAATATTTCTGGTAAGAGTTTTTTTTTTTGTGCCTTTTTTTAACAATCCACACTGTTTATGAAGCCAGAAAATGTATACAAATATTGTGTTTGTCTGATCGTGGGCAATCATTCCTATTGCTTCTTTATATAACTTTATTAATGCTGTAATATTTCAGCCTCATTATTACCACACATCTGAACAGTAACTGAGGAAGGGTTGAATTTTAATGATCAAAATTAAAATAGTTGAAAGCAACATGTCCTTTAGCTTCTACATCTGATTTATCCCAATATTCCTATAATAAGGAATAAATATATTAGATGTCATTTTTCATCCCTGAGTGGAAAACTCACCGTTCAGACCAGACATCACCCCAATGAAGATAAACAGCAGAACAAGCCGAGCTATCATAAACTCTTAGGTCAATTCAAGTCGACAATAAGTTAGGGGAGTTAATCTGAGAGAAACTGATGTTTCAGGAGAGAGTGGAGTGGTTTTTCTATGGAAGAAGGTGGAGCTCTGAGAAAGAGAAACTGTTTACTGAGACCAGAGGTCAGGCTGATAAAGATAAAGACAGGAATTACAGCATGTTTAGATAGAAATGTGTTACAGATTTGCAGATATTAAGTTAAATTGGCTACAGTATGATGTCCTGGTTTAATTTGATCTGTAAGTTTCCAATGTTTGGCTTAATTTCTGTTCTCTGGATCAGAAAACATTTCTATCTATTTCATATAACATGCATTTATTTTAAGATTATATTCCAGTCTCCACAGAAGACTGTAGTTCTTTCCTTTAAATTGAGTTTTTCAGAGCAGGCCTGAAACCTGCTTTGGAGTCTTTACTGAAGCAGGAAACAAAGGCTGTTATCAGAGACACACCTGCTGATATATGAAGTCCCACAACCTGTAGTGAAGTAATCTGCCTGGTTACAGGTGATGTCATTAAACCCTTTGGCTGTCAGCATTTAATCTAATCCCATGTGTTTAATAAACCACACCTATAACACAAACAAACAACTGTTTATAAATAGTTGATATAAAGACCTCCATTCTGCTTCCTCATGTCAGAAAAATGAAAAATATTCTACTTTATGTAGAAGAAGGATGCAGCTGACTAAATGAACTAAAACCACAGAGCTTCTGTTTCAACTTGCCCAAACTTCCTGATGATGGAAGCTTTTTGTTTAACTACATTCTTAACTGTTTATAAAACCACAGGTTCTGTGATGGAAAACGAGGAATTCAGGACATCGCTGCAGCCTGTCGATGGTAAAGAGATGATTTCACTGTGTTCATCATTACTATCTAGATAGATAGAGCTAGATAGATAGATAGATAGATAGATAGATAGATAGAGATAGATAGATAGATAGATAGATAGATAGATAGATAAATAGATAGATAGGAGATAGATGATAGATAGATAGATAGATAGATAGATAGATAGATAGATAGATTCATCATAGATAGCTAGATAGATAGATAGATAGATAGATAGATAGATAGATAGATAGATAGATAGATAGATAGATAGATAGATAGATAGATAGATAGATAGATAGATAGATAGATAGATAGATAGATAGATAGATAGATAGATAGATAGACATCGCTGATAGATAGATAGATAGATAGAGCTAGAATGGATGAATATAGACATAGATAGATAGATAGATAGATAGATAGTAGATAGATAGATAGCTAGATAGATAGATAGATAGATAGATAGATAGATAGAT
Source organism: Cyprinodon brontotheroides (assembly GCA_018398635.1). NCBI lineage: Eukaryota > Metazoa > Chordata > Actinopteri > Cyprinodontiformes > Cyprinodontidae > Cyprinodon > Cyprinodon brontotheroides. Next base: position 2,663,679 of record JAGKQL010000057.1, read on the forward strand.
AGATAGATAGATAGGTAGATAGATAGATAGATAGATAGATAGATAGATAGATAGATAGATAGATAGATAGATAGAGCTAGATAGATAGATAGATAGATAGATAGAGATAGATAGATAGATAGATAGATAGATAGATAGATAGATAGATAGATAGATAGATAGATAAATAGATAGATAGATAGATAGATAGATAGATAGATAGAATAGCTAGATAGATAGATCTAGTGGATGGAAAACGAGGAATTCAGGACATCGCTGCAGCCTGTCGATGGTAAAGAGATGATTTCACTGTGTTCATCATTACTATCTAGATAGAGATAGATAGATAGATAGATAGATAGATAGATAGATAGATAGAGCTAGATAGATAGATAGATAGATAGATAGATAGATAGATAGATAGATAGATAGATAGATAGATAGATAGATAGATAGATAGATAGATAGATAGATAGATAGATAGATAGAGAGCCTGATAGATAGATAGATTTCACTGTGTTCATCAGACTAGATAGAGATAGATAGATAGATAGATAGATAGATAGATAGATAGATAGATAGATAGATAGATAGATGAATAGATAGATAGATAGATAGATAGATAGATAGATAGATAGATAGATAGATAGATAGATTGCTAGATAGATAGATAGATAGGAACTGCTTGATAGATGATAGATCATAATAGATAGATAGATAGATAGATAGATAGATAGATAGATAGATAAAGCTAGAGAATAGGAATAGATAGATAGATAGAGCTACTAGATAGATAGATCTAGTGGATGGAAAACGAGGAATTCAGGACATCGCTGCAGCCTGTCGATGGTAAAGAGATGATTTCACTGTGTTCATCATTACTATCTTGTGTAGTGTCCATTCCCTCCAAGTCCAATAGAAAGAGATGCTTATCGTAGTGTAGGTTTCCAATTCTTTGCAGCAGCAAGGATGCCGTTTCAGTCCAGGGCTGCTGTGATTTGTACAAGTATCTCTGTGCCGTCTGGAGTCGAAGCGCAGTTATGCGGCTCCTGAGGTCAATCAGCCCTTGACCCCCTTCCGCCACAGGTAGAAACAGCACAGCTGATCTAATCCAATGATAGCCATCCCATAAAAAGTCCACCAGTGTCTTGTGTATCTGTTCTAATATTTTGTTCGATAGATAGATAGATACGTCGCGACCAGATGCCAATGAATAGATAGATAGATAGAAGATGGGTAGATATAGATAAATGAAACTAACTAGAATAGATGGGGATAGATAGATAGATAGATAGATAGATCGAGCAGCTAGATAGATAGATATGCCCTCCCAGATAGATAACTGATAGTCATAGATAGATAGATAGAGAGATAGCACCTAGATCCCCTAGATAGATAGATAGATAGCCCGGATAGATAGATAGATCTCACTAGATAGATAGACTCTCCCAGATAGATAGAGCTAGATAGATAGACCAGATAGATAGATAGATAGATAAGAGCTAGATAGTATAGATAGATAGATCGACCAAGAATGGAAAAGTAGAATAGATAGGCAGAATAGATAGACTAGGAATAGATCAGCATATGATAGATAAGATAACCGATAGCATTAGTTTAGATAGATAGATATAGACCTGATAGATTATGGAAGTAGATAGATGCAATAAGCTGGCTAGTTCAACAAAAGTGGCTGGAAAACGAGGAATTTGGGACATGGCTGCCAGATCTGTCGATGGTAAAGAGACCGATTTCACTGTGTTCATCGGCCTATCTGGAGATAGATAGAGCTGACCCTAGAATAGATAGATATAGATAGATGAGATAGGTAGATTACCATAACCAATAGATAGATAGATAGATAGATAAGATAGATGTGATGGAATAGATAGATAGCCTTAGATAGATAGATAGATAGATAGAGATAAATCTAATAGATAGATAGATAGATAGAATGAATAGATAGATCTGAGTAGAAACTGATAGATAGATAGATGGAAGATCAGATAGATAGATATGAATGGAAATAGTCTAGAATAGAGTAGATAGATAGATGGAAGGATGACTCGCCAGTGGAATAGATAGAATTAGATAGATGAGTGCCGACTAGATAGATAAATGAATCGCCAGTTCTGTAGTAGTCCCAGAATACCAGCTTTACTGCGGCAGTAGCGTCAGTACTGCCCTCCCTACAGCTTCGTCGGGAACGTCCCGGAGTCCAAACGCATCCTCCGAAAAGCGTCCATTAGATCGATTCGGATAAGTTCCGCCGGATAGCCCATAGATACCACGCGCCCGACAGATGAGATACGCTAAAATGCTGATAGATAAGCTCTTCAAACTGGCGGCTTGGACTCCAGGAAGGCTGCCGGCGCCGTCCCCTAAACGAGGGAGAGTCTCCTGTGTCTCATCCAGCACGATCTGGGTCACACTCATCCGCTAGATAGATAGATAGATAGTAGATAGATATGGCCAGCCTAGAGATAGATAGATAGATAGATAGATAGATAGATCCAATGGAGCTGAATAGATAGATAGATCTGATTAGATAGATAGATAGATAGATAGATAGATAAGATAGATAGATAGTAGGTGAATCTATGTCTTTAATAGATAGTATTCTAGATTTTATTAAAGCTCCTTTAGCTTTTTCATGTAAAAACCTGCTTAATGATGCCCTCTTCTTCTCCCAAGTCTTATTATCATCATTATTTCATGTCCACCCCATTAGTTATGTCTTCTTCCAATACATGAAGTTCCCTTTCCAGATAACTCAACCTGATCCCTTACTATTGCTTCTGTGTGTGATGTGTATTGTTGACAAAAAATTCTGATCTGTGTTTTCCCCACCTCCCACCATTGACCTATGCTTTCAAACCCCAACTTTCTGTTTCTCCATTCACCCCAGAAATCGGTGAAAGACTGACAGAAAGTTTTATCATGGATTAGTCTTACGTTAAAATGCCAATAGGGAGATCTTTGAGGAGGCACCATTAAAGAAAAATGAACAGTTAATAAGTGATGGTCTGAAAAACCAACTGGTGATATCATGGCTTTAGTTAGCCTATTGCTGCATGTGTTACTGACATAAATCCTGTCCAGTCTGGCTGCACTAACCCGGCCCTCAGTGACTTTTACCCAGGTATACTGTCTGGTATTTGGATGGATTGTCCTCCAAACATCTACCAAACTGTTCTCTTTAATTATTTTTGCTAATAAAGAAGCTGATGATAAGTTGGGCTCTCTCCCATTCCTGTCCATTGAATAATTGGTAGTGCAGTTCCAGTCTCCTCCCACCACTACAACCGAGCTGCTGCTAAACTGTTTTAATGCTTCATTAAGTTTTTGTAAGAGGCTGATCCGACTACCAGCAAAGGTGTAAGCGTACACATTAACAAACACAAAAGGTGTTTCTTTTATTGTAGCCTGCACCACCTGTATACGCCCCAGTTCTATCTCAGAGACTGTTACCTGTGATAGAACAATGTGTTTCGCAAACAAAATGCCTACACCTGCACTCAGATTAGAGCCGTGGCTAGGAAACCACGACCCCCCCAACCCTAATTCCCAATCTGTATTGTCTGCTAGAGTGGTATGTGTTTCCTGTAGGAATAACACATCAATCTTTTTTTGAGAAATCAGCTCTGATATTAAAGCTCTCTTATGTTTGTCCCTCCCTCCATTGATGTTTAGACATCCTATTTTTAGACTCTCCATGGAGATATTGTAAAAGAGAAAAAGGGTAAAGATTGACATCGCTGCAGCATTAAACAGTAAGAAGAAAAATTCACCATGTGTAGATTCATATTGGATCTATCTCCTGGACCTTTTTGCAGTTTTCTCTTTCTGAGCCTTCCTAAGGATTGCCAGATGTTTATTCAAACGGTAGCGCTTCTTTTCATCTAGGAGGTCATTGCTAACCAGCCTCTTTAGTATACTAACTGATTTAATAAATTTATCTGTATCTACAAAGTAGTCACTGACTTTGACTGATTTGTTGAATGTTTCATCCAGAAACTCATTAATTTCCTCTAAAGAATAGAGATCAGTCCTTCTGCTTACCGCTTCACAGATGGATGCTGTGTCTGACTCAGATTCATAGTCCATGTCATCTCTACATGAAGTCTGACTACAGACTTCCCCCTGTGCTGCCTCACCGGTGCTAGCTCTGTCTTGAATGCTCTCTACCTGTGTCTCAGTTACACTTTCTACAGCCTCAGTCTCCTGCTTCTTCTCCACCTCAATCGGTTTAAAGATCTCCGTTTCAACATTATACTCCGGCATATTAGCCTCTACAACAGCCACAGAGCTCCCAGCTACAGTCACGGGACTCAGGATTACCGGGCCCGCGACTACCAGGTCCCCAGCTACGGGAATCCGGCTCGCCGCCCCGGGACCCTCCGCGGCCAGTGCGGAATTTGCCGCGGGCTCCGCGGGGATCGCCGCGGGGACCGGCGCGAACCCCGCGGGTGCAGCGCCGCGCGCGGACCCGGGAGCAGCGGAGCCCCCTTCGTTATCTAACAAGTGCCCATTCTCCTGTTGTTTATGTGGACATGTTGATCTTTTATGTCCGACATCTCCACACTCAAAGCATTTCATGTGTCCCGAGCTGGCATACACCATGTAAAGCCCATCACCGTGCTTCACACGGAAGGACACCTCCAGTGTCTGTGTGGGGGACTCCAGAAACATGAACACCTGTCGTCTCAAAGACTGGACATGCTTCAGTTTCTGGTCCTTACACCCCAAATTAACGGTCCTAGAACCCGATCGCCATTTTTCCGAATCTACGGAGTTCATTTTCCAGCAGGGCGTTCGGAATGAACGGCGGAACACCGGATACAGTGATCCGCGTGGACGGCACAGCCAGCGGGCTAATCTGCACTAAGGAGTCCCGGACAATTACTCCGGACTCAATCAGCTGGTGGACGGTGGACTCGTCCTTCAAAAACACCACAACCGCTTTATTCATGCGCGAAGCATGAGACAATTTACCATAACCTACCTGCTCACCTACAGTCAACAACACCTCCTCCACAGTTACAGAGGCGTCCGGAGGGACTATCCGGACCCCCTGCCTGATGGACGGAGGAGGCGTCTCGGAGGACGCCATGCCTCCTCACACACACCTGTCTAACCACACAGTTACTTACCTAACACTCACATAAAGAAACAAAATATTCTTACCTGTTTTGGTGCATTAAGAACAGTTGGAAAGAAAGTTTGAAACCGAAATACACCAGGGAAAGAATCACCATTTGAAACTAGCGCCACTCTCACGTCCACATCTACTACCTACGATCATTACACCGGAAACGGAAATAGATAGATAGATAGATAGATAGATAGATAGATAGATAGATAGATAGATAGATAGATAGATAGATAGATAGATAGATAGATAGATAGATAGATAGTTATATAGATAGCTTAATAGATAGATAGATAGATAGATAGATAGATAGAGATAGATAGATAGATAGATTTAGATAGATAGATAGATAGATAGATAGATAGATAGATAGATAGATAGATAGATAGATAGATAGATAGATAGATAGATAGATATAGATAGATAGATAGAGATAGATAGATATAGATAGATAGATAGATAGATAGATAGATAGATAGATAGATAGATAGATAGATAGATTTAGATAGATAGATAGATAGATAGATAGATTTAGATAGATAGATAGATAGATAGATAGATATAGATAGATGATGATAGATAGATAGATAGATAGATAGATAGATAGATAGATAGATAGATAGATAGATAGATAGATAGAGATAGATAGATAGATAGATAGATAGATAGATAGATAGATAGATAGATAGATAGATAGATAGATAGATAGATAGATAGATAGATAGATAGATAGATAGATAGATAGATAGATAGATAGATAGATAGATAGATAGATAGATAGATAGATAGATAGATAGATAGATAGATAGATAGATAGATAGATAGATAGATAGATAGATAGATAGATAGATAGATAGATAGATAGATAGATAGATAGATAGATAGATAGATAGATAGATAGATGATAGATAGATAGATAGATAGATAGATAGATAGATAGATAGATAGATAGATAGATAGATAGATAGATAGATAGATAGATAGATAGATAGATAGATAGATAGATAGATAGATAGATAGATAGATAGATAGATAGATAGATAGATAGATAGATAGAAGATAGATAGATAGATAGATAGATATAGATAGATAGATAGATAGATAGATAGATAGATAGATAGATAGATAGATAGATAGATAGATAGATAGATAGATAGATAGATAGAGATAGATAGATAGATAGATAGATAGATAGATAGATAGATAGATAGATAGATGATAGATAGATAGATAGATAGATAGATGGATAGATAGATGATTTAGATAGATAGATAGAGATAGATAGATAGATAGATAGATAGATATATAGATAGATAGATGAAGATAGATAGATAGATAGAATAGATAGATAGATGGAGATAGATAGATGATAGATAGATAGATAGATAGAATTTAGATAGATAGATAGATAGATAGATAGATAGATAGATAGATAGATAGATAGATAGATAGATAGATAGATAGATAGATAATAGATAGATAGATAGATAGATAGATAGATAGATAGATAGAATAGATAGATAGATAGATAGATATTTAGATAGATAGATAGATAGATAGATAGATAGATAGATAGATAGATAGATAGATAGAATAGATAGATAGATAGATAGATAGATAGATAGATGAATAGATAGATAGATAGATAGATAGATAGATAGATAGATAGATAGATAGATAGATGGATGGATAGAATGATAGATAGATAGATAGATATAGATAGATAGATAGATAGATAGATGATAGATGAAGATAGATATAATTAATTTAGATAGATAGATTATATTGCGATTAGTTTGCTTGGAACTGCTTGCAGTTGGTCATAAAAGCATTGTTTGGGAAAGAAGCTCGAGGAGGAGAAAAAGCTAGAGAATAGGAAAAATGCACATTACTATTTTCATACTCGAACTGGATAAAGAAGAAATGAAGGTTCTGCATGTTCTGCTTTTCCTGCTGCTAGTCATGTTTTTAATAGAGGCATCACAGGCCAAACTAGTGATGCTGCATTGATTCTGTCTCACAGAATACTGACACCTGCTGAACATTAAAAAGTAACCTGCAGGCAGCTTATTTTGCAGATTAAACTGAACTGATTTAATGACCTAGAACAATGATATCATTTAAATTATTGTAGGTTATATTGTATTATTTCTATGTTTATGTTTAAATTGAAAATATCTTTTATATTTTTAGATGCAGCCAATAATAAATATGTAAACATTTATCATAAGGTGAAAATTTAGGGAAAACAGTAGTGTATAGGATTTCCTAAGCATGCACCTATAAAGTTCACGACGCTACGGAAACCGCTGCAGACCAAAAGCCAGATGAAAGTGCACATTCAGCGTCTGCTCTGCCGATAATGCAAAAGCGTAAAAGAAGAAATAGTGCTGTTTACCTATTGCAAAACAAAAGAAACAACGAAAGAGAAAAATGTCACTGAGGACTTCAGTGTTGAGGAGAGAGCACAAAGTTCTTTGCCGAGCTGAATCACGCGCACTTCGCCTGGTTTTGATCTACGTCAGCGGTTTCCGTGATTCTGTTTTGAGCCTCTAAACCAAAATCAACACTACTGTTTTATGTTTCTAAACCATTCTAAATGACTTCCTGTTCGAGTAAATTCTGGACGCCACCCACTCAGGACACTTTGGAATACATTGGAAGAGCAGTATGGAGGAATATTGACACGTTTTTTGTGGACTTTTATGGACCTTTCTGCCTTGGGCACCATAGACCTCCATTATTTGAATGTCAGCAGACAGCAAGTAGCCTCCTCCCAGATCTCCAGATGCATTTGAGATATCAAAAAAGTACTCCAGAGTGTTGTTCAGCATGGGGGTGAGTAGAAAATGAAGGCTAATCATGTTTTCGTTGTACTATTCCTTTAATAAAAAATGTCAAAACCTAATAAAATGTTCAGTGTAAAGTTTCTCCATATCCAAGGAGCAGCAGCAATTGAAGGATGTTCATCTGCAGCTGTGGAGCTGGTTGACAGCTACCTTTTTGTATCTCTGCTTCTGTCTCCTTGAACCCCCAGTCGGCCTTGGCAGATGGCCGCCTCACACTGAGCCTGGTTCTGCTGGAGGTTTCTTCATGTTAAAAAGGGAGTTTTCCCTCTCCACTGCATGCTTGATGTGAGTGATTGCCGTAGAGTCAATAAGTCGATGCAATCAACTGGTTTTCCTTAGACAGAAAACATTTAATCAGTTTAACTCTGATCTGGTTGAACTATAGTGCCTTGAGATCACGCATTGTGAATTGAAGCTATATTAATAAGCTGAATTTAATTAATTGAATGAGCAGATATGAAGGACTTTTAATGTTTGACTACTTGAGGATAAGTTCTTTCATTTTGACTGAAGTAAAGGAACAAATACCTTCATACGTTGCAAATCCAAGTATAAGCTGACAGGAAGGAAACTATTTGTATGTTCTATGCTTTGGGAAAGAGGGGAGGCGCTGTATGTGTGTGCCTGTGTGTATGAGATATTTCAATATTGCCTGAAAGCATTACAAACATTTCACTTCATATCATCTTCATAACTTTATTTTAAAAAAAATTAAAAAATAAGAGAAATGTGTATACAGTATTGTTTTTCTTTGATTCGCTTTCAACAGTTCTATATCTCTGGGAGGAGATTTTACAAGAGAAAATCATAATTTGTTTCTAATACCTCTAAATCCTATGGAAGGTCTGGACCATCATCAGAAGCTAAAGCTAACAGGCTGGCGATGGGCTATTGGCAAAGAAAAGCATTTTGGTTGGTAGCATTTTTAGAGTAAACGACACCTTAAACAGCTTTAGCCACTATGATTCTTCTCTGGAAGTTTCCACTGCAGCATTTCTCAGTCTG
>JAGKQL010000057.1:2685907-2723288 GCA_018398635.1 Cyprinodon brontotheroides
TTGATTCTCCTCATTCTTTCTCTATAGAATAGAGGTTAAAGGTTGAATCTATTTCCATAGAGAAACTAGAACTCTGATCTGAGACTCATCCTACTGAAGGCAACTGATGGCAACAACTAACGCCTTAATAAAATCTATTATTATTTCTCACATGTGTGGAAGGTCATTAAATCTCTAAAACAGTGGCGTCCAGATTCAGTCCTAATGGCTGCTATCTGCCATGATGAAATTTACTCAAAAAAGTAGCAAAGTTCAGTAATCCAGTAAATGTACTTTGTTACTTTCCACCACTGCTTTTCTGTTGTAACATGTAGTCTTATTAACAGGCTGATTGCTGGTTGTCAGTCAGCTTAGAACAATTAATAAATGAGATCAATTATAAAGGTGTTTATTAATAGATATAACAGAACTGAGACTCTTCATCAATACATTACCTGCTACTCCAAAGGAAAGTTTATTATCAATGTGTTTTATTGTGTATTTTCCATCAATTAGCTGCATAACTCAAACATGATGTCAGTCATCTGGTTCAGTCCCAGACAGCTCTGTCCAGCTTCACAGCAGACTTTTAACTCCACCCATCAGCACAGCCTTAAGCTCTCTCCACCTGTTCCTCTGATTCCTGCTCTAAGCAGCTCCAATCAGAACACAGAGTTCCTTGTTCCTCTCAGCTGATTGGCTGCTCTGCTGCAGGTCGGAGTTAAAGACCTCCTGGACTCTGGACCTCTTATCAGCAGCAGAAACTAAACTGATCTGAATGTGATGCAAACATTGAACTCTCTGTGTCCTGCTGCCTTTATAGTGCAGTTAGGAAACAGGTTTCCCAGAGGAACCAAACACATCCAGGTTCTTCTTCTTGGATTTCATGATCTGGTTCTGTGGAGACGTTAGATTGTAGACATCTGAGTTGTGGAGACTCAGTCAGTTGTTTAGATCAGAAAACTGTTGTGCAGACGGTTAAACTTCCAGTGTTACTTTCAGAGCTCTCCTCTTCCTGGAATCACAGCCTGATGTTCCTCCCTCCTCTGGGTGGAACCAACATCTGCTGAAGCTGAAAGCTGATTGGCTGCAGCCTCTCTGCTCTGACACGTGACTTGTAGATCAGAGCTCAGAGCTGTTTCTGTTTTCAGGAAATGAAACTCAGACAGTCGCCGTGACTGAGAGCAGAAATGGAGCAGAACCAGCTGGACGCAGAAACCTTCTCCTGTTCCATCTGTCTGGATCTCCTGAAGGATCCGGTGACTATTCCCTGTGGACACAGCTACTGTATGAACTGTATTAAAAGCCACTGGGATGAAGAGGATCAGAGAGGAATCCACAGCTGCCCTCAGTGCAGAGAGACCTTCATACCGAGGCCTGTTCTAAAGAAGAACACCATGTTAGCAGCTTTAGTGGAGCAGCTGAAGAAGACTGGACTCCAAGCTGCTCCTGCTGACCACTGCTATGCTGGAGCTGAAGATGTGGCCTGTGATGTCTGCACTGGAAGGAAACTGAAAGCCATCAAGTCCTGTTTGGTCTGTCTGGCCTCTTATTGTGAAAAACACCTTCAGCCTCATAAGGATTCAGCTCCATTAAGGAAACACAAGCTGGTGGAGCCCTCCAAGAACCTCCAGGAGAACATCTGCTCTCGTCATGATGAGGTGATGAAGATGTTCTGCCGTACTGATCAGAAGTCCATCTGTTATCTCTGCTCTGTGGATGAACATAAAGGCCACGACACAGTCTCAGCTGCAGCAGAAAGGACTGAGAGGCAGAGAGAGCTGCAGGAGAGACGAGGAAAAATCCAGCAGAGAGTCCAGGACAGAGAGAAAGATGTGAAGCTGCTTCAGCAGGAGGTGGAGGCCATCAATCGCTCTGCTGAGAAAACAGTGGAGGACAGTGAGAAGATCTTCACTGAGCTGATCCGCCTCATCCAGAAAAGAAGCTCTGATGTGAAGCAGCAGATCAGATCCCAGCAGGAAGCTGAAGTCAGTGGAGTCAAAGAGCTTCAGGAGAAGCTGGAGCAGGAGATCAGTGAGCTGAAGAGGAAAGACGCTGAGCTGGAGCAGCTCTCACACACAGAGGATCACAACCGCTTTCTCCACAGCTACCCCTCACTGTCAGACCTCAGGGAGTCTACACCCTCAGCCGCCATCCACATCCGTCCTCTGAGACGCTGGGAGGATGTGACAGCAGCTGTGTCAGAGCTCAGAGACAAACTACAGGACGTCCTGAGAGACACATGGACAAAGATCTCACTGACACTGACTGAGGCAGAACCAGAACCAGAGAGCAGAGCTGGGTTCTTAGGATATTCATGTCAGATCACACTGGACCCAAACACAGCACACAGTTATCTGTTACTATCAGAGGGAAACAGGAAGGTGACACTGATGGATCAACCTCAGTCTTATTCTAGTCATCCAGACAGATTCACTGATTATTCTCAGGTTCTGAGTAGAGAGAGTCTGACTGGACGTTGTTACTGGGAGGTGGAGTGGAGGGGGAGGGTTTATATAGCAGTAGCATACAAAGATATCAGCAGAACAGGAGGAGGGAATGAATGTTGTATTTGGACATAATGACAAATCTTGGGCATTGAATTGTTTCCAAGGTGGTTATCAATTTGGTCACAACAACATCTGGACCTCCATCTCAGGTCCTGGTTCCTCCAGAGTAGGAGTGGACCTGAGGGGGGCGCAAAGGAGCAGAGGTCTGGAGGAGGCAGTCCATGCAGGCATCTGGAGGCCAGCCACAGCACCAGCAGGGGCCCGGGGCCAGACCCAGCGAAGGGAGGTCAATAATGGCGGATGAAGAGATTGGTGAGCTTTCTTCCCATCAGTCCTCCTCCTTCGCTCTACCGTTAACTCTGCTCCTACGGAGGCGCTATGGTCTTAGCTTAGCTTCCACGGGACCAAAGTGTTGCCATTTGCTGACTTTTTATCATTTTATCATATGGTTAATATTTTATCACAATGACCTCCTGGATGGGTCCAGCAAGCCCTCCTGTAGTATTTTTTGTCGACAGTTTGAAACCATCCTTCCGCAGGGTTCCTGCTACTAGCTACGATAAAATTATACGTTGTTAAAATGCGAAGAAAGGATGACGCTGATATAAAAGAGGAAAAGATCATGCTGGATTCTAATTGATTGTGGTTTGTTTGATACAGGGGCCACGGCTCAGGTGAACAGCCATCCTTCTGTGCGATCGCTGCCCTCCGTCCGCCACGACATCAGCCGCTATCAGAGAGTGGACGAGCCGCTGCCACCTAGTGGGTGTTCGCATGCCCTACAGGGTTATCCCTATCAGACCTTTGCTTTCATAGGGTGTTTATCTTCAGGGTAGTTTGTTACCGTAGAAACTCATGATACCTAGCATGACTCAGATGAGCCCCCTTCTGGCAGAGGGGTGTATTACAGCAGAAATATCTTTACATTTTCTTAAAGTTTTTGCTACTCTGACATTTCAGTAGAATTGTTTAGATGTTTTGGATCTTGTTACCCATCGGGGGATTTATGTTTCTGCCCCTCCAGACTGGGAGGCTGCATCGACAACCGCGGACCGTCTTTTCGTGGATCCGTCCAGCAGAACCTGGCGTGGCAGCGTCCCACCGCTCCCCGCCCGCAGACCCTGCAGGTCAGCTCCATACAGCAGATGGACGGCTGAACCGCAGGTCAGAACAGGAAGGGGCGTAGCGGTGAAGGCTAACCTTTTACATCTGACGTTAAGCTAGCGGTTAGCTCAAACTGCTCCTCTGCAGGTATCCAGAGCATCCGGGGAGCGATAACCAACGACGGCAGACAGGAGGGCGCGCCCGGCGGCGAAGCTGCTGAGGGGATGAACCGACATGCAACCGTCTGTTCCAGGTAGTGAAAGAGGAAAAAAAAAATACCAGAGTGTTTTTATTGAGTCTGCACATATTTAACCAGCAGAAACCCTCCATGTCGTTAGGTATCATTTCAGCTAAATTCCTCTGGCCTTTACTTAGGACTAGAAGCTTTCAGAAGATTCAGAGCTTCTATTAAAGAAGTAAACTTTCACCAATAGGTGGGGCTGCTGAGCAATGTCTGTACACCAAAAAATGATGTGTGGCAAGCCAGGGTTCAAATTCACATCTTTGTAAATGATGAATACCTAAGCCGTCAGAGGAACCTGTTTATGTGTCATCTAAAGTGAAACCATCAGTTCTTCACTACGTTTTTTGCTCTTTCTGTGGAAATTAAAGAATTATGGGTAATTTCTCCTTTTAAAGTCAAAGGGAAGTCATATTTAAATGTCAAATCATTCTGGCTTAAACATGTATATTAATGTACTATTTATTGGACGATATTGTCCCAACATTTTGAAAAAATTTTTTTAAACCAAAAAACCCTGTCTTAAAATCTGCTTTTTTTGTTTTTGTTAATGTTCCTACCTCTGAGGCCGCTCCAAAGAATAACGGTTTGGTTCGGTCAGGGTGGAGATACTGGCCTAATAGAGCCACCTATTGGCAGAGAAACACGAACCACACCCCTGAGTGAAAACAAGGCGTAAGAAAGATGTAAGTTGGGTCATCCAGTTTCTAAAGACCAGGATCCACAAGGGCTGAAAAATTTTTATTTGAGTGTAAAGACTCTAAAACGTGCGTTTATCTGACAGAGCAACCCACTTAGAGCACCAATTTTACCAAAATTGTAAAAAAGAATATATATATATATTCCACAACATCTTCATTCCCGCTTTCCTCCTCTAAATAAAAAATGGATGACGGAGGAGACTCATCCACGACCTCCGACACTAAACTCTCCTCCTCTTGCATGTTTCCGCTGTCCATAGCGTTCCTTGACAGCGTCGTTTCTAAGTCACCAATTTAGTGCTACTTGGTCCCAATGGAATTTCCCATTGGGAACCTGCTAGCACTAAGTTGCTAACTGGTTAGCAAGATGCTTCCTACAAACCGGCCACAATCAAACATGCCTGCGAACCTTCCACCACAACAATCCCGCCTCGTTGATAATCGACCAGTCACATTCACTGTATTCACTCGTTTATTCACTCATGGGCGCTAACTTTTTCGGCCTTGGATTTAAACATTAATCTAGTCTTTTTGAGTTTTATTTTTTTCCTTTCCCGCTAACCTTGTGGTATATGGTGTGTAATCTAAAGACAGAGAAAATGCGGAGAATGTGAAAAGCATCAGATTGCCTCAGAAAAGTCTTTAGCATTCTACATAATTTATTGTGACCTAGATTCAATCTGCTTGCACATGCGCAAATAAGCTGATGGTACGGATTGTCCTTCAGGTACGGATCAGGTAAAGACAATGCTAACAAAAGGTTAGCATTAGCGGATGTTTAACGTTTTTTCTAATATTCAGCATTCTTCCTCTCTTTGCTCCTCTGCAAGGCTCCATCATTGAGCTACTAGCATCTACATCTGGTACACACACTGTACCAGAGACTGCACCTTACCTGCACTACCTCAGCCTGGAACAAACTATTGCTGCTGTTTTTATTGCTTTTTATTGTAATGTCTATACTTTATATTTATCTTATCACTGTTACCTGTCATGTCCCGCACTTTATGTCAGTTTTTAAATGTCAGTCTTGTATATTTCTTGTATATTTGTATATTTCTAGAGAGAAAACGTGTAATTTCATTTCCTTGTATGGCCCGGTAATATATGAAGAAAGTTTTACAATAAAAGCTGACTTGACTTGACTTGACTTGGAGACAATAACTAACCAACTATAGCTAACTAATCGTTTCTTTTTCTTGTTAGCATTGTAGCCTAAAATAAATATCTATCTATGTTGCACCTGTCCAAAAACATAAAAAATAAATTTCTTGATATTTGTTTCAGTAAATGTAAAACTTTTATGTGGATGTAGATGTAATATCGATTAATTCATTGTGTGGATGTAAATTTAATGCTCTGTCCTTTAAAACTTAGCACCTCAAGCTATCTAGTCTGAGTCAGTCGGGACTAACCTGGTTAGTCTGACCTAATCTGACCTAGCCTGAGTTAGTCTGACCTAGCTTGACCTAGCCTAATTTACCCTGACCTAGCCTGAGCTAGCCTGACCTACCGTGAGTTAGTCTGACCTAGTCTGAGTCAGTCTGACCTAGCCTGAGTTAGCCCGACCTAATCTGGCCTAGCCTGAGTTAGTCTGACCAAGCTTGACCTAGCCTAAGTTACCCCGACCTAGCCCTGGCCTGGCCTGGCCTGGCCTGAGCCTGCCTGGCCTGGCCTGGCCTGGCCTGGCCTGGCCTGGCCTGGCCTGGCCTGGCCTGGCCTGGGCCCCTGGCCTGGCCTGGCCTGGCCTGGCCTGGCCTGGCCTGGCCTGGCCTGGCCCTGGCCCTGGCCTGGCCTGGCCTGGCCTGGCCCCTGGCCTGGCCCTGGCCTGGCCTGGCCTGGCCTGGCCTGGCCTGGCCTGGCCTGGCCCTGGCCTGGCCTGGCCTGGCCTGGCCTGGCCTGCCTGGCCTGGCCTGGGCCTGGCCTGGCCTGGCCTGGCCTGGCCTGGCCTGGCCTGGCCTGGCCTGGCCTGGCCCTGGCCTGGGCCTGGCCTGGCCTGGCCTGGCCTGGCCTGGCCTGGCCTGGCCTGGCCTGGCCTGGCCTGGCCTGGCCTGGCCTGGCCTGGCCTGGCCTGCCTGGCCTGGCCTGGCCTGGCCCTGGCCTGGCCCTGGCCTGGCCTGGCCTGGCCTGGCCTGGCCTGGCCTGGCCTGGCCTGGCCTGGCCTGGCCTGGCCTGGCCTGGCCTGGCCTGGCCTGGCCTGGCCTGGCCTGGCCTGGCCTGGCCTGGCCTGGCCTGGCCTGGCCTGGCCTGGGCCTGGCCTGGCCTGGCCTGACCTGCCTGGCCTGGCCTGGCCTGCCTGGCCTGCCTGGCCTGGCCTGGCCTGGCCTGGCCTGGCCTGGCCTGGCCTGGCCTGGCCCTGGCCTGGCCTGGCCTGGCCTGGCCTGGCCTGGCCTGGCCTGCCTGGCCTGGCCTGGCCTGGCCTGGCCTGGCCTGGCCCTGGCCTGGCCTGGCCTGGCCTGGCCTGGCCTGGCCTGCCTGGCCTGGCCTGAGCCTGGCCTGGCCTGGCCTGGCCTGGCCTGGCCTGGCCTGGCCTGGCCTGGCCTGGCCTGGCCTGGCCTGGCCTGGCCTGGCCTGGCCTGGCCTGGCCTGGCCTGGCCTGGCCTGGCCTGGCCTGGCCTGGCCTGGCCTGGCCCTGGCCTGGCCTGGCCTGGCCTGGCCTGGCCTGGCCTGGCCTGGCCTGGCCTGGCCTGGCCTGGCCTGGCCTGGCCTGGCCTGGCCTGGCCTGGCCTGGCCTGGCCTGGGCCTGGCCTGGCCCTGGCCTGGCCTGGCCTGGCCTGGCCTGGCCTGGCCTGGCCTGGCCTGGCCTGGCCTGGCCTGGCCTGGCCTGGCCTGGCCTGGCCTGCCTGCCTGGCCTGGCCTGGCCTGGCCTGGCCTGGCCTGGCCTGGCCTGGCCCTGGCCTGGCCTGGCCTGGCCTGGCCTGGCCTGGCCTGGCCTGGCCTGGCCTGGCCTGGCCTGGCCTGCCTGGCCTGGCCTGGCCTGGCCTGGCCTGGGCCTGGCCTGGCCTGGCCTGGCCCTGGCCTGGCCTGGCCTGGCCTGGCCTGGCCTGGCCTGGCCTGGCCTGGCCTGGCCTGGCCTGGCCTGGCTGGCCTGGCCTGGCCTGGCCTGGCCTGGCCTGGCCTGGCCTGGCCTGGCCTGGCCTGCCTGGCCTGCCTGCCTGGCCTGGCCTGGCCTGGCCCTGGCCCTGGCCTGGCCTGGCCTGGCCTGGCCTGGCCCTGGCCCTGGCCCTGGCCTGGCCTTCCTCAACATGTTCGCCAACAAACAGCTGGAGCTGCCCAGAGGCTGGGAAATGAAGCACGACCACAGCGGCAAGGTGCAGCCATCAAACCAAGGAGCGTATCCGCCACAGCTGTTCCGATTGTGATTTGGTGTCTTATTTTTGTGCACATGCAGCCTTTCTTCGTGGACCATAACTGCCGTGCCACAACCTTCATCGATCCCCGCCTTCCCGTTCAGAGCTCGCGGCCCAGCATTTTAGCTCACCGCCGACACCTGACCCGGCAGCGCAGCCACAGCGCTGGGGAGGTCAGCCCACGGCAGCTGGTAAGACTGCAGGAGTATCTATTTCTCACCCTTCTTTGGCATATAGAGGAACATCTTATGGGTTTTTACAGTTGAATGCGTCTCTCATACATACCATCATAGCAACAGAGGGCGGTGGACCGAGTCCATCATATCTGTTCAAAGTGAAATGACCAAAAATATGTCTTTGGTCCTGGCTAAGAAATGAGCTCCCTCAGACCTCAAACAGCATGGTGCAGAACCGTGTGGTAAATCCCAGACAAGCCCCCAAAAAAATCAGTACAAACAAAATTACCACTAAAGAAAAGCCAGAATTATTGTTTCTTTTGCCTTTAGCATCAAATATGGCTTGTTTCTAAGTGATACAGAGATGCGGTCATATATGGATGAATATTTACCAAGTACTAGAGTGAAAAATAAAGTCAAAAAAGTTTATCTGTTCATCTGGACCTCACAAGAACCCACCAGGTTTTTCTCTTTTGCTCTCGGTTCATCAGGCGGGTGAAGATACGCGTCATCCTGGTCCTCCCGTCTTGCCACGCCCATCCAGCACCTTCACCTCCTCCAGCAGAGGGCAGTGCCAGGAGGTTGTCCCTGTGGGTCAGTATGCCGATCTTTTCTCTTACTGGACGGATTATTTTATCGGTATTCAGTTATTTCTATCCTACCAACGCTCAGCCTCATCCTGCAGTGATCACTGTTCCACCGAGCAAAAATTGGTTGAACAACACCATGATTTACGTCCAAACGACGTCTATATTTGGTTTAAAAGTGAAGAGCTGTAATTTTTTAAAAGTTAAAAACATCTGTTTTCGACTAAAGTAGGACAAAATCAGACGGACCAAACAAAGCCCAATTCTCAACAACTATTTCTGGACTAAATTCAGACTATGACGGACCGACCAGATTTAGCCTAAAACCATTTAGACTAAATAACATTTTGTCTTTGGGAAGTTAGCTTTAGCTTTGTTCTAAACCTCACTAAGGACGGTAGTTGTGCTAAAATATAAAACACTAAAGGTCCTTTTATGCTGCTTTTTCTAAGCTCCTTACAGGAGCTAATAGCTGGTTTTATAAGTAACTTTGTAAATAAAGAGTTGCTAAAAGGTTGGTGGATACGGATCCGGCGACACCAACCAAAACATCGTCGGACAGAGCTTTTGGAGGGAACCCGATGATGATAAAACATTGTTTTTAACTCTCCTGTTTGTTCCTCATCTGTTTAGCCTACAACGACAAGATTGTGGCTTTTCTTCGACAACCCAACATCTTTGAGATCCTACAGGAGAGACAGCCGGACTTCAGCCGAAACCACGTACTCAGGTACGTAGACGGCGGCCGTTGCATTTCTCTCTCAGTTTGCCCAGAGCTGTCCAACATGAAGCATTTCTCTTTCTAAAAATGTTCATTTGATTTGAGTTTACCTGAATGTGTTCATTATTATTCCCCCATTAAATGAAAAAGTAATCATTTATTTTGAACTAGAGATTATTAAAAACAGGAGGGTGAAATGCAGCTCTAGACGAGCTGAGCGTGTGGTGATGTCACAAGTATACTTCTGTTCCAATTGTCCTATATTTATTCTGGCGTGCTCCCCGTTCTCTCCCGAGTCCAGCCTTTCCTGCGTTCTTCTTAAGAACAGACTTGGCGAGAACACGCACAGTGCTGAGCTCGCTTTATAGTAAATTGAGAACAGCCAAAGTCCCTGGATGGTGTTCTTGCACATGTTCTTGTTATTAAGTTAAAAGTTTTAGTTTCTGTTGCTGTTGTTCTATAAAAGTACATTTTAAGATCACTTGAGGTGAGAATATTATCCTTTAAGCTTCACTATATGGAACATTTACTGATTTAATGTGTGATAAAAAAAATTCCAAAGCCGGAGGAGGACCACCATGGCAACCAGCGGAGCTTTGAGGGCATGGCAGCCAGGGCTAGCGTTAACCTGTCTGCAGCAGCGGGGCTAACGGCAGCCCGTCTGCGGCAGCCAGGGCTAACGTTAGCCTGTCTGCAGCAGCCAGGGCTAGCGTTAGCCTGTCTGCAGCAGCCAGGGCTAGCGCGTTAGCCTGTCTGCGGCAGCCAGAGGCTAACGTTAGCCTGTCCTGCGACAAGCCAGAACTAGGTGCTTCGCGATTCCCCGTAGCAGCCAGCCAGCCAATGTTAGCCAGTCTGCAGCAGCCAGGGCTAGCGTATTGGCAGCCAGGGGCAGCCGTTGGCGTTACTTGTCTGCCGCCAGCCAGGAGCTAGCGTTAGCCTGAGTCTGCAGCAGCCAGGCGCTAGCGTCGGCAGCCAGGGCTAACGTTAAGCTGTCTGCAGCAGCCAGAGGCTAGCGTTAGCCTGTCTGCAGCAGCCAGGGCTAGCGTAGCAGCCAGGGCTAGCGTTAGCCCGGTCTGCAGCAGCCAGGGGCTAACATTAGCAGCCAGGGCTAACGTTAGCCAGTCTGCAGCAGAAGGGCCAGGGTTAGCCAGTCTGCGGCAGCCAGGACTGCGTAGCGGCCAGGGCTAACGTTAACCAGTCTGCGGCAGCCAGGGCTAGCATGAGCCCGTCTGCCAGGGCTAGCGTTAGCCAGTCTGCAGCAACCAGGGCTAAGGTTAGCCCGTCCTCAGCAGCCAGATCTAACGTCATCAGTAGCAGCTTCTGTTCCAGTTGATCTAGAATTTATTCTGCGTGCTCCCGTTCTCCCTGAGTCCAGACTTTCCTGTGTTCTTCTCAAGACCAGATTTGGCGAGGACACAAGTTCGTACTTGCATTCTTGTGAATTAAGAAATGGCCTCGGTGTTGATTGTGAAGCTCTGGTAATGGCTTCTTCTCTCATTACTCTGGCATTGAGTCGATAGAAGTCGTTAAATTTTAGTCTGTTTTAATGTCAGATGGAACCCGAGTCCTTCAAATGATCTCGAATACCTCCTATTGTTTCGAGCTGAGATTAATTTAACCTCTCAAAACCCACCGGGTCGCCGGCGACCCGTTTTAAAGCATTTACATATAATAACTTGGAATGCATGAAAATTACACGGGTAAAATGTTTACCAATACAGACATGTTAGACATCGTTGGAAAGCTTAGGTTCTCCAAAATACAACCACCTGGTTTATTTTATGGACACAGCGAGCATCAAAGCACAATTAACACAGATATAGCAGTAAGTCAAAACGTACCATGACAAATCAGCCACAATAAGTAAGCATGACTTTATAACTGCTGTTCATAAAAAGACTTCGAGAATAAAAAAAGAACAATTTTGAGTCTTGTTTGAACTGATGCAGCTTGGGTGTTTGGCTCACCCAATTTTCTTGTATATATTCAGAAACTAGAGGGTGATCTAGGAGGAGCTTACAGTTCCTCCGTTATTTGCTTTTGCATTTGGGTATGCAAAACAGGCGAGGATTTCCCAAAATGAGGTGCATATTAAAAGGTTAAGGTGGAAGTGGGATGAATGATCTCCTGGATGATTGTTGATGTGATGTCGGATGTGGATTCAGGGAGAAGGTCCAGCTGATCCGCACAGATGGAGTGTCAGGACTGACCCGGCTGTCCGGAGACGCCGACCTCGTCATTCTGCTGAGGTGAGACGTCTCTGCTGATCCGTAGCAGTCCTCCTTTCCTTTCCTGAACTCACCTCGGTACCAAAGCCTCTCTCTCTCTCTCTGTCTCCCCATACAGTCTGTTTGAAGATGAAGTGATGTCTTACGTGCCTCCTCATGCCTTACTCCTCCCCAGCTACTGCCCGTCATCTCGGGGGTCCCCCGTTTCCTCCCCACAGAACTCCCCAGGTATGTCATTATGATGGAACATCATGCCTTATAGCTATTCTGGAGAAATTTCGCGAATTTTTGAAAGGTCCCGCCCTCTGGCGCTTTTGAAAAAATGCACCCTGTGATCGGCTCCTGAAAAGGAACGACTATTTAACATGTGGAAGAGCGTGCATTTGAGCCCATTTCTCGCTATGCTGCACGCTATGTTTTAAAAGTTGCTGTTCTCATAGCTCATACAAGCTTAGTTGTGGGAGCAGAGCTCTCCACGCAGAGTATCCTGAGATATATCTGCCTCTTCTGAGGCCTTTCTTTTCTTCTTATACACTTCATAGACACTTTTCTCTTACGAGCCTCTGCCATTTTCAAAGAAACGCTGTGAGAACGGTGAGGTTCAGTGACTGTCTGAAACCGTAGCTCACCACAGATATATGTCTGACAAAAAGATAGCTAACGGGGGACGGGCACGTAGGACGGCCTTACGTAAAGAAATCACCAGACTGATTGACATTTTGGAGGACCAATTATTTAGATGATCCACCCGGAAATAAAAGACCGTCCTCTATACCTTTAAGCTGAAGGGAAAGTATGAAACAGGCCTGTAGTTTTGCAGAATTATGTTTTGGTCCAGATGTTAAAAAACCATCTGGGTTAGCATCTCAAAATAGCAGCTTCTTTGGCCAACTCTATATAGAGCACGGACTATATAGTGGATTTTATAGTGAACTCATTTAACTTACCGATTGGACGGATGATCACTGCTTTTTGCTCTCTGTTGGCCACGTAACTCCTCCTCCACTGCACGGTGCCAGCGGCATCTTTATTAGTCTCTGCTGCCAACCCTGTACCCGCTCCCGAGAAGGAACGTTTATAAAACACTTACAAGAGCATGCACAAGCTCATAGTGATGGTGGTATATAATGTTCACACTGTGTAAACATATTTCAAGGTCTTATACATGTCATGATGGGTTTTAAGGATCTCAACCACATGCAAAGACACTCAGAAGCCAAGGGTAAAAGTTTGCACGTTTACTGTGGTTTACAAAAACACAGACTGAGAGATATACAACTGGGTAACACTGTTGGACCTCAGCGGACTGATGAACCGGAACCAGAAACTCTGAGGGTGAGACCACAATGATCAGTTCAGGGAGCGTAGGGAAAAAGGCTGAGGCTTTTAATTTGCAGGAGAGGCACTCACGTTGAGGGGGCTCTTGGTTATTCTTTGGATCCAGTTTTTGGGAGTACCCAATACTGGCAAACACTCTGGCATCGAGATAGTGACAGCCTGCTGCTCAAATACTCCTCTGGTGATGACCCAACGAGCCACAGGTGTGCACGGAGGTCCAACAAGGACAGGGCACCGCCTGGTAGTGGAAAGAGGAAAACACAAAAAACAACGCACACAAACTGGAATCCTAACAATACATACTTAGCAACACACAGAGAATACAGTGGGCAGGGTGTTTGAACCCTAGCACACAGAAACAGTACATGCTGGAGGGCACGTACGAATCTTGGCAAAAACAAGATTCTTAACTGGTGACATGCACGTAGGATAACTTGTGAGCCAAGAGATCTTGATGAAAGCATCTTTTTCCTGTTTAGGTATCAGTCGACTTTGGCCATGTGAACAACGGCACATTCACACACCAGCTAGATTTTGAAATAGCACTTGGTGCTAGGATATAAATACAGCTTCATATGGGCCCGCCATTCCAGGGGTTATTCCACGCCACAACGCAAGAGGGCCAATCAGGAACTAGCTGTACGTCTAGATACGGCCGAGGAGGCGAGGAAGTGGGGTCAAGTTTGTGCAACAATAGAGGGACATGAGGGCCAGAAAGAGCGGGGATCCAGGTGAAAAAATGGTCCCAGTGTTCTCGCGCACCTCGCTCCTCTAGCTGCTCCATCTTCACCAGTCGTTTTCCACAATGGCCGTCATACAAACAAAACAAGCCGGTAAGGAACCTACCAGGAAATACTCATCGTGTAGAGCGGATGTAGATCTGACCAATCAGAGGCCTCCTGTCTGTGCTCACCTATAATTTTGGAGAAGAGCAGTAGAGTGTCTGCGGAAGGGGGGTGGGGCATATGTGGGTTAGGTGCGACACATGAGACGACCTGGTTTCTAATCAAAAATCAGGGTTAAGTCAGCGCTGCCAGTTAGCGACAGCCTATGTGACAAATCCCAAAATGCTTTGCGAGGAGAGCTTTCTGCGCAAAGCATTGTGGGATATATCTGCCTTTGTACACACTTTTTCTCTTACGACCTTCGGCCATTTTCCGAGAACGACGGTGAGAAAGGTGAGCTTCAATGACTGTCAGAAACTAGCTCACCACAGACGCCTGAAAGTGCGCCTGCGCAGGAAAACATAGCTAACGGGTCGAGTACATAGGACAGCCTTACGTAAAGATATCACCACACTGATTGACAATTAGTATGACCTCTTATTCCTCTATAACTTTAAGGAAGTGGAAGGGACGGTTCCTGAAAACGCCTCTGGTTGTGTCTCTCTCTGCAGGCACTCAGCGAGCCAACGCCAGAGCCCCAGCTCCTTACAAGAGAGACTTTGAGGCTAAACTGCGCAACTTCTACAGGAAACTCGAAACCAAAGGCTACGGCCAAGGCCCCGGGAAGCTAAAGTGAGTAAATTCCCATCTGCATGAGTCTGTTTGCGTCTTCTCACTCCCTTTGGGTTCATGGTTTGGGTTCCATGTCCATGTTTGTGTAGACTGAGTATCCGTCGAGACCACCTCCTGGAAGACGCCTTCAATCAGATCATGTGCTACTCCAGGAAAGACCTGCAGCGCAGCAAGTTCTATGTCAGCTTTGCCGGAGAGGAAGGGTGAGTCGCCGAGCAGGAAAACCATCGCGAGGAAAGTCTAAAAGATGTCCTTCAAACATTAACCTGGACATGTGTCGTTACAGCTTGGACTACAGCGGGCCTTCGAGGGAGTTCTTCTTTTTGGTTTCTAGGGAACTCTTCAATCCATATTATGGTCTGTTTGAATATTCAGCCAACGACACGTATACCGTTCAGATCAGCCCCATGTCCGCCTTTGTAGACAATCACCATGAATGGTAATACCCTACACAACCACAATGTTCTTCCTTTAGTGTCTTTTTGAGGGCTCTGCCTGACCCTGAACCTAACCACTAGAGGCAGAGATCTAATTGGTTCAGTTCAGTTTATTTTTAAAGTGCCAATGCACAACATAGAATACAGGTAGAAGGAAGAAAAGTGAGGAAACGTGGTCCTCCAGTGGACTAAACCAACAGCAGCATAACTGCAGAGATTAGAGCTGCAAATAGTGATAATTTAGCAAATTAATGAATCTGTTGATTACTTTTTCGATCAATCGATTAATAATCAGATAGCCAAAGGTTCCTTAAAGAAGATTTTTTATGAAATGAAAGCCACTTGAGGAGTTCTGGATGGAGAACATTGACAAACGGAAATACTTTTTTAAATCTGAATTGCAATTTCTTTTTACAATTTTGATGTAGTTACTGCTCTAAGTGGGTCGGCTCTGTCAGCTAAGGCATGTTCTACCGTCTCTATGCTACATGTAATGACTATCGATCACTACCTTAGTTGATGCTTATTTCTATAATTCTATTCTAGATTTAACAGGAAGATCAAAGGTTTGATGGTGTTGAGCTTTAGCTGCCCTGATCTGTGTCACCAGGAAGGAGAGGAGGAGGAGCGGCCATGTTACGTTTTCTTTCAGTACGGTCATGAAGCCGGTGTAGGTACCAGATTGACTCGGGCTGCCAGATTGACTCGGGGCCTGCGCCTTTTGATGACGTCACAATACATAATTGTTTTAACGTTTGCACAATTGCGCAAAACATTTTTGATTGGTCTGGACAGCTTACTAAAGTAATTATAGCGGGGTGTAGGTTTTATTGGCGGGATTGCGGTTTGTAAACGGACAATTTTGCGAAGAAATTCTCCATGGTCCCCTCGGCTTCCGATGACGTCACCGACTCCGCCTTAGGCGCTTACGCCTCCCGATGGCGTGACATTATGGCAGCGCTACTCAAACAAACTACATTGAGCCCAGCGGTCTGCATTTGTAACGAGAATAAATTCAGGAGAATGAAGCTAAAGGGATACAAGAAATAAACTTGTAATATTACAAAAACAAAAATACTATGAATACAAAGTATATTCAGAGATTAAAGTCCCTCTGATACTGTTTAAGTGACTGAGAAACTGCAGATTTGCCACATTTAAGATGGCGGACGCTCTGACGCATCTCAGGAGGAGCAGCGGCCATGTTACGTTTTTTTTCAGTACGGTCATGAAGCCGGTTCTTCTTCTGTGTGCCTCAGGTTCCGCTTCAGCGGCCGCATTCTGGGTCTAGCTCTGATCCACCAGTATCTGCTGGATGCCTTCTTCACCAGACCCTTCTACAAAGGCCTCCTCCGCATGTACGTCCGCACGCAGCTCACGCTCTTTCACTCATTCACCTCCAGTCCCTCATTGGTTGTTTTACCGCCCTGCAGCCCCTGCGACCTGAGTGACCTGGAGTACCTGGACGAGGAGTTCCACCAGTCCCTCCAGTGGATGAAGGACAATGACATCGAAGAGATGCTGGACCTCACCTTTACCGTCAACGAGGAAGTGTTTGGACAGGTGTGACTCCGACGCTGCCTGCTGGTCAGGAAGCGCTGAAGGGTTTGGTCAGGAACGGGAACAGGGCATGTGAAGGGGTGCAGGAACTTTGACTAGGACGCACCAAAGTGTCAGACTTTAAGGTCAGACATTTTGCTTCTGGACGTTCTAGTAGAGTTAAAAATGAGAGTCTATATTTCTATAATGATGGATGCAGAAAAGCCTCGCGCCTCCATGTGGTGGGTAGAGATTGTTTTGCAAGCATGTTCTTGGCAAATCTGTCCAAAGGACATGTTCTTTGTCTGGGAATAGATGTCCCAGAGCTAGCTGGTTGCCCAACAAGCAGAAAATTAAGACAGAAAGGGAACAGAAAGGGAGGAGAGACAGTAAGGGGAGATCAGAACCAATGGGGAGAGAGAGGAGATTCCAAATGATCTTTGAACTTTGGTGTGCGCAGATCACAGAGCGGGAGCTGAAGCCTGGTGGAGGGAACATCCCGGTGTCAGAGAAGAACAAGAAGGAGTACATCGAGCGGATGGTGAAGTGGAGGATAGAGCGGGGAGTGGTTCAGCAGACGGAGAGCCTGGTCAGAGGCTTCTATGAGGTGCGGTCTGTGGGAAAGTCAGACTGTGTGGTTCCTGCAGTCGGTCAGTTCTCTGGGGCCTCACGGTTGGCGGTTTGTCCAGGTGGTGGACGCCAGGCTGGTGTCTGTGTTCGATGCCAGGGAGCTGGAGCTGGTGATCGCTGGGACGGCCGAGATCGACCTGTCAGACTGGAGGAACAACACCGAGTACAGAGGAGGTAGAGGGGACCAAAAGCTAGCTAGCTAATTTCCTTCCTTCCTTCCTTCCTTCCTTCCTTCCTTCCTTATTCTGACCCACTCAGCGGATCTACAGCAGGATGTGTTGTGTCCAGGTTACCATGACAACCACATTGTGATCCGGTGGTTCTGGGCGGCCGTGGAGCGCTTCAACAATGAACAGAGGCTTCGTCTGCTGCAGGTAGGCCTGCTGCTGCTGGGAGGACCCGGTTCAGGAAGGTTCTGTAGAACCTTCAGAATCCTCCTGCCTGCGACGGAAAGGTTTGCTGAAAGCTGTGGTCCTCTCTCTGATCCCTCCCTCTCTCTCCTCTTCCTGTGGAGTTTGTGACGGGGACGTCGAGCATTCCGTACGAGGGCTTCGCTGCGCTGCGCGGCAGCAACGGACCGCGGCGGTTCTGTGTGGAGAAGTGGGGGAAGATCACCTCACTGCCCAGGTGACTGACTGCAGATGTTTCCACTGAGTTTGGTCAGAGCTGTCATACGCAGCAAGCACAACCTGCGACGATTGAGAGAATTTGAAATCCTGAAGAAACCCTCATTAGTTCCACTCTGCTCCCAAAACGCTGTCAGACCCTGAAATGACTTCAGTAGAGCCTTTGAGGCAGCATGAAGTAGGCGTCTAAACCACAGCGAGGGCCTTCCTGTAGGTCCAGATCTATCAGAACCACCCTGAGCTCATCCAGAAGGTCCAACATGGTGGTGGTAAGATGGTGGTTAGTGGACCACCATCTTAGGACAGGTCATAGTTCAGGATAATGGCGTATTAAACGATGACACCGCTCTAAATTCCATGGTTTTGTCCCCTCAGAGCTCACACCTGCTTCAACCGCCTGGACCTGCCGCCGTACCAGTCCTTCTCCATGCTCTACGAGAAGATGCTGACTGCCGTGGAGGAGACCAGCACCTTCGGACTGGAATAGTCGGCCCGTCTTCATCTGTTCCATCCCCGGTTGGTGAAGACGGGCGGCCATGTTGGGAGCGGCGATTGGTCAGCCTTTAATGGCTACATCACTGCCTCTGAAACCCGGAGAACCAGTTCAAAGCTGGTAGCGGATGACGATGGGTTGGTTCGCTAACACGCAGTTCAAGGACTCGGCCAGTAGAGGGACACTGCGGCACAAATCAGGACCAGCCTTCTATGGAGATCACTTCTTTACGTTGCAATTGTCCTTGTTTTACACGCTTTCACAACCGAAGCACTACACTGCCCTGGGATCCGATGTCAGAGCTAGCCTGATCCGATCCGACCCGTCAGAGACCCGATTCAACACAAGGAGAGAACTGACTTTTCCTCCTAAACTGAAGAAGGAACGTACCTTTTTTTTACCAGAATGCCGATCAAAGCACAGAGTTCAGCTCCCTCTTGTGGCGCGTTTAGGAACTTTTTGTGTAGACAGCGGCATTTTTCTGACATCGCTACACTATTGGAGGGATTTTTTCAAATGAAATTGAAGCGAACAGCCGATTTTAAAGCTTAGTTCAGAGGTTTTTTTTGTTTTTTTTATCAGAATGCCGATCAAAGCTCCACCGAGTTTAGCTCCCTCTTGTGGCCAGTTTAGGAACTTTTTGCATAGATGGCGCCGTTATTTGGACATTGCTATGCTATTTTAGTAAAATTTTCAACTGGCCTTAAAGCGAACAGCTCATTTTAAAACCTATTTCAAAGTTTTTTTTCTTTTTTTAGCAAAATTCCAATCAAAATACCACCGAGTTCAGCTCCCTCTTTTGGTAGGTTTAGGAATTGCGTGCCTAGACGGTGCCGTTTTTCTGACATTGCTATGCTATCGGTGGAAATTTTTTCAACTAACCTTAAAGCTAGCAGCTGATTTTAAATCCTAGTTTGGATTTTTTTTTCTTTTACCAGAATGTCGATCAAAGCACTGAGTTCAGCTCCCTCTTGTGGCCGGTGTAGGAACTGCACATGTAAACGGCGCCTTTTTTCTGACCGTGCTATGCTCTCAGTGGAAATTTTTCAACTGACCTTGAAGCGAATAGCCGATTTTAAAGCCTAGTTTGAGGTTTTTATATCAAATTGAAGTATTTTCATCGATGGACGGCGTTTATTTTGTAATCGATGGAGACTGTTCGCGATCTGAATGTAACCAACCTTAATGTTTTTTTTCCCTCTCAGATCTGCATCAAGTCATTTGATAAAAGTAAAACCTACTTTCTACAGTTTAAACTGCCCTCCTCCCAGTGGACTATAACATATCAGTTAACAGTAACCAAAGCAAAGACTTCAACATTTAATTAGTCCAAAAAGAAACACAAGAAACGTTGTTTCATTCCACCATTTTGGACAAAATGTTAAAGAGAAAAGGGAAAGGTCATCCAGGTGTGCAAAGATGCAGCTGAATGAAGCACAGATGAAAACAACGACCTTTGGCATTTGGTTGAAGAATAAATCGGTGTGTTAGAAGACAAACACCAGCTGCAAAGCACGGCGGTGGGAGGCTTATGATCAGGGCTTTGTTTTTAGCCCAGAGCACGTGTTTCAGTGGATACAGGTTTAAAATGGAGCGTACAATGGAGTATTAGGGCCAGGCCAGAAATTTGTTTTTATTAATTTGAGAATAAAGTCGAAATATTACGAGAATAAAGTTGTGATATAATGAGAATAAAGTCCCAATACTACGAGAATAGAGTCAACATATCACAACTGTCATGATTTTATCAAGAGCTCGGACCCACATGCAGAGAAACCCAAACAGAGAGACTGGGGAAAAAGTTTTCACAGGTTTATTGAGAAGCTTGTGGAGGTTCCAGTGTTGCTCTGAACACTGCTCAAACAGAACTGAAGGGTGAGGGGAAGACACTACCCGGTTAGTTCAAGTTCAGTGGGAGAATATATTCTCAAACTTAAAGAGGAGAAAAGGTTGGCAGACTCCCGTTTCAGAAAAGTGGTTGACTCTTTGACTCCAGTAGGTGTGCAGGGTGGTCCTCCAGTGTTTGTCTCATTAGGTGGAGGGCAGACAGGGTTTACCCAGAATAAGGTTGTTTGTAGGAGAGCGGAGAACTTGACTGCCACTCAGATTTCCTGCGGTACTTACTTGACGGGGACTGTTGTGGCAGATGAATCCCCTTGCTCAGTGTGAAACTCAAAGCGATCTCTTGGAGAAAGTGGATCCAAACCTCCAGTTTGAATCCCCAGCTCAGTTTGAAGCTCAGTGGATCCTTCCAGGCAGAGAAGGTCGAAACGTCAGTTTGCAGGATGACTTCCCTGCCGCAGAGGCAAAAGACAAAAACTCAGGTTGAAAAAAAACTCAGTTTGACTCAGCAACAAAACTCAGCTTGGCTAGAGTACCCCAAAATTGGCAAACACTCTGGCGTCGAGGTAGTGGCAGTCAGCAGCTTAATAGCGGCTCGGATTAGCGGTAACCCTCGCGGGTGTGTGTGAGGAGGGGACCAGAACCAGAAGCGCCTGGTGGAGGAAGGAAGACAAACACACAAAACACAAACCACCCAGACAGGAGTCCTGACAACAACCCTATTTAGAAGGAAAGCTTTGGCTCCAACCAGCAGATGACGGCCGACCAGCTCCACCAATCAGCAACCACTTCTTCACCACTTCCTGCCCAGTTTGATGCTGGTGTGATTCTTTTCTTAAGATTACGACTTTATTCTCCCTTTTTTATGACTATTGTTGTTATGATTATTTTCTTCTAATATTATGACTTTATTCTCGTAATTTTACGACTTTATTTTCTTAGTATTACGACTTAATTTTTTGTAATTTTATGACTATTTCCATGTTACAGTTTTATTGTCGTAATGTTATGACTTTATTTTTGTGATGTTATGACTTTATTCTCAAAATAGAAAAAAAAATCTCTAGTCTGGCCCTAACTGTAAAAAACTAAATTTGCTGCTTTGAGTTGTTTTTTCCCACATCCCTTCCTGCTTTTTTACGCTGTTATTTATTCACTGAGGGAAATGAGAACGTTTTCACCTGAGCATGCATTTATGCTAATGTTCACCCACCTGTGGCATCTTATAAGCTGAGTGACATCACATCCTTTCTATGTTAAACCAGTAAAACTGGGATTCTGTCTCCTTTCCCCCCAGTTAGCCCAGTTGCTCCTGCAGCTAGCTAGCTACTAGTCCCCAGCACTGATTAAAGGTTTATCGCTAACTTATTTATTCGTTGGGTATGTTTTTATGTGGAATGTATCGTAGTGAATGAGTCACATTGACCCACTGTTTTTTAATGTGTCACTTGGTCGGGATGCAAAAGTATTCACACCCCTGCCGTCTTCTGCTGGGAACAGGAAGGAAAACGATCCGCGTTTTTAAGACGTTGCTATTTTCAGTTCCTACTGCTTGTTGAACAGAGGTGAGAAGGAAGTGGAAGAGCATCACGCCGGTAAGATGAGACCAAACCTCTACCTCTTATGAAAGCAAGGTGTTGGCGGACTCATGCTGCGGTCTTCCCCTTTAATCAAGGCCTGAGGCTAACTCTCTGGAGACCGACACAGTGCTACTGTAGATGGTTTAGATCAGAGTGGTTTAGAATGGCCTAGTCAAGCCCAGACCTGAACCCTAACGTCTCTCGGCGCTAACGACTGTAAACAGTCATTCTTTACAGCACCGGTCCACGAACCGAGGCATCATTATCCTTTCATCATCGAGGGAACATTTAGGGGTGTGAATACTTTTGAAAGGGTCTTTGCACAAAAGGAGCCTTTGAGTAAAAAAAAAAAATTGTCAGACTCACCAGAATGTACCAAAGTTCAAACTCCTCCCACCTTCTGTACCGTATTATAAATACCGTATTATCCAGACTATAGAGCGCAACTCACTATAAGCCACGCCCACAAAATGTAACCCTACATATATAAGCTGCACCGGGCTATAAGCTGATGTCTCCCACCAAACCTGTACGAGGAGCTCTACATTTAGCCCCTGGAGTAGGGAGGAAGATGAATGCTAGCTTCCGTTAGCTTGTTAGCTTTCGCAGCAGTAGGAGCTACTACTAAAGATGGAGCTTCATCAGCTCTTTTATTTCAGCTCTAGGAGCTAAACCTAGTCTCTTTGTTTGCTTCAGCAGCTTTAATGCAGCAAATAAATGTCAAAAATGTTTGAATTTGGGGACATTTCTTCTCCATTGTGCCTGCTGCTAGCATGTTGTTGTGCTAAGCTGCTTTGATTTCCAACTTTGACTTCCACCTTCTGGGGGTTAGGAAACCTGCTAATTAGCCGCACGGTTCAAAGCGAGCGGGAAAAAGTAGCGGCTTATAGTCCGGAAAATACGGTAGGAATGTTTGCTAGCTTCTCTTTCTTTCAATAAAATCATCTCTGTATGCACAATTTCTCCTGCTTTGCTCTTCATTTTTTACACTTTCAACAAGTCTAGAGACCTGTAGAGAATTTATTTGTATTACAGTCATAAAGTCATAACATTAAAGGAATAATGTAAAAATAAAGTTTCCAGCATGCTTTCTTCCATAGAGAGATAGTCGTTTTAAAGTTCCAATACTGATAATAGTTTGATGCTAAAAGACATATAAGTCCTTATTTGTCAAAGTATAACTTCATTAGATAATACTATCTCATAATATCACTTCTAATGTTTTGACTTTATTCTCTTGATTTTAGTAATGTATTCAAGTTAATGAATGACTTTATTCTTGTATTGTTACGACTTTATTCTCTTAAAGCTACAGTGTGTAATAATTACAGGGATATACAGTCAGAAATGTAATATATTATACATAACTATGTTATTTATCATCATCTACGAGCTCAGCCTCTTAACCTTAATATTTAGCGTTGCCTTAGAATTAGTTATTTATAATTACATAGGAGGCGGTCTCTCAGCCATGGAGGCAGACATCTTTGTGCTACGGCAGCGCAGAGCCAACAAACTAGTGATTGCGAGATCAGCCAAACGCGTCACAACGATGTAGAAAAAATAACTGGTATATTTATTATCTTAAGTCTACATGAAATCTATACCCTACACAGACTAATGAAATACTATCTGTAAAATTATCTATGTAAACAAACCTCATCACTTGAGAAGGTAGGTGATGGACGGACGCCGGAAGACATTTTTGTCACGTGAACGCCTAGCGCATTGTTGGGGGAGAAGCGATTGGGGAGATGTTCATGTTAAGCTGCAGTCTGACCGCATAGGATTAAGCTGAAAATTACACACTGTAGCTTTAATGTTAATGTCATGAATTTATTTTCGCAAATTTGACTAATTTCGCAATGTTACAATTTTATTCTTATAATACCACGACTTTATTCTCGTAATTTTATTACTTTATTTTCATACTGTTATAATGTTACAATTTTATTCTTGTAATATACTGAGCTTTATTTTCCTATTGGGACTTTTTTTTTTTTTCTCATAATATTATGACTTTATTCTCGTAATGTTGTGACTCTATTCTCGTAATGTTAATGTTGTGACTTTATTGTACAAAATTTGCGATTTTAGTAATGTTACAATTTTATTCTTATAATACTACGACTTTGTTCTCGTAATTTTTTTACTTTATTTTCATACTGTTATAATGTTACGACTTTATTCTTTGTAATACACAACTTTATTCTCATATTATTTATGACTTTATTCTCGTAATGTTATGACTTTTACTTGTTCTTTTGTACTTCCTATAGTAATTTTAAGAAATTACATTTTTGGAAATTTTTTATATTTGTAACTGTTTTACTGTATGTTTTAATGTGGACCCCAGGAAAACTAGCTGTTTGCCATGGCAACAGCTAATGGGGATCATAATAAAATTACAAATTACTTTATTTCGTAATAATAGGACTACTCTCACATTATTAGGACTTTATTCTCAAAATGTTTTGACTTTATTCTCGTGATTTTACTCATTTATTCTCGTAAATGTATGACTTTATTCTTGCAATATTGCGACTTAATTCTCATAAATGAGAGTTGTAAATTTGTGACTTTCCTAATGTCACAATTTTATTCTTATAATACTATAACTTAATTCTCAGAATTTTAAGTCTATATTTTCATAATGTTGCGACTTTACTTCTGTAAATTTACGATTTTACTTCCGTAATGTTATGATTTTATTCTTGTAATCGTCTTTATTCTCAAAATAATACTTTTTTTCTCATAATATTATGACATTATTCTTAGAGTTTTAGGACTATTCTCTTAATTTTACAAATTTATTCTTGTAATATTACAACTTTATTCTCATAATATTATGACTTTGTGATAATATTGCAACTTTATTGTCATAAATTTATGACTACTCTTATAATGTCACGATTTTATTCTCAGAATTTTATGACTTTATTTTCATAAGGTTGCAACTTTATTGTTGTAAATTTACGATTTTACAACAACAAATGTTATGATCTTATGATTTTATTCTTGTAATATATGACTATTCTCATAATATAACTTTATTCTGATAATGTTACGACAATTCTCTTAATGTTGCGACTTTGTTCTCATAATGTTATGAATATTCTCGTAATATTGGGACTTTATTCTCGTATTATCACCTTATAATGTCAAAACATTAGGTTTTTAATGTTTATGCGTTTAGCAGACGCTTTTATCCAAATCATCTCACAAATACAATTATTGTCATAATGTTGTGATTTTACTCTCCTAATTAAAGAAAATCAAAATCTCTAGCCTAGCCCTAAAACTCGGTCGCATCGTTGGACCAGAGCTGCTGCTTCTCTGTGCAGAAGGGAGTCGGCTCAGGTAGTTCAGGGGTATGCGGATCACAGTCATTA
Organism: Cyprinodon brontotheroides; assembly: GCA_018398635.1. NCBI lineage: Eukaryota > Metazoa > Chordata > Actinopteri > Cyprinodontiformes > Cyprinodontidae > Cyprinodon > Cyprinodon brontotheroides. Next base: position 2,710,899 of record JAGKQL010000057.1, read on the forward strand.
AAAACGTCTGAATTTGTCGATCTAAGTCAATAAAACAAATGAATTTACGATTTGTTTTTGTTTCCTGTTTTCAACCCCCACATACATGTGACATCATGTTTTTAGGTACTCACACAGCCGGACTAAACTACAACAGAGAGTCTAAACCCCGGATGCAGCTGCTACTGTTAAAGGTGAACTATATATGAACATTAAATGTTTGCTGAGCTTTATAATCATCCATCAGTAGTTCTGGTTTTGTTCTTTTCTGGTTTATCAGTTAGAGAACAACCTGTAACCAGCGCTGATTGGTCATTTTTATTGTTAAAAAGCTGTGTCTGAACGTCCGCCTCTAATCCCTGTGTAGTGGTTACGCCATTTTAAATGATCGTCCCAACGTCTAGTGATGAAAAGCAGTGAACTCGAAATTTCCCACAATGCACCTTTGAGAAGTCCATGGCCAGTAGATCTATGTCCATGGCCAGTAGATATATGTCCACCGTCAATAGATATATCCTAGAATCATGAGACCTGTTGTCACAGTAGCACATTGTTGTTACCCAACAGCGCCGACAAATGACCAAGATGGTGCAGGCACAGCGCGGTGGGGGCGGAGTCACGTGATCAATGGGGAGTTAAAGATAGTGAGCATCATTAGTCTGAACGGTCAGCTCACTAAGTTCACTATAAAGTCCACTATATAGTCCCCAATCGGACACAGCCATGGGGTTACATGTCCTTTCTTCCTTCCTTCCTTCCTTCCTTCCTTCCTTCCTTCCTTCCTTCCTTCCTTCCTTCCTTCCTTCCTTCCTTTCCTTCCTTCCTTCCTTCCTTCCTTCCTTCCTTCCTTCCTTCCTTCCTTCCTCCCTCCCTCCCTCCCTCCCTCCTCCTCCCTCCCTAACACAATATTTTAAACTGAATTTTTAGCACCATGTTTTTACTCATTGAGTTCCTAACACTAAATTTTTACCTGGTGAAAAATTCAGCTGAAAAAAGTGGCCTCCAAATGTGTTGACCTTTTGGTGAAGTGAAGCCAAAGCAATCGACACTAGATGCAGCAGAGCAACTTCTAAAGCCAATGAAATTAGCTCATTTGGTCAGAGAAAAACAAAAGCTGTTTGAATTCCTCAGGACGCGTCCTTAGAAGGTCAGGATCGAAGGCCGATGACGCCATAGCGCGCCGCAGGTCTGATCGGGATTCCAAGAGTCCTCGTTATGCGCCTTAAAATGCGCCCTTCTTTTTTTGCCTGATTTTAAGGACGGGTCCGATGTATCCTCGGGTATTCTTGGTTTTACCCAGGATTCATTATGCGAGACCAAGCAAGCCGTGATCAGAGGAAAGGTTACTTGGCCAAACAGTGGTGAAAATTGGAAGTTCAGTTTAATATAATCCAGTCAGTGAATAGTTCCGTCTGAAATGAATGAAAATAGTTGTTTTAATGGTTATTGAGTCAGATACGTGGCGGTAATGTTTGGATTTATCTAAAGGTTTTATCTGTTACTGTGTAAATGGGTTTGGCTGGAATTTAAGGACAGATTCTAATATATCTGCAGGGTGGGGACTATAAATCTGATAGGATTTTTATTTTTTATTGTTGTTTTGCACAATATGCTTAACTTAGTATTTTTTGTTGTTGAATATTAGAGATTTTGCAGATATATTTTATAAATACATTGTTTTAGATTTACTTATATCTTTCTACCCTTTTATAGAATGGAATAGAAAATCCCTTTATTGTCCCACAATGGGCAAATTTACAGCAGCAGAAAAGATTATTGAAAATGGTCACACAGATGAGGACCTTAGAAAAATGTATAAGAATAACATGATAGGGAAGAGTTAAAAATATAAACAATAAAATACTGTAAAGTGTTTTAACAATATAAAACTGGGGAATTAAATAACCAATATGCAGCTATGGACATTTTTACAGTAATGATATTTGAAAATAGCAGCAACATCAGAGATGTGCAGAATGACAGCAGCAGGTTATTTAACTGACTAAGGTTTCTATTAGGCTTGTCCCGATCCGATCCACGTGTATCGGATCGGACGCCGATATTGGCAAAAAATGCGTATCGGCAAAGCATGTAAAATGCCGATCCAGACTGCCGATCCAGTTTTAAAAAAAAATCCGGTCCGTATTTTCCAGTTTCGCCGATTGAAACGATCCATTCCACTATTTTGCGCCAGTGTTTCCCTGTGTTGCATTTTTATTAAAACTTACAGTAATACTTGTACCTTTAACTGTTTACGGTTTTACTGTTCACTGTGCAATTTCAGATTGCTATTCATAATTTTGTCCAGTTTGTGTTTATCTCTTAATAAACAGGTAAGTTTGTTGTTACCAAGCATTGTGTTTTATTCAATCTCACCTAATTTAGCTGGCTAGATATTATCAAGAGTACTAAAACCCTTTTCAACATGAGTCTTACAACTAAGGCTAAATACTTTAACTTAAACTTAAATACATGCTCGGATAGGCTGGTATCGGCCAGTATCGGTATCGGATCCGAAGTCCAAAAACAATATCGGTATCGGATCGGAAGTGCAAAAAAACCTGGATCGGGACATATCTCTAGTTTCTATCATCATTACATTTGATTTGATTTGTTCCTGCTCCCACTGAAGTTGGAACCTTTATTCCACTCAATAAAAAAAGAAAGAAAGAAACAAACAGTTTTGAAAACTTCGGAAGCTCATTCTTTTTCCTAACATATGTGTCAACTCGCAGTTGCTCAGCAACAGAGCACATCTGGCGGTAAAAACATGCTTCGGTGGGATTTCTGTTTGAATTCACAGCCAAAACTCTTCCGGTCTCCTTATTTTCAAGGACTTTAAATTATCCAGTCTAGGTAGCATGAATTCGAACACAGCCATCATTGCTTTGCCTCGAGTTCATCAAAAGGTCAATACAGTAGCAGCTGAATTTTCTTCAGGCAAATTTTTACCACATAAAAATTCAGTGTAAGGAATTCAATGTGTGAAAAAAGCTGTGTTTAAAATTCTGTACTAAAAACAATTCAGTGTTTAAAATACAGTTTTCCATATTTATCATAAATTTCTCCTCATTCTTCCACTCCAACACAAACAGAAACGTTCAATGGTGTCTATCAGAGCTGGTACACAGATGAGGAGGAGACAAGAAAAATAAAGGGAAACTAATTATAAAAAAAACATATTATTATTTATAATTAAAATTATTATTACTATTTTAAGTGTTACTCTCGTGGGCCAAAACTGTAAAAAGAAAGCTACATTATAACTTCATGTTTTATGATGATAATAATTATTATCTGGTTATTGTTTTTTATTTTATTATTTTATTTATTGTTATGGGTAGGCTGGTGAGAACGGTTCTGTATAAGCGGAATCCTTCCGCGCCCGAGCAGGTCGATGTTCCTACCCGGTCCTTTATTTTCATTGAACACCGAAACATGGCGGCCAATTTAGAGCAAATTTTCCAGGATTTTATTCTCCAAAAGATCCGAGAGATCGAGGAGCAGAAGAAAGAGAGAAGGTGCGTAAGCGGTTGTTTGTTTCAGGGGTTCTGGGAGCGCGTGCTGCTCTCTGCCTTCCGGTTCCGGTTTGTCCTGCAGCCTGAGTAGAAGCCAGCGGGCTTCGGGGTGTTGGTAGGTAACCCTGCGGGCTGCAGGAGCGGCGGAGGCTCAAAGCTCTGCGTGTTCAGGCGTCTGGAAATAAAATCTGATGCTGAATGTAGAGATTCTGATGGGATTTAAGCCGTTAGTTGATCTACGGTGGGCGGGGAAGGACAAACTAAGCTACTGTCAGAAATCTGCCCCCCTGTAGCTGCCTTAAAAAGCTCCTGGAGCTTCAGACGGTAACATGTGATGTTCTGGTCCGGTTTGCAGCAGCGAGGCCGCCGAACCGGACCGGGAAGGTCCACATGAGGAGGCGGCAAAGCAGAGTTCTCCTAGAAACCAGGAGCAGGAGCCGCGGAGGAGACAGAAGAAACACAGGAGCAAGAAGAGGAGGAACCAGGAGGAGGAGAGCAGCTGTGAGTCCGCAGCAGAGAGGCAGGAGGACCTGAAGCTCCGGCCAGGGTAAACAGAGTCTCCAGGCGGGGTTACCATGGTAACCAGAGCAGCTCTCTGGTCTAACAAACATGGCTGCCTTCTCATTCCTCCCCCTGATGGAGCTGACCAATCACAGCTCAGCTTTCATTTCACCCTTTTTCATTGAGTTTTGTTCTCTGTCTTCCTGCTTTCTATTCGATCTGTTCTATTTCATTCTATTCTGTTCTGTTAGATTATGTTCTATTCTGTTCTTTTCTATTCTGTTCTATTTAAATCTATCCTATTCCATTCTGTCAGATTCTATTTCATTCTATTCTGTTCTGTTAGATCATGTTCTATTCTGTTCTATTTAATTCAGTTATATTCCGCTTTTATTCTATTTGATCTGTTCGATTCTGTTTTATTCTATCTCTTGCTGCATTCTTGTCTTTATCTTAGCAATTCTATTCAGTAATGTCAACTGATCGCTTCCTAATTCAGTAATGTCAACTGATTGCTTCCTAATTCAGTGATGTCAACTGATCGCTTCCTCATTCAGTGATGTCATCTTGTCAGTTTTTTACATCTCATTTTTGTCTTTTACTCTTTATTTATCACATGTGTTTCCTTGTAGGAAAGGAGGTCCGTCTGCAGAGACCAAAGACCAAGGTGAGTCTGTCACCGGAATGTTCCACGCCTCCGACGCACTGAAACACGAACTTATCAGTCTGAATGATTCTGGATTAGAAACGTTCCAATCTTTTATTTAGCTTCATGGCAGCTGATTCTGTGTTATGATCCTGATTCTGATTGATTTGTCCTGGGAGTTTTAGAAGCTCCTCTGTTCACCTGCCATGAAGCACGGCGGGCAGGTTGTCATACTCTTGAACTGTTTTCAAAACAATTAGAACATTCATGCGTGCAGATCCAGATAAATTAGAGTTCCTGGTTCTGTCAGAATTAAATCTGCCGCTGTCAGCCACGCAGCGAATCGCGTTATTCTACTCCTGATCCAATAGTTGGGGAGTAGGCCACAACTGGTTAAACTGGGGAGATTTGAAAGTGGAAGAAATGCACATTGTTTGCGGGAATATTTGGCAGCATCGGAATCAAAAGCTTGTTCTTCCAGGATATTCTATAAACGCGGAGTCTATATGTCTAAATGTAAATAAAGATAAAGCGGAAAAACCAACAGACCAGTGTGAGAGACGGGCTGCCTTATGCGGCGTTAGCCAGCTGATTAAAGTCGGATAGCCTGCAGAGTTCCTGATACTCTTCCTGTGTGGGCATATTGATGAACTAAGATTTTTATTTATTTTTCTTGTTAAATTCAAAATGTTTGGTATAATTCCTGCTCTGGGGGTTCCTCTGTCAGCTTAATAGCATGTTTTAGGCTCTCTGCACTTCTTATTTTAACGTATTAATCGACGTAAAACTCGCTTGTTTGCGACCCGGCTGGCTGATAGATTAATCCGGCTTTCAATTTCTTTCAGCGCTTGTTTGGGGTTGAAGTCCAATTTCAGCGAAGCAGTGCGCTTGATGGCCATCCGCGCTGCTGGGTCCAAAACTGGCTGTGGCTATCGATCTTTGAATTCTACTATAGATTTAACGGAACAGCGACGACTAGATCCGTGATTGAAATTGTCAGATTTCACAGCGGGGGGAAAAATTGCGTGTTGTGTGAACATCAATCTGATGTCATAGCGGTGTTCCATTCATCCCAAGCTGATGTGACAAGATGGCCCCGACTTCACATTCGAGAGATGGCCGCTCATCATGCTAACAGTGTTAGCCTCTCCTCTTTGACCACCAGGATTTTTGTTGGTTCGGTGCTGCTAACAGAGCCAAATACGATGACTCGTTTTGTTTTCGTCCACATTGTAATTGCCATACTTTTGCAAAACTGTAATGGAAACGCTTTTCTTTACATATCATGTGATCATTGATCTCATGTCAGGGTGTGTTCCATTTGTCCCACCCCCAGAGCAATGCGACAAGATGGTCCCCCACATTCAGGATGGCCGCTCCTCATGCGCGACAGTAGTTAGCCTTTCCGTCTTTGGCTATCAGGTTTTGTTGGCTCAGTGTTGCTAACATGCCCAGAATAAGATGATGATTTTCTTTGTTTTTCATCCATATTGTAATTGTCGTAATTTCGTAAGAAACTGCAATGGAAATGTTTTTTTTTTTTCTGCGTCATGTTGTCATCGATCTGATGTCATGTTGTGTTCCATTTGTCCCATGCCTGCGGCGACAAGATGGTCTCCGACTTTACATTCCAGATGGCCACTCCTGGTACCGACAGTAGTTAGCCTTTCCCTCTTTGGCCATCAGGTTTTGTTGGTTCGTTACTGCTAGCATGCCCAGAATGATGAGGATTTTTTTTCCCCGTCCGTATTGTAATTTGCAAAAACTGCAATGGAAATGTTTTTATTTTTTTCCCGCGTCAGGTGATCATCAATATGATGTCACGGTGTGTTCCATTTGTCCCCGTCTTCACATTCAAGATGGCCGCCCCTCACTCCAACTGTTGTTATCCTTTCCCTCAGTTCGGCGCTGCTAACGGACCCAGAATGGGATGGTTGCATCAGTAGCCATGGCAACGTCTATAAGCCGGAAACTAAAATACCTCAAAATTCAGCCGAAAAAGATGACAAGAAGTTAAAGGGAGGCGGCCTGTTTTTTAGCTAGCTGTGGTGCGAAAAACATTCCTGCGTCATTTTAGCCGTGTTTCTTTTCGAATGAGGCTGTAAGTGTGAAATGACGTTGCTGACATCGTTAAGGACGGAAACGTAGCCGATGAGGACTGAAACGCGCTGACCTCTGACCTGTTCGCAGGGGAGGATCATGGCAGGAAGTCCAGGTCCCACAGAGAGCGCTCGGCGGGAAAAAAGAAGAAGAAGAAGAAAGAAAAAAAAGAAGAAGAAGAAGTGAAGGTAAGATAACACATCTAGATTCCGGATTCAGCAAAGGCGCGCACCTAGCAGAAGCTGTGTGACGGTTGCAGCTGCCGGATAATCCCCAAACAGATACGAATGCTACAAGCTAACGCAAAGCTAAAGTCGCTCAGAAACAAGAATCTTTGTCTTTAATTCCTGATTTCAATTTATTTATCGCAATAATTCACAATAATGATGCATCAGTTGTTTAAATGGTTAATTAGATCTAGAAACAAACAGGAAGTTGGGGAACAGAGAGGAGCAGGAAGTTCCCTCAGTTCCTGCTGAGTCCTAGGAGGACAGAGGAGCATTGCCACAGATCCTTCCTTTCCTGCCAGATTCCTTCCTTCCTAGCTAAGGTTCTAGGTGGTATAGCGTCTCAGTCGAAGGTGTAGATGATCTAATGAAAGGTCTCTGATGAGGATCAGTTCTGCTGGCAGAACTCTCGTATCCTCATGGTTCTGGAGGTCTGCTTCCTGTGTGTTTCCTTCCTAGCAGCACAGGCTGCTATGGTCACTCTCTATCTAACCAGGCTGTCTGTTATGCTGAGAGGTTTCAAAGGGCTTTACTGCCATCTAGTGGACGGAGCTCTATACAGCAGTTTACTTATTTCCATAATGAATAACTTTTATGAGTTATTTTAGAATAAAGATTCTCTGATTAATGGAGCTTCTGCTTTACAGGAAGATGAAGTGTTTTAATAGTTATTTTTATATAAATGAGCCTGGAGTTACTTTATGAACTGGTTTCATTAAACTCAGCCGGCAGGATGAAGGAGCTATAGAGCTATAGATCACAGATTCCTTTGGGTTTAAGGAGAGAATTGCATTTAAGTCATTTCTGAAAAACTGTTTGGAAATGTCCTTCCTTGCTTCCCTCCTAGGTTCCTTCCTTCCCTCCTAGGTTCCTTTCCTCCCCATTAGATCCAGTCCTCCCTTTCCTCCTTGATTCAGTCTTTTCTTCATTTCCTCCTAGATTTTGTTCCTTCTTTCCTCCTCGATTCAATCCTTCCTTTCCTTTCCTCCTATATTGCTTCCTTCCTTCATTTCCTGCTTGCTTCAGTCCTTTATTCTTTTCCTGCTAGGTTCCTTCCTGACTTCCTTCCATCCTAGGTTCCTTCCTTTCTTTCTAGCTAATAGATCACAGCCTCTCACATACACCCCCCGTTTGGATCCGATGGATCACCTCCAGTCCTGAAGACGATCAAATGATCCGATGTTCATTTCCTGCTCACTTTAGTTTGAACCCTGGGTCACCTCTGGGTTTTTTTATTAACCGCTCTGATTTCAGACCATAAGTCATTCTTCTTTTCTTACCTCCATATTCTGAACCTTCCTGTCGTCTTAAAGTTTTGTTTCTGATGTTATCGTGTTTCTGGTTCCCCACCTGGAAACAGGACAGCTCCAGTAAAGCAGGTGAAACCCGACTGGGCAGCAGGAGCCCGTCTTCTCCGCCACATTTCCAGGGAGACGTCCCCCCGGCGCCGGGACACCACTGCCAAAGCCCAGCGCTCCCCTCACCGTGCCATCCCACTGAAACCAGGTATTAGACCGCACCCAGAGACTGGAAACACTGAAGGTGATTCAGTGCAAGGGATCCTGCTGCAATACAGCTGTGAGGATTTAAAAAAACTGAAACTTCATTTTAAAACTTGAAGAAAATGCTGGGGCCCATCGCAGTTTTTAAACGTTGAGGGGGTCTGAAGTTAACCGGGCGAGGGTCGAACAGGACGCCCCCTGTGGTTAGCTCCGTTTTAGAGGGTCCAGGTTAGAGGGGTGGTTGCTGGGAACTTCCTTTTTAAGAGGTTTAGTGATCAGAAATAGCAGTTGCTACTTTAGCATCGCACCAATGCTCACTAAGGCAGCGCAGTTAAGCCGGGCATACACTGTACGATTTTTTTGCCGCTCGGGACGCATTTCCTCCAGTCGTGCGGGGGATTCTTTCCATCGGGCTGAGTTTCAGCCTCATCGCTGTTTGTGCGTTGTGTATAATACAGGTGCTAACGAGGGATGATTAGCCTCCACGACCACCTCCCGATCAGGAATTGTCAGGAAAATTCCAATCTCCAAAAGGAAAAAAAGAAGAAAAAATCCACTGGACTTTTTCTAAAGTTAAAGACAATTTCGCTGTATCCATCCAGGAAGCTTTTTATTCAAAAAGACGTGTGAATTGCCCGGGCATAAACTGTACGATTTTATTTTTCCTTTTTCAGGCCAATTTTCCTGTCGTCAGGCGCAGAATTTTTTCGATTGGAAAACTAGAGATTTTAGCCTCATCGCGAGTCGTGTAGTATACAGGGACTAACGAGGGACGACATTAGCTTCTCACTCACCACCTCCCGATCAGGAATCACTCAAATTCAGGAAAAAGTAAAAACAATCCACTTGGACACTTTGTTTCCAAGTTTGAAGACTTTTCACTTTCCATCTAAGAAGATTTTTCAATTCAAAATGTCAGAATTAAGCGGGGCATACACTTTATGCGATTTTATTTTTCGCAGTTTTCGGGCCGGTTCTCAAGCCATGTGACATTTTTCCATTGGGCAAAGTTTCAGCCTGATCGCGCTTTGCTTGCTGTGTAGTATACAGGGGCTAACGAGGGGTGATTAGCCTCTAATGACCACCTCCCCGATCCGTAATAGTAAAGGTCGGGAGAAAAATTCCCAAAAGTTCAAAATAACTCCCCTGGACTTTGTTTTGCAAGTTTGAAGAACGTTTCTCTCTTCCATCCAGGAAGCTTTTCAATTCAAAATGTCAGAAATAAGCGCTAGTTGAGTTCCAGGTTTTATCCAGCAGCCCAACAAAGCCTGGTTTTAGTTTAGGAAATGCAAATCGAATCGGGATGAGCGGGTCCCCGCTTTGGAATGGGGGTCGTTTGGCCTTCCTGTTAGTCTGCAATGCCCCATACCTGTTTCCATGTCTCTGGAAAGGGGGTCGCTAGAGGGAATAGTGTTGGCCTGGGCTGAAGAGGCGAGGTCTTCCTCTGTTTGATGTTGGTTTTTCTTAACATAGATGGCTTCCTTCACGCCCCTCTCAAATCACGTGAACAGTCTTGGTCTTTGGAGGACCAGAATGATGTCCATCTTTTGGACAGTCTTTGTCCATCAGGGTGTAGATGTGCCCACAGAGTCTTTTCCAGAGTGAGGGCTTAATTTCTCTGTGTTTGAGATTTTCAGAGACCCTAGAAATGGCATATGGGATGGCTTATGTTTTCACCTTTTATACTTTCAGCTACACTGGTCTGATGACATAACGGTCTGCCGTCCTAAAATCGCATCAGCGCGTTGGTTTGCATACGTACATGGTGACCTGTGAACTTTTAAACCCTGCAGTTTTCATCGTAAAGTTCGAGCCGTAGCTCTGTATAATGACTGAAAGAATCGCAAAGTGTATACCCGGCTTTAAATGATCTCTATCAAAACCAAGCGAGGGGATTGCTGCGAGTTGCATCAATCCCTCCTCCTGGAGTGTAATATCTAACGCAGAAGTTCTATTCTGGCGTGTTGTAGGCTATCTGAGAACCAGAGAGGAGATCCTCACGAAGTGGTTCCCTCGGAGAGGCTTTGTTCTCCTGAGAGAGAGTTCGGTTTGTCCCAGAGGTCCCCGCGGGCCGAGGAGAGGACAGAGTCGGCTAACGATCCGGACCCTTCCAACAGACCAGGTGAGAACCTTGAATCGGTACTAGCATAAATCAATCAACACAGAGCTGCTCTACTTTCCTACAGCCCAGCTGTTCTCCTCCGGTTCTAAAGATCCGAAGCAGGTAGCAACATCCTTAGCTTCCCTCTTTATCCCAGAGTGTCTCCTGGTAAATTCAGAGCCTCTGGCTCTTCTTCACCTTCTGAGGGTTCTGGTTCCTAACTGTCTGCCCAAAGTAGAGCGACCTTAGCGCCCATTCTGATGGTTTTATGTGTCCAAATCTGAACGGTTTAGGTTCCGGTTCATCTGAACGGCAGAGACCCGTAGAACCGGACCAGAAGCCAAACGTCGTTCAGTCTAAAGCCTCAGAAAAGTCCAGGTCCAAGGACAGGTCACCTTCAAGGAAGAAAAGGACTCGGTCCAGGTCCCCGCGCAAGGACAGAGGAAGGAAGTCATCCAAGAAGGGGAAAAGATCAAAATCCCCCTACAGGAGTTACCGGAGGAAGTCCAGAAGCCGCTCGGCAAGGAGGAAGTCCAGGAGCCGCTCGGCAAGGAGGAAGTCCAGGAGCCGCTCGGCAAGGAGGAAGTCCAGGAGCCGCTCGGCAAGGAGGAAGTCCAGGAGCCGCTCGGCAAGGAGGAAGTCCAGGAGCCGCTCGGCAAGGAGGAAGTCCAGGAGCCGCTAGGCAGGAGGAAGTCCAGGTCGGGAGCGGCTCTGCAGGGAGGGGAAGTCCAGGTCGAGGGCGGCTCTGCAGGAAGTCCAGGTCGGAGCAGCTCTGCAAAGAAGGAGGAAGTCCAGGTCGAGGCGGCTTCGGCGGAGGAAGTCAAGTCGAGGCAGCTGCGGCAGGAGGAAGTCCAGGTCCGAGGCAGCTCGCGAGAGATCCAGGTCAGGAGCGGCTCTTGAGAAGTCAGAATGAGGTAGGGGTGGTGCTTCTTCCTGTGCGACCATCTTTAGCTCTGAGCTAATGTTGCTATTTTGGTTGGTGTGTAGGTCAGCCCACCGGTCCTCCCGGAGAACCCGCTCACGCTCGGCGTCGCGTGGCCGCAGGAGGCCCCCCTACAGCCAGAGGGACCGCTGGAAACGCGAGCCCAGTCGCTCCCCCGTTCTCATCCTGCGCAAGAAGCGGTCGCCTCCGAGGAAGGAGCGCAGCGCCAGCCCCAAGCGCATCAGTGAACTGGGTGAGATGTTCCGCATCCCTGCCGTCTGTCTCGGCGCTGGGCCAACGCCGCCGCGGCTCAACGTCTCTGTTTGTTTCCTCAGATAAGGAGCAGCTCCTGGAAATAGCCAAGGCCAACGCCGCCGCCATGTGTGTGAAGGCCGGCATGCCCGTCCCCGCCAGCCTCAGGTCGGCCATGCTGCCTCTGGCGCTGCCCGGCGTAGCCATGAACGCTGCCATGGCCAGCATGACCGCCGGTACGGATGATGGCTGATTTAACGAGTCTCTGCTACGTTTTATCCGCTGCTGTCTGAGCCTCCGTCTCCGTCTCTGCAGCTTCTGTGACGGCGGCGCTGTCCAACATGGGAACTCTGTCCTCGCTGCTGCCGGTGCCCTCTGTCAGTAACAAGCCCGTCCAGGCCAACATGGCCGCCCTGGAGGAAGTGAAGAGGAAAGTGGCAAAGCAGGCTAACAGTATTAGCATTAAGGAGTTTACTGATGTAAGAGCCTGGATCAGATGCTTTCTAAATGTGTAAAAAAAAAAAAATAATAATTCTTTTAGGACTGGAGGGTTTTGGCTGAAGATGATTTCGCACAGAAACTAGATGGAAAAAAAACCTTTGGTTGTTAATATCGGCCTAGTTTTACTTATCGGATCTACTC
>JAGKQL010000057.1:2732845-2750032 GCA_018398635.1 Cyprinodon brontotheroides
GTTGATAAAAACTCCACAGATCCACATGTAGGTTCACTTCTGAACCAGCAGGTGGTGCTAGGCTTCTTTAAGCCAGTTCTGTTCAGTTTCTGAAGTTTATCCCTTTATAAATAAAAACTGATAAACACCATTTAGATCTAAAATTATATGTTTATTCTTTTTGTTTAGCACTTTAAATTTTGAGAAATGTCTAATAAGCAACAGATTTTGGTGTTTGGAGGAATAAAGGATATTTTTACAAAGGATTAGGGTGATGACACATAGGCCTTCCTGCGCTAGGAAGGGTTTGATGACTAACGCCTCGTGGCGTTGATGAGCTCTAAATACGGAGGAGGAGCTGCAGAGGTCAGAGGGCACCCAGCCAGCCGAGGCGATGGGAGCAGGAAGCAGCTGCTCCTGGTGGATGACAAGCAAGCGGGTGGGCTGTAGGGGGGGGAGCGGAGTAATGAGATCAGCCATCAGCGCTGACAGTGATCACGCATCTCTGTCAACACACAGACGGTTAGCTGCCCCTGATGCTGCTGCTGGTGGTTTCATTTACATCTGAGTGGAGGAACAAATATGTCTGCTGGTGAAAATTCTCATTATCATCATTCCAGAAAAAGTTAAAATCAATCCACTGGACTTTGATTCCAAGAAACTTAACGGCAGAGCATCCGACATCCGTCACCTAAAGGATGTAATGGTTTGTTTAAGACGGAGCGGCCGATGTTCAATCAGAGCTCTGCTGAGTGAAAAGGCAAAGATCCGACTCATCGGAGCTGCATTTCACTGATCTAAAGTGTTTGCTCCTCATTTCAGCAAATAGGAGCATTTCTGCCCAGTAAAGGGAGATGATGAGTTATTATACACTTGGAACAAGATCAAGGAGACCTTTGTGGTGGAGGACGTCTGCCTCGGTTAGTGCATTTAGGAGAAAAAAAGAAAGAAAGTAGAACTTGTTTAACGTTAAGGTAAAGTCTGGTAATACTAATATGTCATAGCATCTTGATTCATGTGTCGCAGCTAATATACACAACAGTTGAAACCAGAATCCTTTCCTTTCCCATTGAGTTGCGTCCCAGTGTTCACGGGGATGGACGTCTGTGTCTTCAGCAGGCGTAGAGCTAACAGAACTGGCAGCGTTGCGAGGCAAGGGCTCAAACATGTACGGCTGGAAGCCTTCTACACCAAACCAAGCTTCTGCCGCCCTGGCGTCCTCTTCCACAACATCTTCGTCCCCGCTTTGCTCCTCTAAATAAAAAATGGATGACGGAGGAGACTCATCCACGACCTCCGACACTAAACTCTCCTCCTCTTGCATGTTTCCTCTGTCCATAGCGTTCCTTGACAGCGTCGTTTCTAAGTCACCAATTTAGTGCTACTTGGTCCCAATGGAATTTCCCATTGGGAACCTGCTAGCACTAAGTTGCTAACTGGTAAGCAAGATGCTTCTGACAAACCGGCCACAACCAAACTTGTTTGGGAACCCGCCCAATTTTAAAAATCGACCTATCACATTCCCTTTATTCACTCGTGTAAAGTCGGGCACCACTTGGGAGAATTCAGAAATGCAATAGTTGGAATGGCCGCTTCCCTATGACTAAAGAATTTTAATTATTTTCAATAAACCATGGAAACCCTGTTTTGTGAGTGAGCTAGCATGTAGCCGTCATGAGGAGGAAACCCTGTTTTGTGAGTGAGCTAGCATCTAGCCGTCATAAGGAGGAAACCCTGTTTTGTGAGTGAGCTAGCATCTAGCCGTCATGAGGAGGAAACCCTGTTTTGTGAGTGAGCTAGCATCTAGCCATCATGAGGATTCCCATTGAATGACTTTCGGTCATAATTTAGTAATCGAAGTGTAATGAGCGTATGAGAAAACACATGAACACTGACGTTATATCAGATTTTAAAACTCGTTGTAGCTTTATGCGCAACAGCTGAGAGATGTTAGCATAGCTTACCATTCGGCCCACCTTGTTAGCTTTGCCTATTCTCAACCGTATCTAATGATCAAGGATCATCAAAGAAACAGATTAAATAGCTAAAAACTCTGCCCAACTGTGCCAGACCTTTTCTCAGCCCATGTCCGCTTTGGAAAACTTGAGTTTAGTCCAGATTTTAGCGGTTTAGCATGACGGGCTAACAGCAGGGGGAGGCTGCCACCTCCGGTCAGCATGTAATGGTTCTGAAACTCAGAGCTGTTTGGTTCTGAACTATCAACAGTCATGACTTAGCCTTGGTCTCCTCTCTCCTCAGCCCGTGGACATCTCCCAGGCCGTGACGGAGCGAATCAAAGCTCAGAGGCGATTGGCTGAGAACCCCTATGACATCAGCGCCATTTGTATGCTGAGCCGCGCGCAGGAGCAGGTAGAGAAGCGTTCTTATAAATTAGCTAAACTCTGCAGATTTTAGCTAATGCTAACGTTTTCCCAACAGGTGGACGCATGGGCTCAGTCCAGTAACGTTCCTGGTCTGTTCACTGGTTCTACTGGAGCTCAGGTTCTCAGCTCAGAGGAGCTGTCCACCAGCGGACCGCAGGCCTGGCTCAAGAAGGTGAGACTCATCTCCTCCATGTGGAGCTTCATGCATTCCACTTCTCAGATCATCGAAGCTCATCATACAAGCTGATTTGTTGGAAATTTCCCAGCATGCACTCCTTCACCCCCTTAGAGACTCACGTTGAATCAGGATAAAATCTGAATATATTTAAAGGTGTTATGAACAAATAGTTTTACAGAAAATAACAAGATGTGTTTTATTATGTAGAAAGAAAAGCCCAATGGATCATTATTTATACCAAAACTAATACGTTTGCTGTGATTTAATTAATTTAGTGTGAGAAAAAAGTTTATAAAACCTGCATAAAATATCAAAAGGCTGATATCATTACAGCAGCAGGAATCCCAGAAAGGCTGGAAGGAGGGAGGGAGCAATAAGGAACCTGATAAACTGACTGCATGGAGGATGTTTAAGGTGGACTTTTCCCTTTAAAACACCTTAAATCTCCTTTTCTGTCTCAGTCATCACAGCAAACGAAGCGTCTCTTTATCGCATCTGATTGAACACAGAGACGTCGGACAAGACGAGGCATTTTGATGTCTCTCTGACGCCTGAAACTAGTTTGGCGTGAAAGATGGGAGGGAAACGTCCCAGAAGCTGCTTGCTTTGCAGAATAACCCAGCTGTCACCATCAAATGAGGGTCTATGTCCATCAGAACGTCCTGACTGACCTTAGCTGGACTCTGAGGCCGATGGCAGCCGCTCTCCACTTTAATGAGGCGGTTTTTATCCGTCCAGCTGCCAGCCGCTCTTCCACCTCCACAGTCAGAGAATGACACCAAAATAGCATAAGGACCAAAAGGAACGCAGGAAATGACTGTCTGAGGGTAGCGAGATGTGACGTCCAGACCGGGTCAGACTCGACTCTCTCACCCCGTTCCTCTGTCTGCTCTGAACAGGACCAGTTCCTAAGGGCGGCTCCGGTGTCGGGGGGTGTCGGTGAGTTCCTCATGAGGAAGATGGGCTGGAGGACGGGCGAGGGCTTAGGGAGGAACCGCGAGGGGACGGTGGAACCCATCGTCATCGACTTCAAAGTGGACAGAAAAGGTCTGAACAAGTTTCCTCTTCCTCTCTTTCAAATCATTAGGCGGCCATTTTAGAATGAATGAAAATCATTTAACTTAAGGCGGATGATCAATATTAGACAGAGGTTCTTGAGCCAATAATTTCTATCTTCCAGGTCTTGTTGCTGAGGGAGAAAAGCCACAGAAGCAAACAGGAGGGCTGGTTGTTACCAAGGACCTGATGGGTAACACATTCACTGTTTACGATTCGGTCTACGCATCTGCTTCCCGATGTTCCAGTGTAAAACATTTAAATGATACCTTCGTGTCTTACTTTGATCGGATCGTCATTGATGATCTAAAGCTCCAAACCAACCTGGGCTGAAATTCAAAAACTCACAAAACTCTGCATGATGAGGGTTTCCCCTTCTTCAACACGGACACATGTGGCTAATTCTGAGCTGCATATGTGAAAATTTAGTTAGCATGATGCTAACTAACATTAAAAATCCAGCGGGCATGCTAGTGGGGTTTTTTTTGTTGTTTTCCTCAGATTTGTTCCTGCCTAAAACAACCAAAAATCTTCCCGGAAGTGTTATACGACATCCAACACTTTATAAAAACCTAAACCCGGACAGGTTAACAGAGACATGGCTTTCAACATCGGCCCCGCAGAAATCCGACTTATTGACCGTTCTGAAACCGCTTCTTTAGCTTCTGACTGGGAGGATCAGAGATGCGCTACTCTGCGTCTTCATGCAGACATTTTCGCTGGTTCATAGTGCTAGCCATGTCTCCATACATTCAGCTAGCAACTCAAATAGCTGCAGCATTTTTGTCCATGAGTCACAGAGTGGCACATTGTGAAAAGTGCTTAAAATCTCATTAGCTGAGATTGATTTTATGCAAAAAATGTAACATGTTCTAAGGCCATAGAGCGTCCTAAAGGTTTAAAAGGAAGAATATGAGCTCCTGTTTTAGGGAGATTCTGCTAGCTACTGAGGAAAAGTGGAAAATTAAGATATTTCTTTATTTCACTCAGTAAATCAGTCATTAATTTTTACAATACTTGATCTAAAACTGGAGCAGTTTATCTAAACTCCCTCCCTGCCTTCCTTGTTACTATATTTGAGCAGTGCGCCCCACCTTAACATGAGAAAAAGAGTGTGATTGAGGAGCGTGAAATTAAAAGAAAAAATGTGGTTAGCATGATGCTAACTTGCATTAAAACATCAGTGGGCATTGTAGTGCTATTTGGGTTTGTTTTGCTCAGATTCCCCCCCCTAAAACAACCAAAATGCTTCCTAGAAGTATTATATACCACCAGACACTTTTTAAAAACCTAAACCACGACGGGTTAACCAAAATGCTTCCTAGAAGTACTCGATACCATTTTCGATACCATCAGACTCCAAAATTCTACAGAAATATTTTCATTAATAAATAAAATACAATAAATAAATACAATAAACAATAAGAACAATATTTTGAGGTTGTATGCTGTGCACAATATTAAGCAAGCTTGATAAAAGACTTATAAAATTAAAATTAAGTGTTCCTTCCTTGGCTATGCTTTGCACACATAACAATGACACTAGCCAAACCAGTTAAACAAAGATAATTCTCAGCAGCTGCACCTGTTACAAAAAAATGAAACCGCTTCTTAAGAACCAGAGCGGTGCGCCGCACTTTAATGTGAGAAAAGGAGCGTGATTGATTCAACTTCTGGTTAAAACAAATTATGTACAGAAAATGCTTCCATTTCAAAATCCAAATACTTCAATACAGAAGGAGGAGAAAAACACCTCATCGTAGCACAAAAAATTAATTCTTCGGAGTTTCTCAGGAATCGTCTCGTTTCCATTAAATCTTCAATACAGAAGGAGGAGAAAAACACCTCATCGTAGCACAAAAAATTAATTCTTCCCAAGTGGGGGAGTTTCTCAGGAATCGGGGTCCACCCTGGACAGGTCCCCAGTCCATCGCAGGACAAACAGGACAAACAACCATTCATGCACACACTCACACCTAAGGAGAATTTAGAGAAGCCAATCAACCTAACAGTCATGTTTTTGGACTGTGGGAGGAAGCCGGAGTACCTGGATAGAACCCACACATGCTCAGGGAGAACATGCAAACTCCATGCAGAAAGACCCCGGGCCGGGAATCGTTTTGGTTTAGCCTAGCAATGTTAGCGCACCGATGTTAACGCGACTCTTAACTCGCTCACTCAAATAGCTAAATAAATTAGTTGTCTAGATTATTGAAATAATAGTAAACTGGTTTAGTAATCGATTAATCGTTAACTTGACTGTAGAGACTCTAAAACAGGCTTTGTCATCGTAGCACAAAAAAACTTCCTCTGAGTTTCTCTGGAATTATCTCGTTAAATCTAACTAGAATTCAAACATCGATGGAGATTGAAAAGGAAATTAGATTGTCGTTAATTTTATTTTTCAGATTAGAAGTTTTCTATCTTTTTTTAAATGAACGTTTTAATTAATTTTAATATTTTTTAATGAAAAAATATTTGGAGGTAACTTTTTAGCTGCTTTCTCAGATTTTTGTTTTTTTATTATTTTCCAATTTCTTTTCAGATTAAAAATAGTCTTTTTTTTTTAATATCTGATGCAGGATTTTGAATGGAATGCAATTTGTCAAATTCTATCTGGAAAAACAGAAATAAAAAAAATATAAAATAAAAAAATATTAAACTAGTAAAAACTAAAAAAGTGGGAAAAAAATTGTAGTAGAGACTAAAACTGGCTTTTAGCTGACAGAGGAACCAGCTTAGAGCAGGAATTATAAAAACATTTTGAATTTAACATAAAAAAAAGGATGCTGCCAAATAATCTGTATCTGCAGGGAGGAAAAAAAATCCAAATTTCTTTCACTTTTTGACCTCCCAGTTCAACCAGTTCAGTCTATTCCCCTACTAATCTGGAGAGTAAAATAATAACAGGTAGCTGCAGATTAAAGCAGCAGATTTAATCTGGATGAACCAGGAACTCTGAGAAAAGAGATTTCTGGTTAAAACAAAGAATGAACAGAAAACTGGAAATAAAAGAAAACTAAATATCCAGAAAGTAAAAACTGTTTTTATGTGAGTTTTATGTTTATCTGTTGCCTTGTTGATGTTTTCACCTCAAAGATGCTGTCAGTCTGACAGAAAGCGTCTATTAATCAAACGGGTGCGAACGCCCCGCCCCCTCCTCGCCGCGCTCCTCTGATGTCTGCTCTTTATGGTTGCACAGGGAAGCACCCGGTCTCCGCTCTCATCGAGCTGTGCAACAAGAAACGGATCGTGCAGCCGGACTTCGTCATGGTCAACCACAGCGGCCCGGATCACCGCAAGAGTTTCCTCTTCAAGGTCCGTTAGACGGTTTCTATTAGCGTTGGCTATATTAGAGATTAATCTGGATTATTTAATGCTCAAGAGATTAATCAATATTAATTATTAGAAAGAATCCTTGAAAAATTAGTTCAGATTAATTCTTTAAGTCTTAAGTTGATTGGAAAGTTAAGTGGAAGAAAAAAACACTATTTAGTCTTAATGTTTGAAAATAAGATCCAATTTTAAAAAGAAAAAGAATTTATTTCTAAATTAACTTTTTTTTATGAAAGTGTTCTAATCTGTATTATTTCCATTGTTTATATATCAAAGTAGATTTAGTCTTTTTGGAAATTTGAAAGACTTAAAAATTGTTTTGATGAAAACTAGGTTTGAGGGTAACTGCTGTTTGTTTTTTTTTTATGCATTTCTCTTTTTGTCTTTCTGAAGAGAATTTGATCCATGAATTTGAAAATAATGCAATTTGTAAAACTCATTCTGAAAAACAGAAATTTGAGAAATAAAATTGAAAAATATTAAAATCTGTAAAACCTAAAAAGGGAACAAAAAAATAATTACCATACCAGAAATAAGAATAAGTAAAACAGTTTCTCCTTTTATTTTCTTAAACCTATTTGTAAACTCTTTCCTGCTGCCATAATAATGGAGCAGATTTCCCTCCATAGAGTAGAGTTATTAACGCTACACTGCCTCCAGGTGACGGTGAACGGCGTGGACTACCAGCCGCAGACCGCCAGCCCCAATAAGAAGCACGCCAAGGCCATGGCCGCCACCGTGGCCCTGCAGGCCCTGGGAGAGGTAACCTGCACTGCATGATGGGAGCTCAACGCCACCATGCTTCCTGGATCCACAGCACAGCTGCTGCTTCCTTCCTTCCTTCCTTCCTTCCTTCCTTCCTTCACATTCATTTCCTTCCTTCCTTCCTTCCTTCCTTCCTTCCTTCCTTCTGAATTTTTAAAGAATGAAATTAGTAAAACTCAGTCTGAAAAACAGAAAAAAAAGTGTGAAAAACTAATAGAAATAACAGTAACATTTAGAAATAATGACTTTTGAACAGAAACACCCAATATAAGTAAAATAAAGTTCCTCTTGAAACTCAAAAAGACTAAATTTATGTTTAAATCCAAATCCGAACTATTTAGTGTGGAAAATGAATTTAATATTTAGTTAAAATAATAAATATGCAGTTAGAATAATAAATTAGTCTAATTTTTATAAATGAAGGACTGACATAGTGAAAAAATTGAAAAAATAAAGCCCATATTTTTCTCTTAAAAGACGCTAAATATCCATAAATATGGAGGAAAGGCCTGCTACCATCTAATCAGCTTCCAGATGTTTTCATGTGGAGATTCAGGGCGATTGTCTAAGTGCTGATAGAGGGGCTCAGATATTCCCGCGGGTCAGACAGCCGTAGAGTCAACCTTCCGTTTTCTTCCAGAGTGCAAAGCTCCGTTTGTGTGACTTTGGTGGGGGGGCGATGTGCTGACGTGCGTTTCCATCGGTAAAGAGCAGCAGCCTCAGAGGCGGCGAGCCGCCGCAGCTTTTTGAAGGTTGTCTTTTTATAAGGTCAATCCCTGATATCCAATATTCCAGATGTTTTGCTCCTCTGAGATAACATCTGCTGCCGTTTGCCAAGACTCCTCAAAGGTTGTTCCCCAGCTGGTGAGGAAAACGGATAAATAATGTAGAAAAGGATATTTTAAATGCATTTGTAAAGATTTTGGATTTAATAAATTATTTATCTGGAAATGATGGATTATTGTTCAGATTATGGATGAAAGTTTTCATCCTGCGTCATTTCAACTGTCCAACAAGCATGTGAATAGTTAGCTTAGTTAGCCTTTAGCTTTACCTTTATCCACTCTGTCCTGCTGCTAAAGATCAAAGCATTCCATCAGTATATTTTGACCTTCTGTTGATTTATGAAATAAAAAAGTGACTCCAGTTTCCCGTTGAACCGTTCTGGCATTGTTATGGATTGCTGCAGACCGCATCGGATTCTATCTTTCCTGTTTAGCAAAAACAATAAAAAGTGGCGATGTTCCAATGAAATGGTATCATGGTTCTATTGCCTGGTATCTATGTAGGCGATAAAAGCATGATAGCTTTATAGCTCTATTACAGAAGAGGATTAGAGCCACTGAAAAAAACATTAACTGATTTTTAAGATTTATTTCAGTATAATATGAGAAAAAGGTCAGAATCCTGACTTTAATCTCAGAATTCTGACAGCTAGCAAACGTGTTAGCATCCAGCCGTAGCCATGTCTGTTTTATAGACTAGCTCTCTTGTTTTAATGACCTTCTGTTCTTCCATTAATCAAATAGCATCACCATGGATCCCTCAGGGATGAAAAAGTCCTAATTCCATCATTAGTTCTGTTCCAATCACCCAGAACAGCAGACCGAGAACAGACAAAGTCCCCAGATGTTGTTCTGGCACCTCCCTATTTACCCAGCATGCATCAGAGCATACCTGTCCGTTCTCCAGACTAACAGCTGTCCCAGAATGCACTGTGACAGCAGCAGCTTCCAGTATTAAGTTAAAAGTTCTGTTTTCTGTTGCTGTTGTTCTATAAAAGTACGTTTTAAGATCATTCGAGGGAAGAACATTATACTCTAGGCTTCACTATATGGCCCATTTACTGATTTAATGCGTAATTTAAAAGTTCCGATGTTGAGAGGACCACAGAAACCAGCAGACCCCCGAGGCTAAGGGCAGCCAGGGCTAATGTTAGCCCATCTGCAGCAGCCCGGGATAAAGTTACCCAGTCTATAGCGGCCAGGGCTAACGTCGGCCCGTCTGCAGCGGCTAGGGCTAACGTCGGCTCGTCTGCAGAGGTCAGGGCTAACGTCGGCCCGTCTGCAGCGGCCAGGGCTAACGTCGGCCCGTCTGCAGCGGCCAGGGCTAACGTCGGCCCGTCTGCAGCGGCCAGGGCTAACGTCGGATAGCCCGTCTGCAGCGGCCAGGGCTAACGTCGGCCCGTCTGCAGCGGCCAGGGCTAACGTCGGCCCGTCTGCAGCGGCCAGGGCTAACGTCGGCCCGTCTGCAGCGGCCAGGGCTAACGTCGGCCCGTCTGCAGCGGCCAGGGCTAACGTCGGCCCGTCTGCAGCGGCCAGGGCTAACGTCGGCCCGTCTGCAGCGGGGCGAGGACATGAGTCCATACTTACGTTCTTGTGAATTGAGAAGACTTAGACAGATTTATTTTGTCATTTTGCATACACGAGTGTATACAAAAAGAGAAACGGCCAGTCTTGGCAAACGGGAGGAACCACAAATGTAAAGGTTACAGAAAAGTTGTTGATGGATTTATTTAAATAACAGAATTTGGAATGCAAGTGATTTTTAATACATCCACCAACATTTAGTCTGAGCTGTAGTCTATCATCCATAAAACAGCTCAGGTACAAACTGAAGCCATTATGTCTACAGAGAGGCCCAAAGGTGCCAATCTTCCCTCCATCCAGTGATAAACGATGAAGCAATAACCATATATATCACCATAGACACGCGATCAATTAGTAGATTATTGATGGGATAATCTATAATTTCACTGCAAATCTCGGGGATGTAGGCAGAGGAAGGGGTTTAGCCTTACTAAGCAGAATTGGTGGTCAGGCTAACCTGTTTTTAAAGG
The DNA here is from genome assembly GCA_018398635.1 of Cyprinodon brontotheroides. NCBI lineage: Eukaryota > Metazoa > Chordata > Actinopteri > Cyprinodontiformes > Cyprinodontidae > Cyprinodon > Cyprinodon brontotheroides. Next base: position 2,743,383 of record JAGKQL010000057.1, read on the forward strand.
TTTTGTTTAAATAGGGATTCCCTGGGTCCCTATTTCAATATGTTTAAAAATTGAAAGATTAATTGTGGATGAGAACTAATTTAGACAGTTGCAGGGTTAAAAGAAAATCTGTGTTAACATCTCTACATCCCAGACATGTTGGACACTTATTGGTTAATCTGCATTCTCATCTATCGCAGGAAATGGTGCAAGTGATTCACATGGAAAAATGCGTTCGGGAGCCAATTATCAGTTGGTGATGCAAAGAATGCTTTTCAATGTGATGATGCAAATTGGATGTTTAGAGATAGCAAAATGGCGCTAGATGTGGTAAATGTGGTTAGAGCGAAACAGAAGTTTGCGAGTTCAAAAACTGAACTTTAGTCTGTTTGTCTCGCATTAATTAATCTGGAACTGGTTGAGATTGTGATGTAGGGTGGTGGAGCACAGCAGAAGCCAAGTTTGTTTCTGTCTAAAACTCCACCTCCCTGTCGCGGTACAGCAGTCCTCAATACTGAGTCCTGGACGGTACTGGCTAACCGGGAGTGGATGTGGCCCACCCAGGGACGCCATTATCCATACCAGCGTTCAGCTCTCTGTTTTAAATCCTCTATATAATGGGTAATTTGGATGTAATGCTGCTGTGTTTTCCCTGCAGATTGGTTGAGAATCATTCAGAAACTTTGTGGCGTTTTGTTTGAATGCACCGTTATGTGAGGGTTTCTAGAACAAGCAGCCACCACACAGATAGTTGGCTCTCGCAGGCTGTCTCTCATAAACACTAATCAGCCTCACAGCTCTGAAACTAAATTGGAATATTAAACTTTCAGAAACTCATTAAATCTATTTTTATCCAATAAAAAAACAAAAACAAAACTCCACATGTTATTGTACATCTACTTAATGTCTGTATGCTGTGAGTTCTGGAACCAAAGACTAATTATTTGATTGCAGCACAATAATGGCCCAATGCAGCCCATTCTAATTAATAATGATATTAAACCTTTGAAGGAGTTTTCATTATTAGTTTGGAGAACATAAGGTGTGCATCCAACAGTGGAGACTTTTTCAGAGTAAAAAATAAAAATGCAGATGTTTATTTTTTTAGCATCTCATTAGAGAGGCGGATGGAGAGACGGTTCCCCACAGAGTGAGCTTTTAATCAGTGCTGCCGCCCCCACAGATGGCTGCAGAGGGAATTCTCTCAGCTGCACACTTGTTGAAGATCCTTCAGCCTCCGTGGAAAGTTATAATTTTCCACATGCTTGAATATGAAGCTTCTTCACTATAAGATCTGCCTTAAACAGTCCAACACCATGGCAACACCAAGAGACCAGCAGGAGTCAAACCAAGAACCCGGTGCTGCTCAGTAGATTCCGACTCCTGGCTTCGAAAGGCTCATTTATTTCAGGGAAGTATCACTTAAAGTGATACATTTCAAACATTTATCTTTCCTGTGAAGATCCTCTGGCTTTGATCCCTCCTACTGGATTGGCCAAGGTGGTCACATGGGGGGTGTTAAGGGTCTTTAGGGGTTTCTAATTGGTCGTTGACTCCCTTATGTCTAAGACCACCTCCTTTGTTGAGAGAAGGTTTTTCCAGGTTAAGCCGGGCGTACACTGTACGATATTGTTTAATCTTCATATTCAGCTGCAGCTCAAACTGTACGACAAAACTGCAGGTTTAGAAGTTCTCAGCTCACGATGTTTGTTTTCACGCCGTGCGGCCCGACGCTCTGATGCGATCTACCTGCTCGCACTGCACGTCTAAAAACCACTCGTCAGACTCGGTGCCGAGAGATGGCGCTACTCGGACTCGTCAATCTGGAAGAAGAAGAAGAACTTCCTTGTTTGCACATGCTCAGTGCTGGTAGCTCTGCTTCAACAGCAGGATTTACCCACCAACGCCTTACGATGGCCGACTGAATTTCAAACATGTTTGATTTTCTTGCGACCTTGCGATTCCTGATCGGGAGGTGTTCATGAGAGGCTGGTCGCCCCTCGTTACCCTCTGTATTCTACACGACCAGGCTAGAACTCAGCCCGATTGAAAAGATTCTCAAAAAAGCAAAAAAATCATTAAGTTTATGCCCGGCTTTAACAAAGATGGCTTCCTTAACCCCTTCCTCAAACCATCGGCTCTCATTGTCCAGAATATGGACGTTGTTGTCCTTTAACGCGTGTCGTTTAGCCTTAACCCCTTGAACCCTACGGACCCACCGGTGGGTCCAGCTGCTACATGACCTCGTAATTTTACCAAACCCCCAGTATTGATGTAAAAACACATTTGGCACAGTTTGGTGACATTTATGGATAAATGTGCCAAAATGGCCTCTCCGCCTAAGAAATTTCTCACTAATACCATTCTAAAATAAATATGATTCATCTGATTGAGTCCAAATTTGGCATATTTAGTTTTACACAACATTTAGATTTGAAAGGCTGAACTACTAGCATGTGCTATAAATAATATTTTGGTAGCCTGGCGTAGTCGACTCAATTCTAGTCAGAATATAGTCTGATGCTGCTCCATAGAGCTGTATGATTATGGCGTGTTTTGAGCGAACCAGGAAAAAAAAAATGCCTCTAACACTCAATTGGATAGATCTACAACCAATAAGAACAACGGAGTAAGCGTGGCGTATGTTAAGCGGCATGGTTGTTGTTTACAAAATCACAAAGCGTCCAGTTTGGCGTTTCTCTGTTCCTCTTTTTAAAATTAATTTGCAACATGCGATATCTTCTAGAGACAGACCTAATAGCAGAATCTACTCACCCAAACTCTCCAGCGGCAGCCATTATTGTTGTCACCCAAGCGGCTTTGGTCACGCTTTGGTCACATGGTACGTTACTGTTGATCATCTGTCCATCATGCATCCATAAAGCCCGCCCTGAAAATTTGATTGGATCGCCTGACGGTGGGCTTTAATACTCGCGCTACTATGGAGCAGAGCCAGACCCGAACTTCCCGAACTCAAACCTTGTGGGCGGGGTCTAACTACTTTTGACAGCTATAGCCTAATATTTTGGTAGTGTTTTTTGCAATGTTTATTTCAAAGAAAATTTTGGCGAGGTTCAAAAATGCAAAATATTTTGATATTTTTGTCCCTAATATATTTCAGGCAGGGGGTCAAAGCTACAATGGTGCTGACACCAGAAAACCATTCTATGACATCTTACCTTTACAGAGCGTTACCAAAAGTTTCTTCTTAAATCTAATAGCTTTGAGGCTATAGTTATTTACTTTTGTGTGTTTTTGTCAGGCAGAAATTTATTTATTCCCCCTTAGGGTGTAAGAGGTTAAGACTAAGGAAAGACGCAAATATATGTTAGATTTACAATTTTGATCTACAGTATTGGAGAGGTGCAGCAGGGGGCGGGGCGGAGTGTCTGCAGAAGGGGGCGGGGCATATCTGCGTTAAGTAGTAAACATACGCAGACGACCTGGTTTCTGAATATAAACCAGCCTTAACACCACCTCCTCTGTTGAGAGATGTTTTTTCCTAACTCCTCTATCAAACATCAGTCTTCCTTTGCCAGATGTGGACGTTTCTGTCCTCAAACGAGTGTCCGTTAGCGTTAGCGTGTAGGTAAAAGGTTGAGTCCTGTCCGGAGGAGTCTGCCCTCATGTGTTACATTCATCTTTATTAGTTCTGATTGTTTTGACTTCCAGCGGATAAGAACCCGATGTTCTGTTTCTCTAAACATTCGAACGTCGTATCGGACCAATAAACACGACAAATGAATGCATAGACGTTGGTCTACTGTGGCGTTTATCCATGAAGGGTCCAATGTTGGTGGTTCTGGTCTTTCTCATCGTCATGTTGGTTAAACCTTGAACATTCCCTAAGGGGTTAGCTTGTTCCGGTTTACTGCTGTTAGTAGGATCATCCTTCCACCTAACTTTCCACCCATTAGCTAAGGTTTACCATAGGTTCTACCTTCACGCTGGGCGGGTCACTTCCTGTTTGTGGCTGCTATGCTAATCCATCATTAGAACAGCTACATGCTAATGCTACATACTGAAATGTGAGAGAACTCATTCTGTGTTGTCTTTCTGCTTGCAGGTTCCCGTAGACGGACCTGGACTGTATACCGGCCCGGTCTTCACTGCCGCCTCTACCGGCCCTCTTTTCTCCACGTAGAGCTGCTTCCTGTTTCCTGTTCCGCCTGGAACCGAGCCGCTCGGCTGATTGTATTGCATGTCCCGTGCGTTTGTAAGTTCTGTAAATATGTACAGCGAGTCTCGTTTGAATCTTTTCTCAGTCCAGACTAGCGGAAGCCTTCTAGCCTCCTGATGTTGCAGTTTTATCCTCCGAGGCTTTTAAAGATGATCAATGCCTTCATTCTGACGTTATGCAAACTGAAATAAAGATTTTATTTATGTAACCTGGTCAGTAACCTTCAGCCTCGAGTTTTCTGGGTGGAAATATAAAGAAAAACTGGAGGGAGACGCTGAGGATGGGAAGAAACGTCGAGAACGGCCACCAGAATGCAGAATGGATGTACGGCGGCTGACCTACGGACCTACTGAGACCACCTTCAGCCGATCCGACCCACGGCTGGTCTTCTGTGATTGAAGTTAGCGGTTTTCCAGGAGGAACTAGTTCCGGGGGTGCAGCAGAGGCTGGTTTCTATTTATGAGGAGCCGTCCTGTCTCTGAACGGCTCTAAAAGTAGGCGAGCTGGACCGCCTCGTGCTTTAAGGAGCCTGAACGTGACATTTAAATTGGTGCTGGATGAATAAACAGCCAAATTCTTAAAGTAGTTATAATTTCCCCATTTTTTAACAATAAAAAGGTTTTTCTTAGTTTTTTTTCTTCCTAACTGTGTGTATTCCTTTTTGCAGTTCATGATCTGCCCTGTAGGGGCGCCATGAACACTCTTTACTGAGATGGGACTACAGGGAGGTTTCTGGATGAATGACGGTAGCGGCAGCATCATGGTTATTCTGTGAAACTGCTCCAAACCAGCAGCCAGACAGAAAATCTAAACATTCAGGTTTCTGTTCCACCTGAACAGAAACCTGAATGTTTGGTGATTTACCATCAGGCAAAACATACATGTAAACAGAAGAGTTTTATGGGGCCCCGAGGTTCCTGGGGGCCCCACTTAAATTTCTGTTTCCATGTATGCTTAATACAACTATTCCTTATTAGTGAAAATTAATTATGTTTTTGATAAAAATCCTTTGGCTAAAATGCCATCAGAACTGATAATATTAAGGTGTGTCTCAGCCCCCCTTCAGTGTCCACCATATTGGATCAGTCCATTTTGCTGCACATGTTCAGAAAGGTCCAAACAGACAGCAGCAAACCATTTTGAAAACAAACCATGCAAAAGAGCAGTGTTGCCAACTTAGCGCTTTAGTCGCTATATTTAGCCACTTTTCAGACCCTCTAGTATGGAGGACCAATTCTGCCATAATTAAAAATACATACAGAAAGAAATGGCTTTATATAAAAATGCTTGAAAAAGTGGCTAATATGAATTTGTGTGCCATTAAATGTGACAAAATAATAAGATATCTTCAACAATCGATCAACTATTCATAAAAAATATATTTTAACGTCCACTTTCATTTTTATTTCTCTTCTCATATTTACCCTGACTTATTTTCAACCCACTTGTTTTCTGTATAATAAAAGTGGAAGTTAAAATATATTTTTAGATGAGAAATTGATCGTTTCTTTTGTCACATTTAGTGTCACACACATTCGTATTATTAGCTACTCTTTCAAGCAATTATATATTATTATTAAGCCCTTTATTTTGGCGACAACATGTAAAAGCAGCAAACTCTGCCCTCCAGAGCAAGCAGATTGGTAATGGGTCTGTTTAAAGTGTTGTCTTCTCAATTCAGAGTGCCCCCTGCCTGTCTTTGCCTAGGGCCCCAAATTTCCTAAATCCGCCCCTGCCTAGAACTACACATCATTTGAAGCAGAGTTCGGTTCTTCTGACCTTTTTTTTCCATTTCTCTACAGGAGTAAAGCAAGCAGGCGGTTCTTTCAAAAATCAGTTGTGTTTTCAAAAAGCAATTCATTTCTTTTTTTTTTTTTTATGTTGTTTTCTCTTGAAAGAATGGTCATCTTCCGAAAAGCTGTTTTTTTCTTTTTTAAAACAGTTGTAATCATTCAAAAAGCAGTTTTCTTTTCAAAAATCAATTGTTTTCTCTTAAAAACAGTTTTCTTCCAAAAAGCAGTTATTTGTCTTTAAAAGCAATTGTTTTCTTTAAAAAAAAAAAACAGTTGTTTTTTCTTGAAAAAACGGTTAACCCTCAAAAAGCAGTTTTTTCTTTAAGAAAAAAAATTTTTTTTTCAAAAAATCAGTTGTGGTGTTTTGAAAAAACAATTGTTTTAAAAAACAGTTTTCTTTCAAAAAGCAGTTTTTCTTTAAAAACAATTTTTTTCTTTTAAAAAAAGTGAAACTAACAAACCATAACTTCTCTCCACCTCTCTGTAGAATCTCTACTAAATATCTAATTTGATTGGGTGACTTTTTCCATTTGACTGGAAGCAGCGTTGGTGTTCTGAAGGGATCCAGAAAAAGTCCAGATCTGAGTTAAAGATTAGGGTGATGGGAAGGAGCCCTTCTGACCCTACAGTTTAAAAAAGTTCATCAAATAACCAGCTGCTAAAGATTTCCACTACATCATCTCCATAGATTTTGTTAA
>JAGKQL010000057.1:2753348-2778723 GCA_018398635.1 Cyprinodon brontotheroides
GGGGACTTTGTTCGTTCTCGGTCTTGGAAATTGGAGCAGTAATGACACTGAATATTTCAGCAGGACACGACAATGCACACGTACGGAGATTGAGAAACGGCCAGAGTGTCCACTGACCTCTGACCTCTCTGTGGTCGACCTTTAACCTCTGCCGCTGTTTTTAGAAAACGCTAACCCCTTCATGTATCTGAATAGTAGAATAAGAGGATTATCTAAAGAATTTGCCTTTCTTAATGCCTACATTTTCGGAGAATCTTTAAAAGAATTTTCTAAAAAAATGTAATTTACAAACTTTTCCCCTTTCTTCTAATTTTTGCTCAAAGTACATTTTATATTGGGGAAAAAAGGTATTCAACTATTGAACCAGTTAAATAGCGATAAGCAGTCGATGGTTTTATCTTTGCAAAGAGAGAACAGTTCATCATTCGGCCCTTATTGCTCGGTAATCAGCCCTGTTCTGCCTGAGCAGCGTTCGTTCCTCCTTACTTACAATAATGGAGAGTAGTCAGAGTCAAAACTAATTACAAACACTTTAGTTAAACAGTAAAATGTGATGAATAAACCTTTAGAAAGAATCTGGTTTGTTATGGAAGAAGCTTTATGTCTGCTCATACAGACACCATCCTGCGCAGAGAATGGTGTGGTAATATGAGAGAAACAGACTGAGTAAATAGTGTAAATTAATATATGAAATAAGAGAAATCTAAATTTTCCAACCACAACTTTAAAATATAATTCTTTCCAGATAATCTCCTTTCAATATTCTATGAGGTTCTCCATTTTCTCCATTCCCACAGCCTGAGACTCCATAACCCTGCCTTCTTTTTCCTCCTAATCTATCAAAGTTAATTGCTGCTAATTATATTTTCACATCAGGCTGCAGCAAAGATTAGAGGAAAAAAAAGAATGTTTTTATGTCTCCAACAGTTTTAGGAAACGTCTTCAAACATGATTCTCATTTTACTTTTGGACTATGAATCCCCTCTTAGACCATGTTGGGGTTTCACTATGGATCCCTACGTCTTATCAGCTTCCGCAACCATTTTAAAGCTCCACGCTTTCAAAGCTGTTTCTCCTTCCAGATATTATTGAACAAATACGAGGTGAAACGGTACCAGGTCCGTTGATACCGGATCGGAGGGTGATCCAAACACTCTGTAGGTTCTAAAGGCTGCGTTCACAACAGGCTTTACACTGTTTTTCTGCATAAAAAGCGTCTGATTTACATGAGGGTGTCTATGGAGGCAGTTAGAGTCGAGAGGTCCAACTGTGCATCAGAGCATCGGAAGCGGTTTAAAACAACTGATATTTCTCTCCAGGATGGAGTCGGGCAAGTAGGAACAGGGCAGATGAGATGGCTACTTGCAGAAACCAAAGCAGAGAGCAGGGCGTTAGAGGGTAAAACTAACAGATTCTGCAGAGTGGGAGAATAGAGATAGAGATGAGAATGAATGCAGAATGATGAAAAAGGGGTCCCCTATGTCCTCCAGCAAGTCTAAGCCTATAGCAACAGAACTATAGAGATAGAATGAAGCAGAATGATGATAAAGGGGGTTCCTATGTCCTCCAGCCAGTCTGAGCATATAACATAGAGATAGAGATGACAGTTAGAGAGGACCATATTATCCTAGATGATCCAGCAGTCTGAAATAAAAGATCGTCGAACTATACCTTTAAGTTGAACGGGAATGATTGAAAGAGGGGTCCTTTAGTTCTGTCAGGATTCATGTTTTGAGTTCCCTATAGTAAGAATGGGAGAGTTAGCATCTGAAGCAGGATCTGATGAAAGCAGCTCCCTTTGGCCAACTCTAGGACGGCCTTGGGGGACTATATCACCAGGATGATGTATTGACACTCAGGTTAACCAACTGTTTAGATGGATCCACCGGAAATGCTTTTGCTCTCTGTACCTTTAAGTTGGGAAGCTTCCCGCGGCGGTGTCTGCTGGTTTCCCAAGCGATTATGTTTGATGGCTATGCTAGATGCTGCTTTTATAGAGCGATCTTATATTTTTTATCACTAAAAGCAATGTCTTTGGGCGATTTTCTATATAGAGTGGGGACTATATAGGTGACGCCCTCTATGGCGGCGGTTCAAATAAGTCAAAATTTCGGAGTTGCATCATGCATTGAAGTGTATTTACAGTCCTTAATTTGGATAGGTAAAATAAGATGATTTGCCAATGGAATGAGTATTTTACTCTTCCAAAAAATAAAATATTTAGAAGATAAAATGCACTTGAAATAAGACAATGCGGTTGTGTTTTGAAATATTTTATATGTAATGTTGTCTTGTTCCATTGACAATTTATCTCTTTTTCCTTCTCCAATTCCAATCCGTCCAATGCAGTTTTATTTTACCCGAAAAACAACTGATCTAGATTTAGATTTTTCCAGCGTGGGGACTGGCGACCACTTATTTAAGAATAGATCCCACCTGAAATAAAAGATACCGGTCCTCTATACCTTTAAGTTGAAGGAAAGGTTTTGAAACGGGCCTGTAGTTCTGCAGGATTATGTTTTGATCCCAATGCTAAGAACTGAGGTTAGCATTTGGGTTAGCATCTCCTAGAAGCAGCTTCTTTGGCCAACTCTATATAGAGCGGGGACTATATAGTGGACTTTGTAGTGAACTCAGTTAACTGACTGTTCAGACAGATGATCACTGGTTTTTGCTCTCTGTTGGTCACGTAACGCTGCTTCCACAGCGCGGTGTCTGCACCATCTCAGTGATTAGTCGCCTGCATGATGGCTAACGGACGAGCACATAGGACAACCTTATATTATACGTAAACATGTCACCAGAATGATTGACAATTACACTGGGAAAATGATCTAGAAATAAGTAAAAAAAATTTAAATTCGGTGTATTTACCCTTAAAATTTGGATAGGTAAATAAGATGATTTGCCAATGGAATGATTTTTACTCTTAAAATAAGATATTTAGATAAAATGCACTTGAAATAAGACAATGCAGTTGTGTTTCCTTATTTTATATGTTAATTGTCTTGTTTCATTGGCAAAATTATCTCCTTGCAACCTTCTCAATTCAGAAAAAATGCATTTATTTTAAGAAAAAATTATTTTTTCTAGATTTAGATTTTTACATTGAGGACCACTTATTTAGACGATCCATCCGGAAATAGAAGATAATAATCTATTCGTTTAAGGAGTGACTGTGGGAGGAAAATGGTTCCGCCTTCCTTTAAATATCCAGCAGTTCTATAGTTCAGTTATTAAAGCAAATCCAGCCTTTTTTTAAGCTTAAACAGCAGAGAAATGTCTCCTCTGCATAGAAACTCCTATTAATCAGATGGTTGGCTGTTTATTAGCGGGTATTAAGAGTCTACTGTCACGTCTCCTGCTGCCTTTGCAGGCTCCCGTTGTTGCCCCCGCTCTGATTCCTCAGCAGCAGTTCATCATAACGCCCCCGAGAGGCTTAGAGAGGAGGCTCTTGGCATGGCGGGGGCATCGCTTCTTCTGCCACCCTGCTGCTTCCCCTGATGCTCCCGTCGCTCCGGTGCAGGATGGATCTGCACTCATCGCGCCACATGACCTGTTTCCATTGTTCTGGGGGGGGCTTTATCATGAGGTACTTAGATAAGTAGTTTTCTTCAAGGCTATAAAGGGATTCGACCGTTTCATTGACTTCTGCTGTGATGCTGTGAGTGGAAATGATCTTGGAACAAATAATTAAGGCCTTGGTTTCTCATTTTTCTCTGAATCAAAAACATTTCTTCTGGTGATTATTCTGTTCAGTTAAGCAGAATTCCTCACTGCTGGTTTTCATAAAACACTTGAACATTTATTTAGATAGTTTCCCTTTATGTCGACTTCCCTGAAACAACATGAACAGTAAAAAAAGACTTTGTCTCATTCAGATTTGCTGGTTTTTTTATGGCACTAATGGAATCAGACTAAATTACCCCATGGATAAACCTAACCCGACCCTGCACTGCAAAAAATGTAAATCTAAATAAGTAATTTTCTCTTAAAATTTGTGATTTTTTTTTTTTTAGCGAGACAACTTTGCCAATGACACAAGACAAGTTTAATTTAAAATACAAAAAACAAATTGCATTGCCTTACAGTGCAAAAATTTGAATCTCAATAAAGTCTTTTTTTTTTTAATAAGTGCATTTTTTTTCTTGAATTAAGGATGTAAGTGAGACACTTTGCCAATGCGACAAGACAATTTACATTTTAAAATAAAGACAACACAATTACATTTGTCTTATTTTAAGTGCATATTTAAATACTAATAATACTAATTCCATTGGCAAATCATCTTACTAACATACTCGCATTAAGGGTAAATACGCTTAATTTAAGACATTTTTACACATTTTTGGATCGTTTTTGCAGTGTATTTTAAGTGCACATTATCGAATTATCTTAAGAGTAAAAAAATCCCATTCATATGCAAAACATCTTATTTACCTACTCAAATTAAGGGTAAATACACTTAATTTAAGAAAATTTTTACTTATTTCTAGATTGTTTTTGCAGTGTGTTTGGAAATCTAAGTCATATAACGAAATAATGGTGATATTTGTGGTGCAAACACACTACAAATACATGAAATATTGAAATATTAAACAAAAGTACTCCTTTCTAAGCCTTCTGTGTTCCAAAACCAAACATGTACTGAACTATTTGAATATTTACAGTAAAACAAATGAGACAAAATAGAACAAAAAATATCTTAAAGCCTAGATTAAAACGAGAGTTAACTTAATCTGCTGTTGCAGCGGCTGAAAATGATCAGAAAATATAAAAACTGGTCAAAAAGTATTTTTTACTGCCTCCCATCTTCACTCCTCGAGGGCTGCAACTAAAATCTAGATTAATCGATTAATAACGGTACAGTTAAAAGGATAAAGCCAATATGATAGATTAAAAGTTTTTCTAATCTTAAATGCAAAATCGTAATTTTCCACTCATTGACTCTTCAGCAATCCCTCACACTAAGCAAGCTTGTAGCGACAGTGGAGAGGAAAAACTCCCTTTGAACAGGAAGAAACCTCCAGCAGAACCAGGCTCGAGTGTGGCGGCCATCTGCTGAGGCCCACTGGGGGTTCAAGGAGACAGAAGCAGACATAGAAAAAGAAGCATAGATACAAAAGGCAACTGTCAACCAGCTCCACAGGCGGCCCGTCCAGAAACACACAGCCAGGCAGGCGAGCTCGAGCCAGCTCCCATGTCAGAGGATGAAGAGCACATCCAGTTAGTCACAGTCAGAGAAACAGGACTACACTGGAAAACAGGCCAACTCCAACATCTAGAAACAAGGTGTTGATGGCAGCAGCACAGCTGATATTTCTCTCCAGGATGGAGTCACAGCCAAACAGGGACAGACCAGATGAAGCTACTATGAGAAAAAGCAGAGAGCAGAGCGTTAGAGATTGAACTAACAGATTCTGCAGAGTGGGGAGAATAGAGATAGAATGAAGCAGAATGATGAAAAGGGGTCCCTATGTCCTCCAGCAGTCTAAGCCTATAGCAGCAGAACTATAGAGATAGATCAGGATAACCAGAGCCACTCTAACTCTGTTTTAAGCCTAGCCTTACATCTCTCTTATATCTTGTTTTCACTGAGGGGTGTGGTCCAGGTCTCTCGGCCAATCAGTATCTCCACCCTAACTGAACCAAACCGTTATTCTGTGGAGCAGCCTCAATGTAGGAACATAAACGCCACCTGGTTTGGTTGTAGGGATCTGTTGGACGATGGAAACTCTCAAAATGTCGAAAGTGACCGAACCACTCAGTGGAACCAAGGCATTGGGGATGTTTAGTGCAGGTGAAGAACACTGGAAAAATGATCTAGAAATAAGTAAAAAGTTCTGAAATTAAATGTAATTAGCCTTAATTTGAGTTGGTAAATCAGATAGTTTGCCAATGTAATGAGTATTTTTTCTCTTAAAATAAGACAATTAGATAAACTGCACTTGAAATAAGACAATGCAATTGTTTTTTCCTATATTAAATGAAAATTCTCTCGTTCCATTTGTAAATAGTCTCTTTTACCTCCTTAATCCAAGAACAAATGCACTTATTTTAAGAAAAAATGACTGATCTAGATTTCTATTCTTCTCCAGTGTACCAGACTGCCAGCATCTTCAGCTCATTTTAACAATTACTTTGCTAATTGATTAATCTGTCAATCATTTTTTTTGACTACACGTAATCACTTAAGAATCGGAAAGCGAAAGGTTCCTTAAAGGAAGATTTTTACAGAAATAAACCAGGTGAAACTAAAGACTTTTCGACATGCGTTTTGGATAGAGATTGGATAGATAGGAGAAAAAGTCTTTCTTCAATCTTAAATGTAAAAATATTCACATATCTTTTCATTAATCTTTGTATAGTGACTCCTCTAATTGGGTGCGGCTCTGTCAGCTAAAGGCATGTTTGCTACTCCAGTTAACAAGTAATTGATTACTATTGACAGAATTTTTCAATAATGGAATTAATTTGATACATTTTTTCAGACATATTAAAGTCAAATCTTTATTTTTTTATATAGATATCAGGATTTCATATTGTTTTCTAGAATAAGCTGTTTTTTCCAGGTTTCTTGCATAAACTTGTCCAGTGGGCGTTTCCTGTTGTTGTCGGTGCGCTTCAAAGCACTCTGTGGTTATTTTAACAGTATTCTGAAGGACATTGTCCATCTAGAAGCTGCGTTTGTGTCCAGGCTGTGACTCTCTGACTGATATCCTGAGTGACAACATACAATAGAAAGAGTGAACATAGAAAACAGTAAAATCAGAAAGGATACAAAGAAACTCAAGAATGAACTTGTCACTCCACTGCTACATATTTAAAGCCAGCCTGAATGGATATGTCTTGAGATATCTGTCATGATTCTGCTTTTTCTGGACTGTGTTTTCTAGCTTATTGGTTTTATTTCCAATTAGTGTCATTGTATTTGTTTTCTTGGTTGCATTTGAGTTCTTATATATTTCTTATTTACTCTCTGCTGCCCCCTTGTGCCAGGTTTCGTTCCCCTGAGATCTCTTCTAGATCCTTCTGTCCACACCTGCTCCCAATCTGTTGATTACTCCATTCTTTGTTCTGTTTGGCGTTTATACTCCTCCACTGGTTGCTTTATTCTCTTCATTCCCTCCTTGAGCCTGGCATACACAGCACGATATTTTTAATATTTTTACAGGTAATACTCTACGACAAACCTGCAGGGTCTAAAAATTCACAGCAATGTTTGTTCTAACTACACTGTATGCGTCCCAGCGGCTCTGATGCGTGCTCATTAGTATCAATTATGTGGATATGTTACTGTTTTAATGCCTACTTACTTGCGGTTTCAAACATCCAAGTAGGTACTGAAAATGCTACATCGGAGTACTGTTATTGATTAGCTAGGGGCTAATGTCGCTAATCACCACTTATGTTGACGATTGATACATCCAACCGTTAAATCATTTTATGCTAGGCTAATTGTGTATAGATGCACCACGATAGCAAGTTAGCAGTAGGTAGCATTAGCTTCCTGCTTCCTTCGGTTTATTCCTGTATTGGTTGCTCTAGCCGCTCACAACCTTTCTTGTCAATCTTCTTTCCACCGAGTCTACCACCAAGAACAACGAACGAAGCTGGTTGTTGTTGTGTTGCATCTACGAACCACATCTTATCAGACTGTACGGCCATGTTGCTAGAGATGTTTCTCCATTACGATAGAAAATGAATCAATCCGAAGTGAGCTGACATGATCTGAACAGATCCATGAGGCACATTGGGTGGTTTAGTGAAATTGGGTTTGTGTGTTTGGGCTCTCCTGGTTAACTTCTTGGCTGTTTTACTGAAGCTTATGAAAATACAAGAATCCTCCTGATTTACCTTCTTTATTTCTTCCTTCAGGGTCGTTGGACAACAACTCAGCCGACCTGTTCTCCAACATCACCTGCAATGAGTCCAGCAACAGTTCAACCTCCTGCTCTCTTTCTGACAGCGATGTTTGGGCCGGGAGTCCGTATAAAACTCTGGAGATGTTTTTTATCGCTCTGGTGACGGGATCTCTGAGCTTTGTGACTGTAACCGGAAACATATTGGTCATGCTGTCCATAAAGGTCAACCGCCACCTACAGACGGTCAACAACTACTTTCTGTTTTCACTGGCCTGTGCTGACCTGATCATCGGCGTTTTCAGCATGAATTTGTACACAGTCTACATCATCGTGGGCTACTGGCCGCTGGGGCCGGTAGTCTGCGACCTGTGGCTCGCTCTAGATTACGTCGTGTCAAACGCCTCTGTGATGAACTTGTTGATCATAAGCTTTGATCGCTACTTCTGCGTGACCAAGCCGCTGTCGTACCCCACCAGAAGGACAACCAAGATGGCGGGGTTAATGATCGCCGCGGCGTGGATCCTGTCATTCATCCTGTGGGCTCCGGCCATCTTGTTTTGGCAGTTCATTGTTGGAGAGCGAACTGTGCCACCCGGAGAATGCTACATTCAGGTAAATTACAGCAGACATATTTTAAGCTTATGCTTCTTATTGTTAAAAGTTTAAAAGTTTAAAATTAAACAAAAAGTCTATCTCAGAAGGAATCCCTGGAATCTCTCTAGCTCCTCCTTTGCGTCTCCCTGGAGCTTTAAAAAAATGTATGAAAATTGATTTTTTAAATTTTTTTATTTTAATATGATGTGCAGGAGATCAAACAAACATTCATTATGTTTTCAAATGTTGTAAAAATTTGTATAATAAAGTCTTAAAATATGTGTACATTCAGATAATATGCACTTTCGAAATAAGACAATGCAGTTGTGACTTCTTATTTTAAATGTAAACTGTCATTTTTTTCCATGGTAAAGTTTCAAAGTGTCTTACCTCCTCAATTCAGGAAAAAATGCACTTAATTTCAAGAAAAAAAGGACTTATTGAAATTTCAATATTTTTTCAGTGTATGTCATCTCCAGCTTGGTCAGTGCCTTAAGCCTATAGCAGCAGAACTATAGAGATGGGGGTCCCTATGTGAGCAGTCTAAGCCTATAGCAACAGAACAGAGATATAACCTGAGCCACTCTAACTATAAGCTTTATCAAAAGGAAAGTTTTAAGCCTAGCCTTAAAAGTAGACAGGGTGTCTGCCTCACGGACTAAAACTGGTGAAGTTGGTTCCACAGGAGAGGAGCCTGATAACTAAAAGATCTGCCTCCCATTCTACTTTTAGAAATTCTAGGAACCACGATAGTAAACCTGCAGATTGGAGAGATGGTGCTCTGTTAGGAACATAAGGAACAATCAGATCTCTGATATCAGATGGAGCTTGGCCATTTAAGGCTTTATATGTGAGAAGGAGGATTTTAAAATTCCTGATTACAATCTGCACCTCATGACTATCGATGAAGATTTAACTGTAGAGGAACTACCAAATCAAAAGCTCCAGGTTTTGGTTGAGCTGTTTCTTCTGCAGCTACTGCTATGTTTTATTGTTATTTCTGAAGAAAACACAAATAAATGATGTGCTTGATGTGCATCTGTTTCTGGATTTAGACTTCAAAAAAATTCTGACTCTCAGGTCAAACTGCTTCAGAGCATGCTGAAGACCAGAGCATGAAGATGCCAACAGAATGAGAATCAGTATTATTGCCCAAACAATGGATTTCATGTGCTTACAGTGTGTAAGATGAGTATTGAAGATTTCACTATATTCAATAGCACCCATATTTTAACATCTAAACACAATTAAAATAAATACATTTATTCACAACTCATTTCATCTCAAGGCACTTTATAGAGTTGATCAAATCATAACATTCTGACAGATTAATTGAATCCAGTCTGTTACTTCCTGTGTCACAATCAAACAGACGATCTTAGAACCGGTTTTCAAAAAGGATGAAAAGAGAAAACATCCAGTAAGCTGCTGCCTTCTTCAGGATGGTTTCATAGTTAGAAATGGGCCAGAGCGAGATTCTATGACCTGGAAAAGCAGAGAGCATAAGCTTTAAATACAGTCTTTGGTTGGAAAAGTTAGAGGTGGAACTAGCCGCTACGAATAATTAGAGAATACATGTAAAATGAAGCAGATTGAGGAAAAGTGGTCATGGTTTGTCCTCCAGCAGCCTAAGCCTATAGCAGCATATCTATGGGAAGCTGAGGATATCCTGAGCTAACACTGGCCTTGTCCTTGAAATGGTCATGGACTAAATATAAAGTCGTTCAGGTTTTATCTTCCTCATGATATGCCTGTAGTATGTATGACAAGGCAGGTTGAAGTTAATCCCAGGCTGCCTGAAAATTGAGGATATGAGAATCAGCAATGAAGTTATGTGTAATAATGTGAGAGGGCATAGTGAAAAAAAAGTATTCAACAAGTCGGCTGGTTGGAGCTGGAAAAGCACCCAGAAAGTCCATGACAAGAGCCTTTGCTGGTCTTTGGCTACGGAGTGCCTTGGCTGGGCGTTCTGGTACTCAGTAGTTGGTCCATTTAAAATTTGGGTGCCAAGCATCTCCTGGGACTGGGCTCCTTAGTTGGTCCTTGGCTGCTCCTTTGGCTGGTCCTTAGATTGGTTCTGCTGTCTTTGGCTGGTCCTAGTTTGTTCTTTTGCTGGTCCTTGGCTAGTTGGTCCTTCTCCGCTGGTCTTTAGCTGGTCCTTGTAGTTGGTCCTTGGCTGGCCCTTAGTCTGGTTGGTTCTTTTGCTGGTCTTTGGCTGGTCCTTGGTGGATGGTTCTTTGCTGGTCTTGGCTGGTCCTTAGTTGGTTCCTTGGTTTTGCTGGTCCTTGGTTGGTCCTTGGTTTGGTCCTTTGCTGGTCCTTGGCTGGTCCTTGGTTGGTCCTTGGCTGGCCCTTGGTTGGTCTCTTTGCTGGTCTTTGGCTGGTCCTTGGATTTGGTTCTTTTGCTGGTCGTTTTGGCTGGTCCTTGGTTGGTTCTTGGCTGGTCTTTGGCTGGTCCTTGGTTGGTTCATAGCTGCTCTTTGGCTGGTCTTGGTTGGTCCTTGGCTGGCCCTTAGTTTGGTTAGTTCTTAGCTGCTCTTTGGTTGGCTGGTCCTTGGTTGGTCCTCCTTGGCTGGTCCTTAGTTGGTCCTTGGTTGGTTCTTTGCTGGTCTTTGGCTGGTCCTTAGTTGGGCCTTTGCTGGTCTGGTTGGGTTGGTCCTTGGCTGGTCCTTGGCTGGTCCTTTTGGCTGGTCTTTGGTTGGTCCTTGGCTGGTCCTTTGGCTGGGTCCTTAGCTGGTCTTTGTCTGGTTCTTGGCTGGTCCTTGGCTGGTCCTTGGTTGGTTCTTTGGCTGGTCTTTGGCTGGTCCTTGGTTGGTTCTTTGCTGGTCTTTGGCTGGTCATGGTTGGTGACCTGGTCCTTAAAGCGGCTGGTCTTTTGTGGCCCTTAGCTGGTCCTTGGCTGGTCCTTTGCTGGTCTTTGGCTGGTCCTTGGTTGGTTCTTGGCTGGTGCCTTTGGCTGGTCTTTGGCTGGTCTTTGTTTTGGTCCATGGCTGGCCAGTTGGTCCTTGTCTGGTTCTTTGCTGGTCTTTGGCTGGTCCTTAAGCTGGTTCGTTTTTTGCTGGTCGGTTGGCTGGTCCTTGGATTTGGTTCATACAAGCTTTGCTGGTTGGTCTTTTGGCTGGTCCTTAGCTGGTATACAGCCTGTGGTCTTTGGTTGGTCCTTAGCTGAGTCTTTTGGCTTGGTCCTTGGCTGGTGCTTAGGCTGGCTTTGGTTGGTCCTTTGCTGGTCTTTGGCTGGTCCTTGTCCTGGTCCTTTGCTGGTCTTTGGCTGGTCTTTGGTTGGTCCTTGGCTGGTCCTTGGTTGGTTCGTTTTGGATGGTCCATGACTGGTCCTTAGTTGGCTGGTCCTTGGTTGGTTCTTTGGCTGGTCTTTGGCTGGTCCTTGGTTGGTCCTTTGCTGGTCCTTGTTTGGTCTTTGGTCTGCTTTGCTGGTCTTTGGCTGGTCCTTGTTGGTTCTTGGCTGGTCCTTGGCTTGGTCCTTGGTTGGTTCTTTGGCTGGTCTTTGGCTGGTCCTTGGCTGGTCTCCTGCTTCGTTCTTAGCTGGTCTTTGGCTGGTCTTTGGCTGGTCCTTGGTTGGTTTTTTGCTGGTCTTTGGTTGGTCCTTGGTTGGTTCTTTGCTGGTCTTGCGCTTGGTCCTTGGTTGGTTCTTTTGCTGGTCTCTTGGCTGGTCCTTGGTTGGTTCTTTTGCTGGTCTTTGGCTGGTCCTTAGCTGGTTCTTTTCTGGTCTTTGGCTGGTCCTTGATTGGCTGGTCACTGGCTGGTCCTTGGTTGGTCCTTGAGATTTGGCCCCTTAACTTTGCTGGTCTTTGGCTGGTCCTTGGTTGGTTCGTTGCTGGTCTTTTGGCTGGTCCTTAGCTGGTTCTTTGCTGGTCGCTTTGCGCTGGTCCTTGATGGCCTTCTTAGTTGGTTCTCTTGCTGGTCTTTGGCTGGTCCCTTTGTTGGTCCTTGGCTGGTCTTTTTGCTTGGTCCTTGGCTGGCCTGGTTCTTAGGTGGTCCTTGGTTGGTCCTTTTGCTGGTCTTTGGCTGGTCCGCTTTGCTGGTCTTTTGGCTGGTCCTTGGCTGGTCTTTTTGGCTGGTCCTTGGCTGGTCCTTGGCTGGTCCTTTGCTGGTCTTTGGCTGGTCCTTGGCTGGTCTTTGGCTCGGTCCTTGGCTGGTGTTTGGTTGTTCCTTGGCTGGTTCTGGCTGGTCTTTTGGCTGGTCTGGCTGGTGCTTATTTGTTCCTTGGCTGGTCCTTTGCTGGTTTTGGCTGGTCCTTGGCTGATAGTTGGTTTTTCCTTGGCTGGTCCTTTGCTGGTCCTTCTTGGCTGGTCCTTTGGCTGGTGCTTGGTTGTTCCTTGGCTGGTCCTTTGCTGGTCTTTGGCTGGTCCTTGGCTGGAAGTTTGGTTGTTCCTTGGCTGGTCCTTTGCTGGTCTTTGGCTGGTCCTTAGTTGGTCCTTGGCTGGTCTTGGGTTGTTCCCTTGGCTGGCGGTCCCTTTGGCTGGTCCTTGTTTGGTCGTTGGCTAGTCCTGGTTGGTCCTTGGCTGCGGTCTGGCTGGTCCTTGGTTGGTCACTTGGCTGGTCCTTGGCTGGTCCTTGGCTGGTCCTTGACTGGTTCCCTTAGAATTCCTTTAAACACCCAAAAATATTCTTTTGTGTCATGATTTTGTGGACATTTAGATTCTAAAGAGCAGCGCCATCTTGAACCCTGTTATTCAGTGAAATGTAAGTGGAGTCAGAGTAAAAATATTCCCACCCCAGGAGAAGGCCAGTGGCTGGAACTTGCAGGGGATTTTGCTGCCATTGGGTTTTTAACTGGCCCTGCTGATGGACTGGCTTAATTCGTCCAGTGTGTGACCCATACCGCTAAGCCATTGACAGCTGGAGATACACACACTGCACCAGAGTTCCTGTTTCAATATCAGGCTTATCTGAGCTAGACCTGGCCTGGTCCGGTAACTAAAGTAAAAAAATGTGGACCATATTCATTCTAGAATCCTAACGTAGATTTGTACCACAAGTTTAAATATAACCTAAAATAAAAGCAACATTTGTGGCTTAAGAAGCTTTAATTCAGTGTAAAACAAAATAAATTCTACAAAGCTAAGAAACTGAAAACACACAATGATAAACTTTACATGAGAACCTTAATATCAAAACCCCCTCATTACTGGGTTCTATTTAAGGCCCAATAAGAATAAGTTAGTTTAGGCACTCATGCTTACATTTAGTGGTAAAACGTGTGGTCATCCATTTGGTTCAACAAGCAGTTTTAACCTCTTAAAATCTGGTTAAATAGTTACCAATATAGACATGTTAGACATCGTTGGAAAGCTTACATTCTCCAGAAGGCAACCACCAACATCATTTTATGGACACAGCGAGCACCAAGGAACTATTACCACAGATATAGCAGCATGTAGAAATGTAAACAAACAAAGCAGCCCCAGCTACGTCCATTTGAAGGCGTCCAGAAGCTGTTTTATAAATCCAATCTTCGCGTAAGAGTGAAAGACACAGCTGACTCTGGATCAGTGCGTTCAGTTCGAAGCTGTTTTTGTTATATACACTGATTCTGAAAAAAGTGGAAAATAATTGCTTCATAAATGTTTTGTGGCCATTAAAATGCTTCAGTGTTATTCTATGGGTCAAATAGTTGAGTAAAAGCATTTGGTACATTTAGAGAGATTTGGAGACACTGGTGACACCAAAAGTTCAAAGCTCTAGAAATATTGTAGCTAGGGGTCTGAAATCTTCTGCATTTGTGTTTGACATGATGTAGAACAAATGTAAAACAATGAGACATGTCTATTCTAAAGCATTATCTTTATTACTGCTGTTCAAAAGACACCTATTATTTTTTTAGAGAAAAAAACAACAACTTTGAGTCATGTTTGAACTGATGCAGCTTAGGCTGTGTTTTACTCACCCTATTTCATTTTATATATTCAGAAACTACGTAGAAGCTGTTGGCTTACAAATGATGTAATTTGGGCTTATAGTTCCTAGGTTATTTGTTTTTCAATTTGGATATGCAAAATAGGCGAGGATCACTTTAAATTAGGTGGGTGTTATTAAAGACGAGACCAGCATCCCTCCACTAAAGGCATATGCTAGCAATGGGAACGGCAGGCGTGTGGTATGATAACGCCACAAATCCACGGGTCACTCCTTTGCAGACAGTGTGGTCAAATACTTGCTAGTTTCATAAAGAGCACTAGTAAATTCACAGAAATGTGTCCACTGTCCTTTTTTTCAGTTAAAACAATGAATACCAATGAATAACTTCGTCCAAAGATCCAAGTGGAGAATTTATTTCCTCGGACATCTCAGCAGATGGTTTAGACCGTCGGCTGGTTCTCGCTAACGGGAAACCAGGTTGTTTTTAGGTCGTGAAATGAAACCGTGTGTGTTAAAAGCAAATTTCCTTCTCCCACACACTGACCCTTTTTTACAAAAACAAATCTAGACAGACACAAACATCCAGTTTTTTAATAAAGACAAAGAAGCGCCATGAGGTGAACTGAATGCATGTCTGACTGTTAGAAGAGTTTGATGCAGCAACATGTTGCTGAACTTTTTCTGAACTTTCCTCCATTTTCTTTTCCAGATGTTATTTCAACAGTAGCTTGATCTCACAAAGAACCACTGACTGGTCTTTATTTGGATAAAATGACAAAAAACGCAACCAGGTGTCGTGGCCCATGGTTCTGTCAACAGCCAATAAAATCTAGTTTAGAATCACAGAGCTACAGAATATAGAATGGTGTTATGGGGCGCTGTTTATAAAGTAAAGCAGTCAAAAATTAGTGAGCAATATTTATGGTTTTATAGTGTGTTTAAAGAGAAAATTTAGGGGCTTATTTTTTTTCTCAAGAAGTATTTTTTTCACTATGTCGTTCCTTCACCAGGTTAAATAAATATTTAATTTGGAGCTAAATATTTAGTTTGCAAATTAAATGTTTAGTTTGGCAAATTAAATGTTTAGTTTTTAAATAAATATTTAGCTCTAAACTATAAATATTTAGTTTTGCTCGTAGTTGTGATTCAACAGCAGGATTTGCCAATGACCACCTGACGACGGCCGACTGAATTTCAAACATGTTTGATTTCCTACTGACCTCCTGAAGGGGAGGTTATCGTTAGAGGGCGATCGCCCCTCATTACCCCCTGTATACCACACAACGCACAATCAGGCTGAAACTCGGCCCGATCCAGAAATATTCTCGTACGACTGGAGAATCGGCCCGAAAAGGGCCAAAAGTCGTACAGCGTATCCCCGGCTTTAGCTGATGTACCTGATTTGAAACAATTTTCCGACAGACAGACCGTAAATAACAGTTTAGAGGAGCAGAGGGAATCAATAATGTCGATGTATGTAGGAAGGTCTCACCTTGGGTTTGTGGAAACTGCTAAATTGGACAATTTAGCCTCTTTCCCATTGCAAAAATAGCAGGTTAACATGTGTTTTCCAAATAATTGATCGACCCGCTAACGAATGGCATTTAGCTCACTTGCCACTGGTAGAAAAAGCTGGTCTGACCCCTCGCTGGCAGCTGCATTGCCTCTATGCCCCCACCGCTGTGTGTCTGGTGACACCGTCATGTCATGTGCGACAAAAATCAGGGAAGTAAACAATGAAGAGCGACATGGAAGGAAGCCAGGGCATAGTCAGTGAGCTTAATTGATTCTCTCTATTATCTGCCTGAATCCGTCTCACCAGAGCTGCTGCGTGTTTATCGAACTGAAACAGTTGTTTCAGATTGTTAGATCAGAAGCAACTGGTGCTTCCGTATGTTGTGTTCAATGGCATCACGTAATTCTGGTGTTCTCACAGCCTGCCGATCAGAGCTGAGGTGATTTTAACGCAGGTCGCTTGCCGAGTCATATGAACCGAGTAGACATGTGTCAGTGAGCTGTTCCCACTGCCACTAAAAGCCCTTTGTTCACAGGTTTAAACAGGTTTGCGGCCAGTGGGAAAGCGGTATTTAGGCTAATATGTTGTACGTATATTTGTATCAGTGTAGGTAATGCAGAGAGTGGGTGTTACATTGTGTGACTTCTTTGGCCTTCATATGTAGTGTGAAATAAATGTTGTTCTTAGAATAGAATAGAATAGAATAGAATAGAATAGAATAGAATAGAAAAATGCTCTTTAATGTCCCACAATGGGGAAATTCTTATGTTACAGCAGCAAAAGATCATAGCAGAAGTGTTCTCACAACGTGGACCTCAGAAAAGTGTATAAAAATAATAGCTAAGAAAATAAAACCAATAATACTATTATTTTTATTATTATTAATAAACTGATGTCATCCTGTTTTGACAATTTTGATAAGAAAAAAGAAGATAGGATAAGATACAGTTTATCACTAAGTTTTAGTTTCCTGCACATGGTGAACTTTGCGATGCTGTTTGTTGAGCAACAGCAGATCCAGAAGATCCTTCCTGCCTGCAGCTGTCAATATCTACAGCAACTGCTTGAGGAAAACATTTAGGGATTTTGAACTGATTTTTGTTTTATTTAACGACAAAAAATTCTGATCAATTAATGCAACTCATATGTTCCCTTTCCTCAGGGTTATTATTTTCACAGAACAAGACGTTGCATGTACTATGATTGTGTGTTGACTTGTAAACAGAAGTGTTTTTCTGAGGAGTCACTGAATCTACGGAGCCCCTGAACTGACATGGGAGAAAAAAGAGATACAGCGTATACACAAAATACTAATTTGTTTACACGAAATATTAATTTGTTACCAAAAAATATTAATTTGTTCCCACAAAATATGAATTTGTTTCCACAAATGCTAACAAATGTGGTAACAAATTCATATTTTGTGGGATCTAATTAATATTTTTTGGTTACAAATTTGTGTTTTGTGGCAACAAATTAGTATGTCGTTAAGCCAAAGTAATATTTTGTAAGAACAAATATCTTTTTGTGGGAACAAATTAGTATTCTGCTTCCACACATTATTATTTTGTGTTAACGAAACAGTTACACTTTTTTCTCCCATGTCATTTCTGGGGCTCTGTAGAATCTTTGGCCAAACTGATGAAAGATTTTCTACATTCCATGAAGAAAAATTATGAAAATATTTACACTTGCTCCTTCAAATATAAAAAAAATATATATAGAAATGCAACTTAGATTTTTAAATGTTGAGTTTTTTTTTACATGAATTAGGGAATTGGTCGGCCATTTTCTTTTTTTTCTCTGGGAAAAGTTCTACAGTCACATAACCTGTTGGAAGCTGATGTTAATGAATGGGTCAAATAAAACCTTTTCAAATGTGGTTGTTACATGATTATCACTGAGAAAAGATTGGAAAGAAAGAAACATAAATAGAAAATAATTTTTTTTATTGTCATTCCCTTCTGTTCCATTAAAAACACCAGAATTTCCAAAACGGTGGTAACAGGTGGTTTTTGGCTTTGTACGCACTTCTGACTTATTTGTTTTAAAAGAAAAGACTAAATAATTACTAAAAATGTCTTTCAACTTTGTCGAAAAGAAAAACAATTTAAATTTGATTTTTAAAGCTTTAAAAAAGTAAAAAAACAAAACCTCCCGTCCACCCCCCTCCATTTACCAAAACAATCAGCAGCAACACCTGCTGTTATTTTAATTACTCAAACTAATGGGAGGATCCCACGATAAACGACTTTAATCCAAACAATTCCAAATATAATAAATAAATTACAAACTTTGGTTCGAAATTAACTTAAATATATTTTACTTACCAAAAGAAAAAAAAACTAAATTGGTAAAATTACAAGAATTTAGGATAAATGGCCACATCAGGCACATCTCCTTTATCACCAGCAACCATTTTTACAAACAGATGACCACACTATTTTTTTTAGATAGTTTAAATTATTTGTGTTATTTTTAAATTTTAGAGAAAGGGGATTTGGAAAAAGGTTTTTTACTCATTAGAATCTAAATTTTGTTAAAAATGTGATGGAAATGCAATAAAATCCTAATTTATACCAAACAAACTGCAGTCCAAATGTGAAAACTCTGCTTCGAAACGTACAGAATTTGATTTGAAATCTTGTGAATAAAGACAAAAAAATGATATTGAACTTGAATTGCTGCTTGTGTTTATCTTAAAGTGAAATATTTTCCTTCTCTTGTTTCCGTTCCCAGTTCCTGTCTAACCCCGCGGTGACCTTTGGGACGGCCATAGCCGCCTTCTACCTGCCTGTCGTCATCATGACCGTCTTATACATCAACATCTCCTTGGCTTCCAGGAGCAGAGTCTCCAAACACAAACCTGAGAAGAAAGAGAAGAAGGGAATAAAGTAAGATTCTTCGCTGAATTAAACATCAAACATCTGTGAAATATCTCCCGGACAGAAGAACCTTATTAATTCAAGCTAGGCTCAAACAAAAACAACACACATCT
Organism: Cyprinodon brontotheroides; assembly: GCA_018398635.1. Lineage (NCBI taxonomy): Eukaryota > Metazoa > Chordata > Actinopteri > Cyprinodontiformes > Cyprinodontidae > Cyprinodon > Cyprinodon brontotheroides. The sequence continues at coordinate 2,772,198 of JAGKQL010000057.1, forward strand.
TCTGTTTTTTCTTTTCTTTTCCTGTTATAAGTCAGTAATGGTTACCTGGACACACTTTTTTTTTCTTTTGAAGTTTTTCTTTTTATTTTCTTCATGAAGAAGTTTAAATATTTAGTAAAGCTCTCCTTTTAACTTTAGGGCCATGCAGCACATGCTGGGTGTCAGAAAATGGCGCAACCTCTTGCCGTATGTTTATACACAGGCTGCATGAAGGGTTTGCTGACAGGTTCCCAAATTAATGCTGGTTGAAGATTCTTAGTCATCCAGGTCAGAGTCACTCCAGAAAAAGTTAAATCAATCCACTGGACTTTGTTTACAAGTTTAAGACTTGTGTTTCTCTTCCATCAGTAAGCTTTTTTATTTCAAAATGTCAGAAACTGGGAAACAAACTATTCTGTTTAGTTTTTATTATTTATTTTTTTTACTTTTAGAATAAACATGCAAACTGACCGAGAACAACAGGTCCAGCCCTTTGGAATGGAGTCGTTTGGCTTCTTTTGTTGGTATATAATGGTCCATACCTGTCTATGTCTCTGAAAGGGAAGTCAAATAAAGTGTTTGGAAAAACTGTCCCAAAAAAGACTAAAAACTGTCAGGGTTCTGCCCTCTGTTTTACTTTATTTTCAGTTTCTTTGTATTTGTAGTTGTTTTCTAGCAAAGTTTTGTTCTTGTGTTTGTTTCTTTTCCCCATGGCTCCCTTCTAGATGCTTCCATCCACACCTGTTCCTTATCAGCTCGTTAGTCCAGTCTCTGTTCTGTCTCCCATATATACTCTCCCTGTTGCAGACATCCCAAGTCTCCCGGAAGTTCTGGGAATCTCCCTGATATAGATAGCTGTTCAAGGATGCCTGCGAGTCAAATAAATTATCCTGTAATTTATACTATGGGAGGTGGTGTTTTTTAATGAGGGTGAGAGCGAGCAGGTAGTACAATAATTCATGCATCATGTGCGGATTAGCACTACTGCGATTGCACAGGAACAACAACAGAGAGCTGGATGTGTGAGGGGAGGAGGTTGCTGGTGAAACCTGTGCAGCGTATCTGTCAGAAGCCTGTTCAAACAGCGTTCCAGGCGACTGGTTGATCAAACTGATTGGATCAGTCCGATAAGTTTCTGGTTACTGTCTGGCGATCACCTGGATTTTTCCTCAAGCAGTGCATCCTGGGAAGCGGCAGAGGGTCAATCCTCGAAACCAAAATATAGGAATAATTTGGCAAATGCTAAAAAGTATATTCATGTCTGAGGAACAGTGGGCGGATCTAGACCAAATGGACCAGGGGAGGCCAGGAGGGCCAGTGTGTGTTTCATGGGGGCCCAAGAAAAGCATGAGAAGCCAAAACAGAACGAGATTCCAGATATATGAAGAGAGCTGCATGAGAAATTTATTTTCAATGAGATTCAATAAAATTCTGTTTCTTATGAGGTCAATATACATTTTATAATTTAGAATTCTAAACCTTTTGACTTCATTTAAAGTTAAAACTACAGTTTTCTATCAAATTTGAATTAGAACTTAAGAAAAACTGTTAAATTCATCTGTAAAAATTAGAGGAATTTTTTATTTCTTATGAAAAACAATTTAGCGATAAAAACTGGATCCTATCTCAGTACCACTGAAACTATCACCTTGTGTTTTTGAATAATTAGTAAAACAGAGTTTGTAAAGTAAAAGAATGAAATAGATCAAAAGGACAATCAGTAACCATGTCTGTTCAGAGCAGATCATCATTAAATTTCTTTTAAAGCAGGCATCCCCAAACTCCGTCCTCGAGGGCGCTGTCCTGCAGGTTTTAGAGGTTTCCCTGCTTTTAGCACAGCTGATTCTGATGATTGCAGTAGAACAAAAGCCTGTTAATCAACTATCAATTAAAATCAGCTGTGCTGGAGCAGAGAAACATCTAAAACCTGCAGGACAGGGGCCTCGAGGACGAGGTTGGGGATACCTGCTTTAAAGCATCATAGCATCTCCCTGAAATGAGTTTCAGGAACTTGGGGTGTCTGCTGTGCAGTTCCTCAGTGCTGGTTCCTCATCTTTTCCTGCCTGTCTTTTTTGGATTTCCTCAGTTGCCTGTGAGTCCTTCATTAAATCAACAAAGTTACTTGAGATACGTGTCAGGTAACACACACACCTGGCCTGTGATGGACATTTTAGTCTAGAAAGTTCTTGGTAGGTTTAGTGTGGGGGTGGCGTGATGACTAGTGTTGGTTTAGGTGGAGGGTCAGGGTTAAGTAAAGGATGCAGTTAAGCGTTAGTTTAAGTAGTTTGCAGTTTGCGTTCCTGCCCTCCAACAGCCATGCATCCCATGCATCAGCATCCCACCCAGAGGGGGGGGCCAGGGGGTCATTTTTGGCGAGTTGGGGAGTGGGACTACTTTGACACATGTCATATTTAAACAATTAATGTTGATTTTTTTCCAGAACTCCCAACATCATAAAGAGTCACCTGATAAAACAAAACAACAACAATGACACCAGCCCTCAAGCGAGCCCTCGCTCCACCCCGAAGGCCAGCCTGGACTCAACCACCACAGCGCTAGATGGTGTAAAGAATGGCAGAGTGGAGGAGCAAAAACCCTCCCAGCCGGAAGCCGCGGGACATCCCAGTCCAAGACTCGCACAGGTACTGACCTGCAGCCATCTTCTTTTATCATCTCTGCGCTCTGAAAAACCATTAACTATAACCCTTCATATCTTAAAGTAATGGCAAAGATTTGCTGACTGTTCTTGAAGGTTTAATATGCAGGGACGCAGAATCCATGTTGCTGGTAAAGGTTTTCAGTCCATCCAGGTCATAGCCATTCCAAAAAAGTAAAAAATAACAACCCACCTGGACTTTGTTTCCATGCTTGGAGAAACCAAACAACCTTTTCACAGATGTATTGCTCAACACAGGAGAGGGACCTCTTCTGGACAAGACTCTGCAGCGCGTCTACGCTCTTAGGGACAAAGGACATTCTTTGGTGGACCAGAATGTTCAGCACGGTTGTCGCAGAAGACAGGTGGTTGAGAGGGGCCTGAAGGCAATGGCGCAACAAAACAGCAACAGGCCCGTAAGCAACATTATCTGGGTGGGCCCCATATGAAGTACAACACCTGATAAAGGTGTCAGGATAGTTCCATAAATCGGCCAAGATTGATACAATTATGCAATTCTCAGTAGTATATTCAGTAAAAATCCAAGTAAAATCTACTACTGCTAAAAAGTAGGTGGAATGGGCGGTTCAAACAGAAGCTATAGCGCCTGGGTGAGTTTAGTGATCTGGATTAAAAGAAATCTAGGATTATTCTTATTCTCACTTTATTAATGAGCTCGAGAAATATTTTTACTCTTGCTTTGTTGTAGGGTCCTTCTTATATTAGCAGGAAACTATTTTTTCCAGACTAGGAAGGACCTCGCAGGCCTGTGGATTAATATTTTTTTTTCTCTCAAGTTTCTGCATTTTGCTTCAACACATCACGAACACGGAAAAATGAGGTGACCATTATTGACAGCGCACCACCACATCCATCGAACATTATGTTGATGGCACACCATGCATGTCCATGAAAACACATTTGGTATACAGCTACAGATCCATGAAAACACGTAGGATACGGCAGATCAGACGTCGCGAGCGTGTTTATTTTGGGAAGTTTTCATTTCTTCCAGCAGCTCCTCTTTCCTTTTCTAGAATCGCTTGGTTGCTTTTGGTGTCCATCATTAGCACATTGTAACACATTATGCGTCCGCGGTTATGGTTTTAATCTACACTCTGGATTACCCATAATTCCAAGTCGTATTTTAAAAGATGACATACTCAAATACATTGTTCTTTTACGATCTTTATTGCGGTTTGAAACATATTATATGAGTTTATTTTTTACCAACAGTATAATGAACTATACACAGAGTTATTACCATTCCTTTCTGTTCTATTCTATTCTTTTCTCTTCTCTTCTGTATCTATTCTGTTATATTCTATTCTATTCTGCTTCTCTTCTGTTCTATTCTGTTATATTCTGTTCTGTTCTATTCTATTTTGTTCTGTTCTGTTGTATTCTATCCTATGCTGTTCTATTCTGTTCTATTTAATCCATTTTTTTTTCTCTGTCCTGTTGTGTTCTGGTGTCGTGTTTACACGGCTCACCATCATGTTGTAATCTGCCATGCATTGCGGTATAAATTCGGTGCGGTCAGTAGCTTCAGGATCAGGTGGGTTTAAGAGGAATTTTTCGCACTATTAAATCTGTAAAGAGACGTCTTAGTCTACAGTTAGAAACAAAGTCCATTAGATTGTTGTTTTTACTTTTTTTGGATTTATATCATTTGAAAAAAAATAAATCTAGTTTATTTCCAGAGTCCCAATAGCTCAAAAAAACTGCTTCTTATCTGGGTTCTGTGTCAGGAAATGGCTTGATGAGGAGATCATTTTATCCAGGCAGTATAGAGCTGGAGTCAATCTAAAGTTTCAAGACATTAGGACTGGAGTTGAGGATCCTCCATGTAGATCCTTTGGTAGAGATGGAAGGGATTGAAGAAGTGGTGAGAAAGCATCTCTTTTTATAGCACTTGTGGCTTGTTTTTTTCACAAGAAAGGGGGTATTAGAGGGGGAGAGACATGGGACAAAGGACCACAGGTCGTATTCGAACCCGGGTCGGCCGTGCCGAGCACTAAGGCCTCCTTACCCGGGCCGTGCATGCTAACCGCTGTTTCACCTGCATGCCCTCGCTTTTCAACACATGTCCAATAATAAATAAATAAATAACAACCACAATTATTCCGGTCATAGAACATCCAACAACAGCTAGAAGAGCTATTTCTATGTACGGCTCCATGCTTTCAAGTACTAATAAATGTTAAATGTTAAGTATTTTTTGTCACAGTATGTTGCAAATTTGACCCTACTGCAGATGATTCTATTGTTTTTATAGTACTATATATTTTTTCCTTACCCACTTGGCTGCATATACCTCTCTTTCACTTGCTGCCAGAAAAAAGATTTATTCTATTGTATTCTATTATGTACTATTCTATTCTGTACTATTTTGCTCTATTCCTTTCTGTTCTGTTCGATTCTAGTCTTCTCTGTTCTATTCTGTTCTGTTCTATTCTATTTTATCTTATTATTTTCTGTTCTGTTGTGTTCTGTTCTATTCTATTCCATTCTATTCTATACTATACTATACTGTTCTGTTCTAATCTATTTTATAACGTACAGTTCTATTCTATTCTGTTCTATTCTATTCTGTACTGTTCTTTCCTGTCTCGTTCTAATCTATAATGTTCAGTTCTATTCTTTTCTAATCTATTTCATAATGTTCTGTTCTATTATTTTCTATACTGTTCTATTCTATTCTGTTCTATACTGTTCTATTCTATTCTATTCCATAATATTCAAGGATTCAGCTCAGTTGTTTTATTCTTTTTAAATGTTCTATTCTTATTCCCATACTGTTCTATTTTATTTATGCTGCTCCCAATCTATTCTTATACTGTTCTATTCTATCTCCTATGCTGTCTCTATCTTATTTATGCTGTTCTTGTTCTATTCCTATTCTGTTCTATTCTATCTCTATAATTGCTCTTATCTCTATGCTGTTCTATTATTATATTTATGCCGTTCTGATCTATTCTAATTGTTCTATCTCTATTTATCCTGTTTTGTTCTATTCTATTCTATTCTTATGTGGTCACACCTATACTGTTCTAGCCTCCTATGCTGTTCTATTATATTTATGCTGTTCTGATCTATTCTACACTGTTCTATTCTATTCTATGCCAGAAACATCCTTATTTATCCAGTTCTGTTCTTATTCCTATTCTATTCCCTATACTGTCTTATTCACCTATACCGACTATTCTTGTGCTGTTCTATTATATTTATGCTGTTCTGATCTATTCTATACTGTTCTATTTTCTATGCTGTTCTATTCTATTTATACTGTTCTGTTCTATTCTATCTCATTCTTATACTGTTCTGACTCTATTCTATAACAATTGCTCCCATTCTATGCTGTCTCTATCTCTACTTGAGTGCTGTTCTTGTTCTATTCTTATTCCTATTCTATACTGTTCTATTCTATTCTATACTGTTCTATTTCTATGCTGTTCTATTATATTTTATGCTGTTCTGATCTATTCTATACTGTTCTATTCTATGCTGTTTCTATTATATTTATGCTGTTCCTATCTCTATCGCGTTTTGGTGCCTTTAAGCATTAGGAAAACCACACCCTGTAAAGCTGATGGACAGGTTTCCATGGCAACATGCAGAACCTCTTTTCCTTTTTGTGCATGAACATTAGTGTCTAAATGATTGTCAGTGTTGTTGTTTTGTTATGAAAGATCAACGGCCCCCAGCCTTACATCTTCACCTTTACCTTCTGTTCCAGCTCCAGCAGCAGCTCTGCTGCGAAATGTTTATGCAACACCAAATTACAGTTATGTTCAAAATAATAACTCTCCTGCAAAAAAGCTCCCATTCTTATGGTGGTAATTTTACATGCTAATGCAATGGGGTCACCCTACTTTAAATCAAAAACTG
>JAGKQL010000057.1:2796883-2847309 GCA_018398635.1 Cyprinodon brontotheroides
TTTCTTTTATGGCCCCTTTGTAGCTCCATACTTTACTTTCGGTCAATATGTTTGGAAGTCTCTGAATAACCTTAGCAGCCATTATTATCCAAATAAATCGAAATAAACTCTATAATATTATTTTCTGCAACATAAACCTCCCCCACCCCCTGCTGGACGGACTCCTCAGGCTGGAAAGCAGAACCTGCTGCTTCTGTTTTTGCTTTGCTCGTTAGCTCCCAGGTGCTTCATCTGGATCTGAAATCTGTCAAAGTGAATCCTGGATGAATCTAAATGCCTCCATGTGCATCTGAAAGCCTCCCTCTGGCTGCCGCCTTTCCTTTTTAACCCTTTGTTGGTGTTTCTCTCCACCAGGCGGGTATTTCAGGCGTTTAGACGCGTCTTTGCAGCAGCAGGCTGTAGTCTGGCAGTTAGAGCTGGAAGTGAAAACAGGTTATTTGCAGTCATGTAAAAACTGCTCCCTGAAATAGACATCTTTCTTTCTTTCTTTCTCTCTCTCTGTGTTTTTTTGTGTGTACTTGAATAATTCATACTTTTCTGTTGAAAGTGAATGCCTTTGGAAACTCTTGTATTTGCTACAAGGACATAACGGCATTCACTGCTTTTCACTTCTGTTTTATTTATGTAACACTGAGTCGTGCATCCTCCCAGAGCTTTTACTAGCTGCTCTTCACACGTACGGCTGAAACCAGAGATTTAAAAAAAACATTTAACCAGACTCAACTTTCCCTGCTTAAGGTCGGTTGGGACTGTTAGAGTGATTTTTATTGCTAGAGACGAGAATATTGAAAGAATTATTTGCTACTTTTTTAAAGACTTTCTTGAACTTTTTGAATTTAAACATTTTAAAAACTGTTAATTTTTGGGAAAAGCCTCAGATTGCTGAGGTCTTCTGGGACCGAGATCAGCAGAAGTCTCCCTCAGCATGATGCTGCCACCTCTCTGTCTTAGATGCTTAAGCTTCCAATCTTTTATTTTTATTTTAAAGTAAAACCAATCAACCCTACGTCTATTTTAGGTCATATCTCCATACTAAAGGTTCTTCTTCCTCACCGAGCGGCATTTCAGGAATGGTTTCACTCATTTCCTACCAGAACCGTCTATTTTGGGACACAGAACGCATCTCGTTCATGAACAGCATCACATTAAGGTCCATCATGTTTGTTTTAGGATTAGTGGATACTTGTGAGGACCCCAATGCAGAGCTGAAGAAGAAGAAATGATGTATTGCAAATTTTAATGAAGAGATACAGAATCCATAATCGAGAACTGATCAGTATCCAAAATCTAGGAGACACTGGTGACACCCTGTCTACTTTTAAGGCTAGGCTTAAAACTTTCCTTTTTGATAAAACCTGAATAGAATGGTTTCTTCAGGATTGGCGACTTTGAACAGAAATATATGAGGAACTAGAGTTGGCCAGGTCCCTCAATCCTCCTCCTGATGCAGTATAATGATGTTATCAAAATGTGTTCCCATCTGATCTTCATCATTAACAGGACTTTTTAAAGTGTAGAAAGGAGTGCATGTAAGATTGCAGTTTCAGCTTCATCCAAAACGTTTAAATAAATAAAACAAAACAAATGTGATGTTTTATAAAATAAATTCTGCTCCACTTTTCTCCTTTCTGTGCAGGTAACCAAGACCATCTTCGCCATCCTCCTGGCTTTCATCATTACATGGACGCCTTATAATGTCATGGTGCTGATATCCACCTTCTGTCAGTCCTGCGTGCCTGACACGGTGTGGGCCATCGGCTACTGGCTGTGTTATGTCAACTCCACCATCAACCCAGCGTGTTACGCACTGTGCAACGCCACCTTCAAGAAGACTTTCAAAAACCTGCTGCTGTGCCAGTATAAAAATATAGGTACAAGATGAAGAAGATGGAGGGCGGGAGGGGGACTGGAGGGGAGGGGAAGGGAAGCGCCGTGCAGAAGGTGAGTGGCTGCTGGTTATGGTGTGAAACGGGGGGAAACATCCATATTTTCTGGGCGCAGCTGATTCAGGGCGGAAAAATGGGAAACATGGCTGTAAATGAAGCTTAACCAGATAAACCTGAACAGGAGCAGATCAACCCGCCGCTTTTCAGAAACCTTTCCGACTGCATGCCACACATCCAAGTTTTTCATGTAACGTAAAGCTTATTATATGGAAGCAGCGAGGGCGGTCGTATGGGTAATTGGCCGCTGGCTGTGTTCTGACACTTTTAGCTATTAACCCAGACAGATGGAGTCGGTGCAGCATCGTTAAAAAAAGAATAAAAAGTTAGGCTTGATCCAGAATGGCTCTGATCTTACAGAGGCCTCAAGATAAATAAATAACAGTGGAGATAAAAAATGTTAGCTGGAAAAATGCTGGGGGGCGGTGGCAATTAGCTTGGCCAGCTCAGGTGGATGATTCAGATACAAGAAAAAAACAGAGAGAGTCCAATTTTATCTAAAATAAACATAAAAAACTCTCTGGTTCAGTTTAACTCCTGGTCAGAAAGCTGTTCTCACTCCTTCTCTTTCTGCTAACCAGGCACTAGGTAAGCTAATGCTAACATCTAGTTAGGGCTAAATTTTGGTTTGCATTAGCAAATATTTATTCCACCCATCCAAAAAGGAAAGCCGCAACCTGAAATATTCATATTTTCTAAAGTTAAAAACACAGCAGAGCATCATCAGCAGTGAATGAAATCCAAACGTTATGATGCTGTTAGCTAGAGAACCTGGATGCGCTCTCCGCCATTTTGCTTCTCTTTGGAGTTAGCGAGGGACTAAACGCTGAGTAGGAGATGTTAACGTTGACGCGTAAAAGCAGGACCATCCGATTTATAGTCATAGACTGAAGAACATGACAGACTACGGCGGAGTATTAGGGCCAGGCTTCAGATTTTTATTTCTATTTTGAGAATAAAGTCGTAAGACTACAAGAATAAGACATAAAATTCCGAGAATAAAGTTTTAATGTTATTAGAATAAAGTCATAAAATTAAGAGAATAAAGTCCCAACAACAATAGTCATAAAATTATGCTGATTGGTGGAGCTGGTCGGCCATCATCTGCTGGTTCGGACCGCGAAGCGTTGTTATTGAAACGGTTTGTAGTATTATGACCTTATTCTTGTAACATTACGATTTTATTCTCATAATGTAACAACCTTATTCTCGTAATACATCAACTTTGTTCTTGTAATGTTACGACTTTATTCTCAAATTAAAAAGAATAAAAAAAATCTCTAGCCTGGCCCTAATAAGATGCCTTCAGTCATTAGCATTGGTATATTTTAGAGCTTTCTAGCTAACATAATGAATTATGCATTTTTGCGCATTTACGTTTGCTCCCACGATGAAAAGCTGTTCACGCGTTTATTTTAACGTTTTTTGTTGTTTTTTGTTTTTCACTTTAATCTGAGAAACGTAATATCGATAAGTCATTCCTCAGCTAACGTCTGACATGACCTCATCCTGCTATTCCTATTAGTGCAGAATCCTTTCACATCTTAATCAGAAGTACATTTTGGTATATTGAGGACGTTTCAAAATAAAATATTTATATATTATATGTTATTTTCAGTCGAATTAAGACATTTATTCTGCAAACCTTTCAAAATAAAAGGTGTTTCCTGGATGTGTTAGTAGCCTTTAGCTTTAGGTACAGCACATTAATTACTCTATTTTATTTTGTTTTATTTATTTGGAAACATGCAACCATCATCCAGTAACTTTGCTAGAAGAACAGGCGTTAACGAGACCATTAAATAATTCATTGAGAGAAACAAAGTAAAATTATGACATTTATTGTGTTTTCCTTTGGAATCAACCAAACTTTTAGGAAATTTACTTTTCAAAATAAAAGCCAACGGTCCTGTTTTGCTTCCATAAAGAAATTTTGGCTCGTTTGATTGTTGATCAAGTAGAACATGAATCAGTTCAAGTTGATGTTCCCAATGAAGATAAAGAAGATAAAGGTTTGGATCTTTTCCCTGTTTCGTTTTTTTAGACGATCGCTCCGCCCCTTAGCTTCCTCTGGGTTATTCTCAGTCTTACTGCGAGCTTTTGGAAATATAAAGCATTATTTTGATCATTTTATTGCTCTGCACGTCACGCTACCTTTAAAAGGTGCATTTACCTCATTCTGGTCATGTAGCTCGGATGGGAAGAGAACATTCTGTTCAATATTTCCACATGTCTGATGCTGTATTAATTTTAATGAGCTCATTTTATTCATCCCCACTAATCAAATGATGTCCCGGAGAATCGTTCATTATTTTATATTAATCTGGTAACAGCACAGCAATGTCCACAGACTCACATTAAAAAATGTGCTTCTTTAAAACCATTAGGAGCTAAAATAAAGTCATTGATTTTCTTTTTAAAGCTCTCTAATTGTTAATCATGTAATGATGGAAAGACTCTTTCATACAGCTTATAGATTTACGTCTCTCCAAATGTACAGACTTATCTTCCCGATCCTTCGTGATTTAATAATTAAAGTACCACCTTTAATAAATCAGTCGGTATCTCAGGGCGTAATGGCTTTATAGTATTTTGCTATAAAGAAAAAGCATCAAAACCGTTCTATATGCAGAACAGGGGAACGTTTTTTTGTAGTTTTTAATTGATGTCTGCTCTCAGTGGGATTTTTTTTTTGTATTTTTCAAATCTGACAGGTTTTTATTAGTATGATGCAGTAATCCCTCCAGAGCAGCGAGTTATCAAGCTAACGCGTTATTTTTTACCCTTTCTTTTATGACAGGGTTAAGGGGGGCCTATGGCTTAGAAAGGAGGACGTAGACTTGGAATTAAAATCACTATCTGCCAAATGTTCCCATAGAATCTAAAAAAAGAGAGAATTACTTGCAGGTTTTTTATTGAGTCCATAATAAGAGATCTAAGTGAAAATTCTCAGTCATCCAGATTAGCGTCATTCCAAAAAAGTTAAAAATCAATCCTCTGGACTTTGTTTCCAAGTTTGAAGACGTTTCTCTTCCATCCAGGAAGAATTTTAATTCAAAATGTCAGAAATAGTGTTTAGTTCCAGGTTTTAGAGCTTGGACCAAAAACAGTGTCCACCCCTCTGGAATGGGCGTCGTTTGGCTTCTTTGTTAGCCTCCATTACCCAGTACTGGTCTATGTCTCTGAAAGGGGGTCGTTAGGGGGAATTGTTGGTCTGCCTGGCTGAACTGGTGAGGTGTTCACCTGTAGGGGGGTGGGGGTTAGGTTAGAGTAAAAAGAGGCTGAAATATTGCAGATTTTCACTCAACAATATTTACCGCTCACTCTAACTTTAGATTGCAACCTTTAATTAAAAAGTTGTAATGAATTTATTCGCAGATAAATATTATAGAGGCATAAGCAAGTTTAGGTCAATCGAATCCAAAAGCTTTTTGCGTTTTTGGTTGTGAAATAAAATCATTACTTCTCATCACAAACCTACAGAGAGTTGTTCTTCTCCAGAAAAACTCAAACCAGGCCTGTAAAAATGTTAACTTTACAGAACAAAGCAAATTGGACATCGTTTCTAAAAATATTCCCGGTTGGACTTAGGTAAAGACGGAGCCCCCTCCTGCTGCCGTCCTGTGATCACGCCGCTTTCCAATCCGGTGACAAAACATTCAAGTAAACTTTTTTGACTTTAACTTTTACTTTGACAACTCTGTTCTTTAAGCCACATGAGAGACGGGGGGGATCTGGAGTCAACAAGTCTTCTTCATGTCATGTCTTTGTTCAGGTGAGTCTGATCTCCACAGGTTAATCCACTCTGCAGATCGGACTCACCTGGTTCAGTGTCTGGGCAGAACACACACATGTCTAAAGCTTCTTTTCCACTGAAAATAGCAGGTTAACTCGTGTTTTTCAAACATGGGTCGATCCGCTAACTATCGCGTTTAGCTTCCTTTTCCATTGGGAAAAAAGTTGGGTCTCACCCTTCGATGGGAAGCTGGTGTTTGGTGACACCACCACGCTGGGTTAGCGTTGATGATGTCACCAGCATGACAGAAATCAGGGAAGTAAACAATGGAGAGCAACACGGAAGGAAGCCAGGGCGTAGTCAGTGTGCTTTATAGTTTCTCTCTATTATCTGTCTGAATCCGTCTCACCAGAGCTGCTCCGCGTTTATCCAATGGAAACAGAGTTGGTTCTGCTTGTTAGATCAGAAGCGACTGGCGCAGTTTAATGAAGGTGTGGAAGCATATTTTGTCCTTATTTGTGAGATAAAACATTTTGGTTCTGCCTTTTCTTTGTCTAAATATGGGTGATTTTTGTAAGGTATAAATGTATGTACTAAGGTTGCCTCAGTCAGAGCCTATCTCTACGTCTGAGGACGCTAAATAAATGTGAACCTTATTTCTTGCGAGAAACGCCTCTTTTTCAGCTCCATAACTTCAGAAAGGACAGCAGATTATTTAAGTTTCCCCTTAGAAGTAAATGGTTTCTGTATCCACAGGAAAAACAGATGCTAATGTTTTATTTGCTTATCCAAGACTGACTAACAGCAGCTTCAGTGTAATTTTATTGTTAATTATGATGAAACATTTGCAAAGACTATTTCTTCCTTATTTAAAACATGTAAGCGCTCTAACATGTGGAATGGGTAGTTTAGTGTCTCCCACAGTTTCTCCTTCCAGCGAGTGTTACTTTAACTTAAATGGTTACAAACCAGCATGGTCTGAGGACGATAACAACCATATTCTGACCCAGGAAGACAAATGGTTTGAGAGAGGGGTTAAGGAAGCCAGGGCGTAGTCAGTGTGCTTTATTGTTTCTCTCTATTATCTGTCTGAATCCCTCTCACCAAGAGCTGCTCCGCGTTTATCCAATGGAAACAGAGTTGGTTCTGCTTGTTAGATCAGAAGCTAATGGCGCGGTGTTAACGTTTATATGTTGCGTTCAATGGTATCACACACATCATTTAGCAGGTGGACTGGGCTCTGGTGTTCCCACGGCATGCCGAATCAGAGCCAAGGTGATTTTAAAGCGGGTCGCTTGCCAAGTTGTTTGACCCGGATAGACATGCGTCAGTGAGCTGTTCCCACTGCCACTAAAAGCCATCCATTAACTAGAAAGGGGTAATAGAGATGACTCCAGATCTCCCGTCTCTGTGCCTTATTTACGTGATAAAAATGGACCAAAGGTTTATAGAAACGCCCCTAATGATCCACGATTCATTTGTTTCACTTCTTAGAACATTTATCCCCCCTTCTGTTTGTCTACCTTTGGATGTTTTCTGCACTATCGGCTCGTTTTGTTCTCAGATCTCTGCCTTTATTGTCCAGTTCTTGTTTTCTTTTAACTTTTAATGAAACATGACAGTAATAGGAAGTTGTTTTTATCACTTTTAGAAGAAGGAAATAAAAAGTGGAGTAAAAAAAGCTGTTCCCTCTAAGGAAGCCCTTTGTCTTTAGGCTCCTCTTAGTTTGGCTGCTCCCCACTCAGGCTGAAACCCTAATTAGAAGATCCAGTCTGGTAAAGGTTCTCTCCACGTCGAAGCTCAACAGCTGAGCTGATGAGTTTGACAGTGATGATTTTCAGTCAGAGCATAACAGCAGATGGCTGCAGACTGCCGTCTGTCTTTGAAACAAAGGCGGATTTGTCTCCCAGGAGAGATCAGTTCCAGCTGCCGGAGATCAATTGAAGTATTTCATTCTCACAGGGTAACTCAGCTTATATAACTGGGTGATGGGTTCAGGGGGGGGAACACAAGCTTTCACTTTTTTAAAAAAAGGGAATGAGCCGAAGTCGAGAATGATGACTACAGACGTCTAAAGAGATAAGGAGGATTTCCAGGCAGGTGGATTATGGAGCAATTCAGCATCTTAACCCCTTAAACCCAAAAGGAGCAAATTCGGCATGAAATAACATATGTGAATAAAAGTAATTAGTAACTATAAACTGGAAATACCATTGTATTTTGACAAAAAGGTATTAAGGAATAACACCTTAAAGGCTGATTGAAACTCTGGTTAAACGCTTAAGCTTTATAGATCCACATCTTGACTAGAACTCAAGCTAATCTGGACTGAATCAGTTGAAGCATGTTTGTTCCACAAAGGTTTTAGTGAACAGTGTGCAGGAGGAAATGGGATTTTGGGGGCCAAATTGTGCCAAATGTATTTTTCCGCTCATAAAAGTGAATCTGGTCAGATAAATATGCTGATTTCCATTATTGGAGACCTTCTGCATGAGGCAAAGCCTTTGCTCCTCAGATTTAGCCGTTGGTTCATTGAAATTTACCAATAAAATCACCAAACTGAATAGAAAATAAGAATAACAGAGCAGCTTATGGAACGCATGCCGGTTACATCACCTGAAATGGTCTCACAACGACCTCTGACCCCTCCTTGGAAAGGTCTGAGCCTCTAGTTTCCAATGATGGCGGCCATTAGGGGGCGGGGCTAAAAATGAATACCTGCTGTTGCATTACTCCCACAGAGTCAAACGTCTCAGGTGGAATTTTAAATCTCATTTTATTTGTTTTACACAGCTATAAAAACATCAATTATTGATGAAAACATTATTTTTGAAACATGTTTTAGAAATCTTAAAGCCCCAATTGAAAGGCGTGTGGATGAAACACCATGTGACTGAGTTTTGGCTATTTCTATAAATAGATGAACATGCGAGCAGGGGTCAGTTGGGCCCGGTACCGGGTCCGCCGGGCTTAAGGGGTTCAATAAATGGTCCAGCAGTTTAAACAGAAATGAATGAATTACTGAGCTTTAATCCAACATTTGAACAGATTTCCAGGAGCGGTTGGGAGGATCAGCTCCAACTCTATGAACAAAGACAGCAGTCAACCAGAAAGCATGGATCTTATTGGTTGGCATTTCCTAGGTTCTCCAGTCTTAGGCCTTGTTTTTGAGGGGTAGGGAGTCCCAAATGTTTTATGACAGGGCAGCAGATTATTTTGAGTTTCCTTTTAGAAGTTAATAGTATCTCTGCTGGAAAACAGATGCTAATGTTTTGTAGTGTAGTTGTCTTTGAACTTTCTGAACATGTGCAGCAAAATGACTGATGCAATGGGTGGATACCGAAGGGGGCTGGAGACACACATAAAGGGGTCATAGAAGTTTCCATATTGTCATAGATGAAGAATCACTCGTGCTGCACTCAGTTTCACCACAAACTCTGGACAATTTTGAAATTTCCTCGGCATCTTTTTAGGTCTGAAAAAGCAGGACACATGCCAGGACAATCAGGACGCCTGGTCCCTACTCATTTTCAAATAACTACGTTTCAGTGTGAGTGAGTGCTTGTTGCTATGAGGCGTCTTTGCTCAGCAGCTTGGCTTGTTGTAAACCAACCAATCAGAGCACAGCTCATCTAAATATTCATGATCATACCATAAAAGGAAGAAAACCTGTCATTTCACTTCTAGTTCTTTTAACCAGGCTGCACATTAGGGCTCATAGAACAGCTAATATGCCATTTTCAGCCCAACCAATGTTACACACCCTATTATTAGAGACCTGAAGGACCAGATACCCTATAGAATCCTATCACCCTATTAGAGACCCCTAGGTCCAGATACCCTATAGAATCATTCTATCACCCTACATAGAGACCTGAAGGACCAGATGGACCCTGTAGAATCATTTCTATCACCCTAATAGAGACCTGAAGGACCAGGATACCCCATAGAATCATTCTATCACCCCTATTAGAGACCTGAAGGACCGTGATACCCTATAGAATCATATTCCTATCACCCTGGCATAGCACTCCCGGGAAGCACTGCATACCCTTTTTCTGGCGTAACTTCCTGGGCTCCTGCCAGCACTCCGGAAGCGTATTCTGCATACCTTCTTAAGTAAATCGGCTTCTCCTACCCCTGGCTAGGCACCCGGAAGCGACTGGCCAGATACCCTGTTATAGAATCGCCTCCTAATACCCCCTTCGCACATATAACCGGGTGGCGGTATATGTTGGTGCTATGGTGGTTAGCATAGCTGCCCTCCTAGCAGTTGATTGACCCAGGTTTGATTCCCATCCAATGCACCAATTGTGGTAGGCTCAAAATGGTAGAATTCAGAAAGAAGAACATTTTGAAACTATTCATTCGATTTGTCCCTCCAGAGGGGGAGAGTTCCAACACCCTCCTGGAATTCCAGCTGCTCCAAAAACAACACTCACAAGTTCAGCTCTCAATCACAGCCACCCCCAGCCCCCACATGGGAGCCCATTTATACCTTCCTTCTGAACCCTGATGGGTGTGAATGTTTGTGTGTCTGTTTGGTCTCTGATTTTTCTAAATGTGTAGGAGCGGTTTTTCCTGTTTTTGCCAGGATCTCTTGGCTCAAAAGTTATCCCACCTGCAGGTCATCAGTTAAATATCTTGTTTTCGCTAAGATTCATACGTGACCTCCAGCATGTTAGTAATGTGAAAGAAATAGGCCTTGATAATTACTAATATGATTTAGTAACATCTGTAAAAAGACGTTTTCTATATAATATAAATACTGGTGAACTTAAGTCAGGTGAATGATTTCCCTAATATGGCTGGAATCATAAGGAGCTGAGTGTGGTGCATTCCCTTTAATCCTCCATAAACCTTTCAGTGCAGCACAGCAAACACATGGATATGAGGGGAATCCAACGGCACACAGAAAACCTGCTTCTAACACAAGCCCTGGGTTTGTCTTCTCGTTAGCTTGATTCAGGGACGTTTCCTCTCCTCTCTGGCTTTATTTCTAGTGATTGGGTGAATCACGAACTAGTGAGACAGTTATTTAAGGTTTTTCACGCTTCAGTAAAGAAGTTATATGCCTTTTTTTCATTTTTTTTTTGGCCTACTTTAATATTTAAGATTTCTAAGAAAATGTAAATAATGTCTGTGTGCGTATCGATCCGTGAGTCCAGTCTGAATGGTGTTCTATTTGTCAAAATGACCAGATTCTCACCGTTACATCCGTCTATGACTCACTTTCCATTAGTTGTCAGCCACAATACCACTGGTCACATGATCCACCTCGCTTTAAACCCCCAATTTAAACCCTCCGGCTAGCAAAAATAAGCGTTATGTAAATGTCTTTAGAGAGTTTCTCTGGAAAAGGAAAGGGCTTAAGAGGAGCCTGGAAACCTCAAAAGAAAGACGTCTGCCTTTAAAAAAAAGTACCAGGAATCCTAGTTGAAATATGAGCATTTCTTTTATTTTGGTTTTATCTGCTACAGATTGGAACATGAAAATATTTTCTGTCATCAAACCAGTTCCTGGAGACCTCATCCATGCTTACACCGCTGTAGGGAAGTTTAGACTGTTATAATTTTGACGTTAGTGTCTCATTTAAATGGTAAAAGGGCTTGCCTTATTTGGACCATTAAAGGTCTTGGACATGATTGCAATCATTGTTCCTCCAATCACACGTTGCCAAAACGCAGAGTGGTTGGCAGTTTTGAGCTATGGGCCTTGCTAAATGGATATGTGACAAGAGGAAATGGAACCAACAACCTCCTGATTGCATCATCACTTTACCCTGTAACCTATAGAGGCCCAGTGGACCATATTAGATGATTTGAAGCTGCTTTCTGATATAAACGAATGTTTTATTGCATCCATCTTTCTGTCAATCCATCCATCTGTCTCTACAGTATGTCCATCCATCCATCCATCCATCCATCCATCCATCCATCCATCCATCCATCCATCCATCCATCCATCCATCCATCCATCCATCCATCTTATCCATCCATCCATCCATCCCCAGTAGAGGGGATCTCTCATGGCATTGTCCTGCTTCTCTGATTAACGCCGTTCTTGTCCAGCGTGTCGTCTCTTGGGGGTCGTCCATGTCTTGGTAGATCAAAGGTGTGTCCATCTTCTCTCCATGTCTAAATGATGGACTGATCATGTCTCCATCACTTCGTCCCTGACCTCAGGGACCCCCTCCACCTTCATGATGCTGTTAAATGACGAACGTTCTCTGGGGTCAGAACAGCCGTAGTGGCGTCTCTGCTTTCCCTCTGGTCCACATTTCTAACCATCACATTCCGAGACGCTTCGGTTTGACGGTAAGGTGCTCAGCCAGCCCACAGAACAACTTATGATTTCAGCTCATTTGCCATCAAAGAAGAAAGCTGATGCAAAGAAATGTAAAATAAATAAAACTTTGTACATCCTGAGAAATGGGGCAGGAACAGAGACCCAGAAAACTATGAGTTTTCTGGGAGATGCTTTTCTCACAATAAAAATGAAAATGAAACCAACAGGCTGGAGTTCAGGCCTCACCGGTCGCATGCGGACCTATACTGGGCTCAGTTCAATGAACATGCATCTTCATAAGGAACAAAAAGGATTTTTTATGTAACTAAGGGTTACCCAGATCCAGATACCGGGGGGTTCCCTTCATTAACGCCCCCCACAGCTCAGCGGTGCACGGCTCTGTTTTTCAAAGCGACTATAACCTTCGCTTTGCCTGATTCCTGATTCTGTCCCTGCTGAGCTTCTGATGTTATCACTGAAGACAAAACCCAGACTTCCTGTTCTGTTTCTCTTTCTGCTTTCACTGATGATGAAGAAGGCTGGAGAGCAGTGTGGACTTCACAGCTTGATTGAACCATCAAAGGTGACGGTTTGCATCAGGGAACAAAGTATCCATACCATTCTGGCCTTATGGGAACTAAAGATCACTCCTGGATAAATAGACTTAGACGGATTTATTTTGTCATTTTGTATACACTAGTGTGTACAAAATGACATTTCGTTTAAAACAGCTCTAGACAGGATTGAGTTTCCTCTAGAAGAAACTGGTTTTTTGGATGTTCTCCCTGAGGATGCATGGGCTCTCTCTGGGTACTCTGGGCTTCCTCCCACAGTCCAAAAACATGACTGTTAGGTTAATTGGTTTTCTAAATTCTCCTTAGGTGTGGGAGTGTGAGCTCCCATTGACAGATGGAGATAGGCACCAGCACCCCTTGCAACCCCACTTGGAACAAAGCATGTCAGAAAATGGATGGATGGAAACTGGTGTTAGCATTGGATAAACATAGTTTAGCTTTAGCATTGGATAAATATTCTTTCGCATAGGATAAATATTCTTTCGCATTGGATAAATGTTATTTCGCATTGGATAAATATTCTTTCGCATTGGATAGATATGCTTTAGCATTGGATAAATATTCTTTCGCATTGGATAGATATGCTTTAGCATTGGATAAATATTCTTTCGCATTGGATAAATATGCTTAAGCATTGGATAGATATGCTTAAGCATTGGATAGATATGCTTTAGCATTGGATAAATATTATTTCGCATTGGATACATATTCTTTAGCATAGGATAAATATGCTTTAGCATTGGATAGATATGCTTTAGCATTGGATAAATATTCTTTCGCATAGGATAAATATTATTTCGCATTGGATAAATATTCTTTCGCATTGGATAGATATGCTTTGGCATTAGATAAATATTCTTTCAAATTGGATAAATATGCTTTAGTATTGGATAAATATTCTTTCGCATTGGATAGATATTCTTTTGCATTGGATAAATATGCTTTAGCATTGGATAAACATGGTTTAGCATTGGATAAACTGGAGTTTCCATTGGATAGCCTGGTGTTAGCATTCAAAAAGCATGCTTTAACACTGGATAAACTGATGTTAGCACTGGATAAACATGCTTTAGCATTAGATTACCTGGAGTTTCCATTGGATAGGCTGGCATTAGCACTAGATAGGCTGCTTTTAGCATTGGATTTGCTGGCGTTAGCATTGGATAAGCTGGCATTAGTACTAGATAAACTGGAGTTTTCATAGGATAGGCTGCCGTTAGCATTTGAAACCATGCTTCCACAACAATAAACACATGAAGCTAGTTAATGATTGAAGCCTTCGAATCAGGAAACCCCTAAAAGGCTCAGATCAGTAGCTGCTAGCACTGGAATGGCTAAAGCCTTTCTCCACTGTTAGATCGATAAAATCAATCAATCAATCAATCAATCAATCAAGCCTCCTGCACCAGGGAGTATGGCACCGCTGGCACCATTACCACGCAGTAGCAGCAGTGATGGGTTGAGCAGCCAAATATTTTACTCAAGAAAAACTAATCCATTCATCTGTCTGTCTATCTATGTGGTCGATACTTTTTTTTCCTGCATAATTCAGCCATAAATGAACAGGATGGCCTTGAAGTTGACGTAGGCTGGTGAAAGTGGAAACAGGAGGAATCCTGAAGATGTGAGGGACTCAGAGGAGGGCCACTGGTGACGGCCTACTTAAAGAGCTTCTAGGCAGGAAAGCGGAGAGCTGATGACGATTAGATGAAGGGGTGTAGCCGATCAAGGACCCCTGATGCTTCTGGGATGGTTCGGGATATTACATCCAACGTAAGAGCTTCTCTTAGTGCAGACAGTTAACGTTTTTCTTTTCTCTACAGCTGGAAGAAATGAGAAAACCTGCGTGTTCCTCTTAGATGTCTTGGGTTACGGATGTTTAACTTCATTTTAAATAATGCTGGAAAAGAAATAATTGGAAATGAAGTAAAGAACTTATAAAACCCTTTCATAAAGTGAATTAAATGTTGTAAAATCATGTAAAATTGGCCTATTTAATTCAATTCAGTTTATTTCTATAGCTCCAATTCACATCATGTCATCTCAGGTCACTTTCCAGTTCACCAGATCATCCAGTCAGATTGATTCAAAGTTTATTATCTAAGGAAAACCAGCTGATTGCATCAACTCATTGACTCTTCAGCAATCCCTCACACTAAGCATGCTTGTAGCGACAGTGGAGAGGAAAAACTCCCTTTGAACCGGAAGAAACCTCCAACAGAACCATTCTCAGTGTGAGCGGCCATCTGCTGAGGCCCACTGGGGTTCAAGGAGACAGAAGCAGACATAGAAAAAGAAGCATAGATACAAAAGGCAACTGTCAACCAGCTCCACAGGCGGCCCCGTCCAGGAAACACACAGCCAGGCAGACGAGCTCCGAGCCAGCTCCCATGTCAGAGGATGAAGAGAGCACATCCAGTTAGTCACAGTCAGAGAAACAGGACTACACTGGAAAACAGGCCAAGCTCCAACATCTATAAACAAAGGTGTTGATGGCAGCAGCACAGCTGATATTTCTCTCCAGGATGGAGTCACAGCCAAACAGGAACAGACCAGATGAAGCTACTATGAGAAAAAGCAGAGAGAGCAGAACGTTAGAGATTGAACTAACAGATTCTGCAGAGTGGGAGAATAGAGATAGAATGAAGCAGAATGATGAAAAAGGGGTCCCTATGTCCTCCAGCAGTCTAAGCCTATAGCAGCAGAACTATAGAGATAGCTCAGGATAACCTGAGCCACTCTAACTATAAGTTTTATAAAAAGGAAAGTTTTAAGCCTAGCCTTAAAAGTAGACAGGGTGTCTGCCTCACAGACTAAAACTGGTAGTTGGTTCCACAGGAGAGGAGCCTGAGAACTAAAAGATCTGCCTCCCATTCTACTTTTAGAAATTCTAGGAACCACTAGTAAACCTGCAGATTGAGAGCGAAGTGCTCTGTTAGGAACATAAGGAACAATCAGATGCCTATTTAGGCAGAAAAGAAGAGACATTCAACTTAAACCTAATGGATTTTTTTTATTCTTTATTTCATAAACCACAAACCCTCAGGTCGATTTTCTCTGAAGAACAGTGGAATCGCATGTCAAAGCTAAAGCTAGGTTATTAGTTTCCCTGTCTGACAACATGATTTGTTCATTTTAAATGCTTTCTTAGTGTCTTTTTAAACTCTACATCCCTGTTTCCCAGCGTCTGCGGTGAGGCTATGCTGTATTATTCAGCGACAGGAACAGAGGCTTCTCTCTATGGCAATAATTGGCACAAAGTTCTGCAAGAACATCAGAAAAATCCAGGAAATTAAAAGCTTGACATGGATTTCAGCGGGACCCCCAGCTCAGTGTGTCATCAGTGGGTTAAAAAAACCTGCACCCAGATGGAGGCTCATTAATTTTTGCTGAGATCCCTTGTCATAACGTTGTGTGCCACGGAGACGGGCCCCTCTGTGGGAGATATACTCCTTTCATTCCCTCCGCCGCTCACTTTCCATATTAATGACATACAGCTTTACAGAACTAGGCTGCAACAGAAAACGCTTCACTGAATTTACCTTGCAGACGCGCTAATGTGTATGTGAGCTTTAGCTGGCTTTGGAAAGAACTTTGCAGGTTTTTGTTCAGGGCTACAAAGTGAAATGACAAAACATGAGAATCCGAACAGAATTATTGTTCAGAGGAACCAAAGGAGACGACTTAAAGGGTGTAAAGATGTGTGTTTTATTCTCACCATTACATGTTTATTTTAGCTTCCAAGCTAAGGGCTAATTATAGCTGAAACTCTTTGGCTAGCAGGTTAGACTCTACCCAATCAAACTGCTCCAAGTCCCATTGATAAAAAAATGTTAAATACCAAACAAAGAGCAGTTTTTAACTGATTATTGAATTCATTCAGACACAAAAGCTAATGTAGCTAACTGTGGCTGCTTCTCAATTTGTGTACTTGTGCGTTCTCGTGTCCTCGTGAAATGTCACCATCCTCAGCCCTAGTACTGTTCCAATTCACCAGAAGAGCAGACCGAGAACGCAGAAAGTCCACGGATGTTGATCTGGCCCCTCCCTCTTTACCCAGCATGCATCAGAGCAGACCTGTACGTTTGTCAGACTAACATCTGTCCAGAGATGGGAAGTAACGAAGTACAAATACTTCGTTGCTGTACTCAAGTAGATTTTTCTGATATTTTTACTTTACTTTACTACTTATTTTTATGGTGACTTTTTACTTCTACTCCTTACATTTTTACACAAATATCTGTACTTTCTACTCCTTACATTTTAAAAAATTGTCTCGTTACTTTAGTTTTGAATCATTTCAATGGAGTTACCGTTATTATTTTTCACGTCATCAATACCAAATTCAATCTAATTGGATGGGAATCTACGTTGCATTTGACGCACCACTACAAGATGAATCGACAGATTCGGCGGTATTCATTGGCGGCAAATCATAGCAGCTTGGTGGCGTTAGCATAGTAGCATGGACGACGAGATGATTGAAAATGAACACAACGGAGATCTAGTTCTATTGGCAGACATCCATTTAAAATGTAGGCAATGGCATGAAAAAAGTGGTTTCTACTTTTACTTTTATACTTTAAGTAAATTTACAAGCCTGTACTTTGTTACTTTAACTTGAGTAAAGAAGTTTAATCAGTACTTCCACTTTTACCAGAGTATTTTTTAACACAAGTATCTGTACTTTTACTCAAGTACAGAAAGTGAGTACTTTTGCCATCTCTGCATCTGTCCCAGCATGCACTGCGGCAGCAGCAGCTTCCAGGTTAGCGCTCACAGAGCTCAGAGGATTATGTTAAAAGTTCTCTTTTCTGTTGCTGTTGTTCAGTTAAAGTACGTTTTTTAGATCATTTGAGAGAGAAAATTAAACTTTAAGCTTAACTATATGGAACATTTACTGATTTAGTGCGTAAAAAAAGAAAGTTCTGATCTTGATAGTACCGCGGCAACCAGTGGAGCTCTGAGGGTAACGGCAGCCAGGGCTAACGCTACATTGTCTTCAGCTTTCATACTCCCCATGGCTTTCTCCCGCTCTACCTTCATTTCTGGCTAACTGGCTAAGTACACAAATAGAAAACACAGTTGTTGACAATTTTTTTAAAATCCTCTTTTAAGAGTGACAGTCATTTATTTCCAATTTTCACTGTATTTAGGTGTATAATTTACAAGACGTTACTGGAAGTTTATACTGTAATTGCGAACCCTCACCAGCAGGGGTTGTTGCTCATCCAAGATGTATTTTTTTCTGCGTAGTTACACATTTTTTTAGACGCGTCTCTGGGTATTAACCCTTCCTATTGGAAAAGGGGAGGTTTGTTTATGGCCTTGTCAAAGTCTGGATCCAGATACTGTTCCTGTATCAGGCTTGATTATAACTCAGAGCTGATAGAGGCTGAAGATACTGAGCGACTTGTCACGCTAAAGAGGAAGCCACCTTTGAAAACTGCCGGCCATTTTCATACAGGAAAGCTTCATTTGATGGTTAAATGTGTCGCATCAGCTGAAATGTTTTAGTTGGTACCAAAAAAAAAGCTTTTTACAGCGCAGTGTTTATTCAGCTTACGTCGCTACACTCCTGAACACGCCCGATCTCATCTTATCTTGGAAGCTAAGCAGGGCTGGGCCTGGTTAGTACTTGAATGGGAGACCGCCTGGGGATACCAGCGGCTGTATGTGGAATAAATAGGTAAATGAAGATAAGAAGTATGCAAAGTAGAGCTATAATCAGAAGGTTTGAGTTCAGCTCTGGGAGAAGGTGTGCTTAATAAGACTCCACACAGTGTTTACAGTAGTAGCCATTTAAAATGTCCCAACTGTCCTTGGTTGGTCCCCTTCAATTCCTTTTTAAACATCAATCTTTGTACTAAAATATTCCTTCTCTCACGATTTATGGACATTAAGTTCTAAAGAGAAGCGCCATCTTCTGGTCAGACCCTGTAATTCAGTGAAAGAGCAGAGTCAGAGTAAAAATTATGCAAATGGGGGGTCATTCCAGGGGCTGGAAGTGGGCTACCATTCGGCTGGCATTTGACTAGGACAAGTCCAAAAACATGACTGTTGGATTAATTGGCTCCTCTAATTTCTGCTTAATGGCTGGTTCTCCCGCAGCAGTGTGTCGCAGTGAGCTTGACGCAGACATTTTTGATTTATGCTCAATTTTGAGCATGGTCTGCGCTACACGCTGTGGGTCTAGAGACGACCTGGTGGTCCAGGGTGCCCCAGGAGCACCATATCGATACGGCGGTGAGGACGTGGGGGTGAGTTTGTCCAACTACGGAAGGACTCGAGGGCCAAAAAGAGCGGGGATCCAGGTGGAAAAAGGGCCCCAGCGTTCTCGCGCAACTCGCTCTTCTAGCTGGTCCAACTTCACGAGTTGTTTTCTGCAATTTCGGTCAGAAAAACAAAACAAGTCGGCCTCCTGTCTGCGGTCAGTTACAATTTGGGAGAGGAGTAGCAGAGTGTCTGAGGTGGGGGCGGGGACGTCTTTTCGTTCGCTGCGACACCTACACAGACGACCTAGTTTCAAAGTATAAATCAGCCTTTAGGTGTGAGTATGAGTGTGAATGTTGTTTGTCCCTGCGATGGAGTTTACAGACCAAATGAATACACAGTTGTAAATTTAAAGCATGATGTGGAGAAGCCTTTATTGACCACATCATCCTGATGGGATGAGCAAACAGAAGCATCTCATTGAAACGCAGGTCTTTCCCTTTGACTCCTGCAGACACTGTTTTCATGGCAGTCTGTCACAATCTGAAAGTCGAATGAAAGGAAAGAAACCTTTTTTATATCAACCCTTAGTCTCATTGGTTGACAGGACCACGTCCACAGCACTTCCTGCCAGTCAGTGGACGCGTTGACAGAGGATCCTGGAGGTGATAGACAGCTGAGAGACGGCTGGGTGGAAAGGTACACAGCATTAGCATCCACCATAGCCTTTGACTGGAATCTGCCCTCAATCTGATGTTGGACTTTTTTTAAGGCATTATTAGTTTTCATCTCATAAAATAATATCTATAAAGCATCTCACATCTGTCTTCCGCGTAATCCTCCTCTTCCTCAACTCCTTTAATTTCTTATTCTCTGCTGCATCCAGAACTCCTCTGTGGGAAAACTTCTCCATCCAGACCCATTCCAGCCATCTAAACCGGTTTTTATTATTTGTGCTTGCTAGCGATGATATAAATGGTACAGGTACCTGTGTCTTTATCTAAACTATCTACATTTATCCAGCTATAGATTCATTTTAAAAGAAGTTGGACAACCTTGGATTAAGCTAAGACTCTATTTTAAAAGTAGGTGCCCTTTAGGGTTACAGATTCCTCTACGCCATTAGATTGATGTCAGACAGTTACCTTATCCTGGCCTGAGAAGATGGGTCACCATAAAAAGTCCATGGTTTACCCACGGACCCTACTAACCGCAGATGAGAAGAGTAATTTGGAGTCCATCGGTGTTGGAGTGGATTTTCAGACCCACGGCCAACTGTCATCCATCTGTCATCCCGACGTACTTGTCCCAATTGGGGTCACGAGGGGGTGCTGGTGCATGCCTATCTCCAGCTGTCTATGGGCCGGATTTACGGGTCCACCGTGGACAGGTCACCAGTCCATCGCATGGGCAACACAGAGACAACCAGGACAAACAACCAGTCACATTCACACTTTATTAAATTTACAGAAGCCATTTAACCTAACAGTCGCGTGTTTTGGACTGTGGGAGAAATGGGCCGGAACACGTATGGAGCGTGCCGAGCTCTCCGAAGACCCCGGTCGGTCAGGCGAACTTGGTGCTACCCACTTTTGCCTGAGCAGTGCGCCAAACTGTCATTCATCTCATAAGTGATTGAGAAGATAGGCGGTTGACGGACTTTCTAGAACCAGGTGTTACGGTTGGGCTTTAGATCTTTATAGAGTTTTTTATTAGATCTTGTTGGGGACTAATCCTAGTAACCATGCAATTCTTGTGCTTTTAGACTGAACCCGCTGGTGTCTTAGTCTCTCCTATGATGTAAAGGACAATTATCAGTGCTGTGGTTCGGCCCTCTAAAGCCCTATTTACCCTACCGATCCATGCCAAGCTGGGTTCCTTACAACTAGTGTGCGCCGATGCCGTTTTTTGGCCCCGATACCGATACCTGGCTGTGCGGTATCGGCCGATACCGATCCCATCTGTTTCAAATTGATGTGTCTGTGTATATATGAAGAACTGCATACTACTTGGATGTAAAATAATTGCCATCAAGGCTTTGTCAAGCTGCTGCCTACCATTGTGAAGCAGGAAAAAGACTAAAACAAAGTGAATCCAGTAGAACTTTTATTGCCTACCTGGAATGGGTGATGATAGTTGAAAAAACATTTGGCTCTAAAACATGGAATCGGTGCCCTATTGGTTTGGTACTCTCAGCTTAGTACCGATACCTCAACCATTTTACTGCTAGTACTCAACGTAAATGCTGATCTCTTTGAAGTTGAGTTGCCATTTACACACCTCTCTAGCATGGTTCCTTGCATCTAGTGTCGTCCTGCGGTACTAGTCTGCTGGCTCTGAGGACAAACAAACAAACTAACATGGGGGCCAGGTGGTAAGGTTTACGGGAGCGAGAAACGCAATTGCGTAAAGTCACTCAGTTAAGAACTCAGTTACTTTTTTGGGAATTAACTGTGCTTCAAGAGTTGGCCTTTAGGAAGTGGATACAACAGTGACAGATAGTAACTAATCTGGGCTTCCGGATGCAGGTTAGAATGTTACAGTGCGTTGAGGTTCAGTGTCCTGTCACGCAAACATTCGTGGACTAGCCTAGAGCATGCTAGTGGAAGCTAGGATTTTTATGAATGTCTGAAATATCCTTATTGTGCAGGCTGACCGCAAGGAGATGATGCTTTCTGTGGTCTTTGTTTTCTAAGAAGCGAGCCAGAACTGTTACCGATGCCGAACCTTACTGATGAACTAGCACTTCTGTTTAAGGAGTTCATCTCTTTCACTTTTAAGGTTCGGTTCAAATCAAAATAATATTGGTTAATGCCCCTTGACCCAACGGAATTGTCTTCGTATTCTCAAACAGTTGTACCTGTCCCGTATCTAGTGGAAAAGGAACGCATCTATTTCCATATCTACTTAAAGGTGGTATTCTTTAATTATTTATCTTTCCCTTTACAGAAGGAAAATGTTTGTGGATTCATTAGGTTGATCATTTGATCGACATTATGTCTATAAATCTGTTCTCTCCCTTCATATTTATCTGTAGCATGCATTCACACACATCTATGTTCCCTCTCTCTTATCAAACCTCCTTATAACAGAGAATTAATGTCGTATAAACAAACCCATTCTGCAGATAAATGTTAAACCTGGCCCACCCTCAGAAGCACAATCCCCTTTTGTCCTTTTTAAGTAGCTGATAATGACTCTTCTTTAAGAACCAGAGTATTAAATCTTGTAATCACTTGCCCTACTTTCCATTTTCCATCTCTGATGTGTTCTCTGCCTTCAGATAAGGCTAATTAGTAGCGACAAGTGATTTATTGTGTTGAACAAAGATAAAAACCTTTTAAAGCCAACCTGAAAACAGAGGGTTCACCTTCATTTCATTTATTTCAATCTGATCCAGTCGTTTGGGGATGATTGTACTCAAGAAGAGCTGATCTAGTTCAACATGTCTACATTCAGGGATAGTGGAAACTGGCAGCACATGAAGGTGTTGGAACCCATAGTTATTAGTTTGTTTGTCACCAAGTGAAAAATGGTTGAAAAGACGACGATTTACGTCCAAACGACGTTTACATGTGGTTGGAAAGGGAAAGGTGAAAAGCCGTAATGTTCAGATCGCTGAAAAAAAGGAAGTATAAATAATAATAATGATATAAAAATAATAAATGATATAAAAAATATTCAAATATAAATTTTAAAGGTCCTTTTTCTACAACTTTTTCTAAGCAACATCCATAAAGTTTGGACCTTAATTAGCTTCTTTTGAGCTCTATTAAATTATTTTCTTATCTATCCACAGCATTTGTGTTGAATTGGCGGATCAGCTGCTGTTTTAGTCTCTTTAACCCTTAATTTAAGCTCCAGAAAATCATGCGGACTTGATGCCCAGACTGCTCAATTAATTAAACTAAACCCTTAGTTTAAACGCTAATAAATAATAACAGCAGCCTGCAGAGTTTCTGAAGAACTGATTAGCTGTTAAAGCCTCACAGGTGTAACTACAGGCAGAATGAGTCACCCTCATGTAAATAAAATATATATTCCTAACGGAAAGGTCAGTCCATTCTCAGAATCTAATTAATTTCAGCTGTTTTTATCCAGCATCAGAGGATAAGGAAAATGAGTGATATTCTGAGAAGGTAAACACACTTCACTCAAAGCCAGTTATGTAAATGCAGCCTTTTAATTTTATACAAATCAGTCTGAATTATAACCCAATTAGAATCCAAATAAATCTGCAAATGCGCGTTTGTTTTCTGTAGACAATCTGTGAGGTAGAGAAACTAACTAAGCTAGGCGATAACGAGGCAATGCACGGGGCCGAACATGAACACAACGAGAGAGAAACGTTCATCTCAGCGGTAAAAGTTAGACTCAAACTGAACCTAACGATGTTTGGTTATTTAACATCTCTATCTCAGCCAGAGGCTGATAATCAGCCTGAATAACTGCCAGGTAGAAAGTCGTTAGACGGTCCTCAGAATGACTGGTTTTCAGGATGCTGCTGCGATAACCGATCCGATTTAGTGTCTGATCGGACAAAAAAAATCCCCTCCGACAATGTTATGACGTTTAGCGCTCATTGAAGGTCAATAGGGATCATTTCCTGCCCAACTGACACCTTCTCATGTTTATCTATTTATAGAAATCATAATTAACAATAAAATTATGGATTGAAGCAGCTGTTTTCAGTCTTAAGATAAGCAAAGAAAACATTAGCATCTGTTCTTCAAGCAGAGACAGAGATAATTACCTTCTAAAAGGAAATAAAAAATGATCTGATGTCCTTCATAAAACATTTGGGACTCCCTACCCCTCAAAAACAAGGCCTAAGAGTGGAGAGCCATCAGCTGTTGATCAAGTCCCAGTGCTGTATCTGGTGTTTGTCACAACGCGCTATTATCCAGGAGGGAGGTGTTACTATATTTGGGCTAAAATGGCCGCTCCCAGACTCATTTTTCATTTTTTGTTATTGATTAACAACATTACTTTTAGGTATAGATAACGATCCATTGATTTTCCTTGCTGACTTTTTCTTTAAAAAGCATCCTGACAACCAACCAATTATCCGTCTGAATAAATAAAATTACGCTTCAGTTAGTTCATAAAATCAGGGATCTGAAAATGAAAGCTGGGAAAAGAGATGCAGTCAGTTCTCAACCAAAAGATGGTCAGTTCTAAGGAAATATTTCAGTTCTAAGGAAATATTTCAGTTCTAAGGAAATATTTCAGTTCTAAGGAAATATTTCAGTTCTAAGGAAAAACGTCAGTTCTCAGACACAAACAGTTAGTTCATAAAATCAGGTATCTGAAATTAAAAGCTGGAAAAGAAAATAGGGATTGAGCCTTTAAATGTGTGATAAGGAATTATTAAAAACCGTTTCAATTTGTAGTTCTAACTGCATTTAAAAGTTTAATTTAAGTGACTGTCTGCTCCTTCTGATTTTTAGAAATAGATGCAGGAATATATTTTAATTTTAATCTGTTAGATGCAGGCTGATCTGTGGATTTATGTTACCTATATGTGGAAATATATATGACAAAAATGATATAAAGGAGTAAAAACTAAAGGAGATCCAAACCTGAGTTGTTTCTCTATGATTTTCTCGTTATCAAATGTTCTGTTATCCTTCATTGGATTCAATTCTGTTTAAACTTTAAATGCTTTTATTCCTTTTTGCATTAAATGGAGATGAATCCCTGAAGAATGAAGTACCGTGGATCAAACAATGTAAAATGGGATGAAATGTGCTTAAAATCATTGTCTTGGTCACCTTTAGTAGAAAAATGTAATAGATAACTTCCTTGGTTCTGAAAATTATTGTTTTTATTTCATGAAATCACCACAAATGTATTAGTTTTAGGTATAAATAACGAGCCCTTCATTATTCCTTGCTGACTCTCTCTATCTGCTCTGGTTCTAGATGCTGCACTGACTCATTGAGTAGAGCTTTGCTTTATAGAACGCGCCGGATTTTTTTATTTTTTACTTTTCATAATTTGTGGGAAATAGTTTTAGTTTGTGCATAACGCAGAAACAAAGAAAATCTGCGTAGATCTGCTCAGCCTGCCTGGTGGGAGCCTCTCTATAAGCAGTCAGTGTGATTTAAATGGGATGGGGTTAGGAAGAGCGATGCAGCCGGCGTGTTCAGGCCTTCAGCCAATCACAGCTGTTCGCCTTATCAAACTGTACAGCCAATACGCCATTACCTATAGACACAATAAAGGGGCGGGTTTAAACACCCTGCTGGGTGTTCAAATGTACATTTCTTGTGCATGGCTGTAAATAAACCACACAGGGTGAATATTACAGCGATTTTCCTCGCATAAGAAGTCGTTCCAAAGAGATGGTCGTCGTGTTTCCCTTAAAATATATACAGATGTATTTATCTCTATGTACAGGAGCATGGACTTTTAAGGTCATATACGTGAATTTAAGTCATTTTCTGTCCAAATATCAGTCAAAGTGGCTTCAGGTTATCATGAACTCAAAGACCAAATGAAGGACAGGATCTGTATGATATATATCTATGCTGAAGAGAAGTAAAACTCTAATATTTTGTCCTATTAGTCGTTCCTTCCGCGTATGATGGTAAAATTACTCCCATATGCTTTGAATTATATTTGCAATTGTGTTCCTGTGCTCGATTCCAGCAGAGTGTCTTTAAAAAAGGGTAAATCAACACTTTTGTCTTTTTCTGTGTTTGTTGAAACCAGATCTTATTACGGACGTCGTGATTTTAGTTTGGCTTCCGTGTCCCTGAAGTCACATTATAGAGGGTGAAGCTGAGTTTTACTGTTTTACTCTGAACCTAACATCTAATACTCACACAAAAGATGTTAAATCTGAGTCATTTGCACCGATTTTAACCCTCTATGGTCACAGTGGAGGTTGAATATTTACCATTGATCGCCTGTGAGCGTTTTTTATAACGCAGAACGAATGAAAATGACACCGGTAAAACTGTTACTGATCTAGACATGTTAGAAATCTCATTGGAATCTGCCTAATTTTTAACACCAAATTTTAAACACTGAGTTTTTTCTTAAATATTGAATTCTTTACAGCTGAATTTTTATCTGGTAAAAATGTGCCTGCCAAAGCAATCTACACTAGATAGAGTCAAGCAGCTTTAAGATCACAAAATTCAGCTGCAAAATCAACTCGCAAAAACTCAGCTACAAAAAAAAGATCAGTTACAAAAAATTCAGCTCTGAAAAAATTCAGCTGCAAAAATTCAGCTGAAAAAAATTCAGTTGCAAAAATTCAGTTTACCGCCAGCTGAAAAATTCAGTTGCAAAAACAATTCAGCTGCAAAAATTCAGTTGCAAAAGAGATTCAGTTGCAAAAAATTCAGCTGGAAAACAGCTGCAAAAATTCAGCTGAAAAAATTCAGCTACAAAAATTCAGTTGCAAAAATTCAGCTGTGAAAAATTCAGTTGCAAAAATTCAACCCAAAAAAAATTTCAGCTGCAAAAACATCGGCTGCGAAACTTCAACAAAAAAGTTCAGTTACAAAAATTTCAGCTGCAGGTGGTACGAATTCAGCTTCGCGGGTACTACTACAATAATTCAGCACGCAGATTCAGCTGGCTCGCCAGCTACCGATAATTCAACTGCAAAAAGTTTGTTCAGCATGTCAAAATGTAAACATTAAAAAGCAGAAGCCGTTTTATCGTCCAATCTTTAATTGTTTATATTTCATTCATTAAGGGTCCACAGATTAAAAGTAATCCAGAATATTCATAATTAAAATATTCCATGGGTGAAAAAAATCCTCCACATTACATCCGCCAGAAAAGTTAGCTGGTCATAGCTAATGTTTAGCATCTTGCTAATAAGACTTACTTTCTCCAACGTTTGTCTGCGATGTTTGGTGTGTTTCTTTACATCACCTTCTTACCTACAAGACAAAAGTCTCTGCATCTTTGTACAACTCGACTCAAGTCAGGGACAGCCCATGAAGTCACACTAGCGCTCCCTGCCCGTCAGCCAATGACGCA
The DNA here is from genome assembly GCA_018398635.1 of Cyprinodon brontotheroides. NCBI lineage: Eukaryota > Metazoa > Chordata > Actinopteri > Cyprinodontiformes > Cyprinodontidae > Cyprinodon > Cyprinodon brontotheroides. Next base: position 2,823,643 of record JAGKQL010000057.1, read on the forward strand.
GCAAGTAGACCGATATTCACGCCTCATAGAGTCCTGCTGTGATTGGTTTAGACCACCTGGGCTGTTTGGCTTTGGTAGCCAATGAAATAAGGTTTCAGAATGGCTGGGTTATATAAAGCTGCTTAAAGCTCACACTATTTAAATTTATATTTTCAGAAACTAGAAGCTGTCTGTTAGCTGTTTATCATGTCATCAGCTTTTCCATTTGTGTTTTCGGAACAGGCCAATATACTTGGAAAATGAATCGGGTTTTAAGAGTTATAGTATGTATTAGTATTATTGTACTATAAATTGATAAGTAAAACTGTCAGGGATTATTTTCCTGTTAATTTACACTCATTTAGAACTGGAAAACGATCTAGAAATAAATTAAAAATGTCTTAAATTGAGTGTATTTACCATTAATTTCAGTAGGTAATTGTGATAGTTCACCAATGGAATGAGTATTCAGACTTAAAATGCACTTGAAATAAGACAAGGCAGTTGCATTTTCTTATTTTAAGTGTAAATTATCTTGTTCTGACTTGGTAAAAATGTGTCTTTTAATTCTCTGCAATCCAAGAACAAATGGTATTATTTTAAGAACAAAACTTATTTAGATTTTGTTCCAGTGTACCTGGCGTTCAACGGGTAACGCCCCTGACCCACTTCCAGTTTTTTTCATCAAGCTGAAATATTGTATTTGCAATTATTTATATCTCTATAGATTAAGTGTTAAATACATCTCTGAGCTCATTATGCTTTATGATGTAGAGGAGTTTGAACTGAGTCACTCCTGCAGGGTGTGGATCTCTGCTCCACACTCAATCAGGCTGCGTTTCAGACTTGTCTCAGTTTAAAGCTGGAAATCAGAAACCTAAAATTACTTTAGAGCTGAAATCTGTCACTAAATCTATTCTCTGCAAAAATGATCTCGAATTAAGTCAATATTTATTAAATTCAGTGTATTTCCCCCTAATTTGAGCAGGTAAATAAGATGATCTGCCAACAGAATGAATATTTTTACTCTTAGAATAAGATAATTAGATAAAATGCACTTGAATAAGAAAAGGCAATTATGTTTTTTTAATTTTAAATGTAAATTTTCTTCATTTACCTCCTCAATTCAAAGAAAAATTAACTTAATTTGAGAGAAAATGATTTTAGATTTAAATGTTTTGCAGTGTGCAGGTGTATTCGGCCTTAATTTGAGCAGGTAAATAAGATTACCTGCCAATAGAATGAGTGTTTTTCACTCTTACAATGAGATAATTAGATCATATGCACTTGAAATAAGGCAATGCTATTTGTTTTATTTTAAATTATTAATTGTCTCACTTACCTCTTCAATTCAAGAAAAAATGACCGCTTTAGATTTAAATTTTTTGCAGTGTGGAGGTGTATTCAGCCTTAATTTGAGCAGGTAAATAAGATGAAGATGAAGTATGTCTGCTCATTAAAAGGGATAATAAAACATTCTGGTTACAGTAAGGTAACAGGGGCAACTTTTTGTTCTAGCGTGCAAAAATAAGGGAAAATTCACTTATTTTAAGTAAAGTGTGGAGAAATAACAGGAGCAGTGAGTTCAGTTTGTCTTTATGCAGCTGGAGTTTTATTTAAATGACTTTACACTGCAAAACAATCTATGAGTAATAATTTATTAAAATAAGAGTATTTTAATTTGAGTAGATAGATAAGATGATGATGATTTAATCCGATGTGGAGAAATAAGATGATATTAGACTTCAAACTAGATGATGCAATTTCTTTTCTTAGTTTTAAATGTAAATCATCTTGTTCTGTCGTCTTATTTTGAAAAAACCCGACTTATTTAGATTTTTATTTTATGCAGTGAACAATAGACCTTCTGGAATTTAGAAAAAGCATTTCTTAAACTGCTAAACGGACAGTCCCTCCTGTGACCAGGTGGACAGACTGGACTGTTTCAGGCGGATCTAGATGATTGCAGATCTTCTAACGTCTGACACGTTCCTCTTCAGTCAGTCGCTGAGGCGTCTGACTTCACAGATCTGCTGCCACGTCTATCGCTGGGATCTTCTCTATCAGGAGACAGTCTATAAATGTGGCTCTATAGTGGAATTATCAGGCTCTTTATTAGATAAAAAAAAAGAGAAATACTTTTCATACCAGCAGATTCTTCCAGGAGGAAAGGACAGACCTGTACAATAAAGAAAACATCTCATTGACAGCAATATTTTTATGTTTTTTTATATAGATATGACTTTATCCAGAACTCAGATTCCTCCATCTAACTGGAATAAAACCATTGGCACCAGTTCTAACCTGTGAGAGGCCGTTAAATGGGGAACTCTGGGTGTCTGAGGGCCCCAGTCTGCAGCGGGCTCCTATAGGGTTAGGTGACCATCAAAGAGGAGGAATAAGACCAGCTGTGATGCAATCAGCTGCAAGAGAGAGGAGAACATGTAGAAGATGGAGAGAAAAAGAGAAACTAATCCCCCTTCATTGGTTCTCACGATTATCTATTTAAATATTAGCAATATATGCATGAGAAGTGGTTTTCTACTGTTTCAGCTGCAACAGGAACTTTTATTAAAGTAATACCAAACACTCAAATATTAGAGGGGATAGAAAAACTAATGATGGTTATTGGTCCTATGTGACCCCTAACCCTAATTTAAGACGTTTAGGTTAAAATACTCCAGAAAAGGACCTATAAACAGGACGAATTTGATCTTTATGTCCCTTTTTAAACAAACATGGTATCCTTACACCAAATGCTAATGTATGCTACCGCATTTTCCAGACTATAGAGCGCTGCTCTCTAAATATTTACTTAACCTGTAGGGGACTTTATTTATTAATGCTAGCTCCCGTTAGCTTGTTGGCTCACAGAAGTAAGAGCTTCTGCTGAGCGATGGGGCTTTATTGGCTCTTTCTTTAAGCTCTCATTGGTTCGGCAGCTTTAATGCAGCAAATAAATGTCAAAATGTACGAAATTGGGAAATCTGTTCTCCATGTTGTCTGCTGCTAGCATGTGCTAAATGAAAGTTAGCCCCTTCTTTGATATCCAACAAGAAAAATCCACGTAAAAAAGCATCATGGTTCAAAGCGTGGGGGGAAAAAACAGCTAACCCGCTTTAACCACTAACCCTAGCCTAACCCTAGGCTAACCCTAACCCGCTAACCTTAGCCTAACCCTAGCCTAACCCTAACCCGCTAACCTTAGCCTACACCTAGCCTACACCTAACCCACTAACCTTAGCCTAACCCTAACCCGCTAACCTTAGCCTAACCCGCTAACCTTAGCCTAACCCTAGCCTAACCATAGCCTAACCCTAGGCTAACCCTAACCCGCTAACCTTAGCCTACACCTAGCCTAACCCTAACCCGCTAACCTTAGCCTAACCCTAGCCTACACCTAACCCACTAACCTTAGCCTAACCCGCTAACCTTAGCCTAACCCTAGCCTAACCATAGCCTAACCCTAGCCTAACCCGCTAACCCTAGCCTAACCCTAGCTTAACCCCAGCCTAACCCTAACCCGCTAACCCTAGCCTACACCTAACCCTAGCCTAACCCTAATAACCATATTCCGGCTGGTTTTAGCAGCATTGCGACTTTTAAATGTTTTTCTTCCTTTCCAGCATCTAAAGTTTTTTCCAACCAAAAACAACTTAGGTTTTATTTAACTGTCAGAATGAATAGATTCTTCTGTCGCTAATGATTTGATTTTTTTGGTCCAGGTTGATTTTTTCTTCTTATTTTCCAAACAAAGTGTGGTTGATTTACCCTTAAAAACAGTACAGCCTCTTTGTACTCAGGTCCTTCACTTGGTTTGGTTTTTAATGTCGGCTTTTGGAGAAATAAAATCCCTGTTGTGAAGGTTTTTTTTGTCAGTGTAATATCTTATAGCTGTTTGTATATTCTCTTAGTATTTCAATTTAAAAAGAGTGTTTAAATAAAGAAATAAATCATTTTCAAAGGCACAGCAAGCAGCTGGAGTATGTTTTTCACAATATCTGCAAAACACCAGTTTGACATAAAACTATGATGCAAATAAACTCTTGATGTGAAACAATGATGTCTTTGCCTCTTTTTGCATGCTTATAAAATGAAACTGGAAAAGTGCTTAATCAGGATAAAGGAGCAGTGCCGGCATGTTGGCAGAGTTTGGATTAAAGCTTTGGTTCAGAGACAACAAGCTGTTTCAAATCATTCTTTATCTTCTGCAAAGTTTCAGAGCAGCGATGCATCGTGTAGATGAGCATCGTCGTCTTAATCAATGAACATTGCACAACATCAATCCATCCCTCTGAGTCACATCATCGCTCTAATCTTATCTAATCTGGGCTTATTTGCATCCCTCAATAGTAAATGTGAAATGTAATATTAGACTATGCCTTTCTCAACATAAAAAAGGAGTAATCTTAGAGAAACCTTGAACCAGTGTCTATGCTGGATTGTTGGGAGTAGGGATGACAGAGAGCAGGTGCCTCCTCACTCTAGACAACTCTAGATCTATAGATAATCTGCCCTCTAAGGTGCTTCAGGCTCCTTCATGCTGTGAACAGAAGACAGCTGTTGTTTATCTGGGCAGTGAAAGATTATTAACCTACAGGGAAGGTCCTTGATGAACTGAAGGTGTTTCCTCTAAATGTCCGAGTGTCAGAAAGTTCTTTATGCCGGGATGGGATGGTTCCAAGGGAGAGTGTGTGTTGGGATCTAACGGGGCACGGGCCCCTGTGAAAAGGGTCTGCTGACGCCCATGGAGGTGTGGGAAAAACAGATGATGTCTTTCTTTGTTTTTTTTTTTACAGAAGCAAATTATTTTGGAACCAGGAAGGCATCAAGTTAAAAATAATCCAAATTCACAGATTTGTCCTGTTTGAGTTTGGACAGACTTTAGCTCTTTATTGGACCCCGGAGGATTGGAACAGGACCTCCTGTGTCTCCTGGTGGGATCCTGGCAGGAGGTAAGAGTTAGAAATACGCAATAATCGCTTCTAGTTAATAAGTGTGGCAGGGGGGATTGCTTTCCTGCTTCCTTACAGGAATAGTGTTTGAATAAGGAGTTAGCGCTGAAGGGCAGCAGCTGATGCTGAGCTAAGCTACTGTAGAATCCCAGCTGCTTCTCTGACTGGTTGTATTTTACTCCGCTGATCAACTGGTCCCTGAAATAGAGCTAGTGTAAGAATTTGACCCCAAGGCACCCTCAGCGGGAACCCCTCGCCTCTTCATGGGTCCTAAGCTGTGCCACTCCTGCTGAAGAGACGCCGCCCCAAGGCTCCCGCCAGAGACGCCGCCCCTGCTGCTCCTGCAGCAGAGACACTGGTCGCCAAGCTGCTGCAGAGACGCCGGCCCCCAAGGGCTCCTGCAGCAGAGACACTGGTCGCCAAGCTGCTGCAGAGACGCCGCCCCTCAAGGCTCCTGCAGCAGAGACGCCGCCCCCAAGGCTCCCCGCCAGAGACGCCGGCCCCCAAGGCTCCCGCTGTAGAGAAGCTGGCCCCCAAGGCTTCTGCTGTAGAGACGCCGGCCCCCAAGGCTCCCGCAGCAGAGACACTGGGCCGCCAAGCTGCTGCAGAGACACCGCCCCAAAGGCTCCTCGCAGCAGAGACACTGGCCCCCCAAGGCTCCCCGCTGCAGAGTCCCCTGCCCCCAAGGCTCCTGCAGCAGAGAGACTTGGCCCCCAAGGCTCCTCGCTGCAGAGTCCCCGGCCCCCAAGGCTCCTCAAGCAGCACAGACGCCGTCCCCAAGGTCTCACTGCAGAGTCCCCTGCCCCCAAGGCTCCCGCTGCAGAGTCCCCTGCCCCCAAGGCTCTGCTGCAGCAGAGACGCTTCGGCCCCCAAGGCTCCCGCGCAGAGTCACTCGCCCCTAAGGCTCCCGCAGAGCACAGACGCCGGCCCCCAAGGCTCCCGCTGCAGAGTCCCCTGCCCCCAAGGCTCCAGCAGCACAGACGCTGGCCCCCAAGGCTCCTGCTGCAGAGTCCCCCCTGCCCCCAAGGTTCCCTGCAGAGAGCACAGACGCTTGGCCCCTGCTATGCTCTGCCAGAAGAGTCCTCTGCCCCAAGGCTCCTGCAGCACAGACGCCGCCCCCAAGGCTCCCGCTGCAGAGTCCCCTGCCCCCAGTTGCTCCAGCAGCACAGACGCTGGCCCCCAAGGCTTCCGCTGCAGAGTCCCCTGCCCCCAAGGCTCCAGCAGCACAGACGCCGGCCCCCAAGGCTCCCGCTGCAGAGAGATGCCAGCCCCCAAAACTTCACACCCATAAGTTAAAGTAATGCAGCCTGATGATATTTACTAACCGCATCAGATAGCGTTCCCCTATGTTAAGCAGGGGAACGCTATCTGACGGGGCTTATAAGGCCCGTCAGATAGCGTTCCGCCCCTGATGTCGACTTTACGTTGAGTTGCAATAAATGCCAAACTCTCTGCAGGTTCTTGTGTCTTTGCCCGATCCGGTCTATTTCAGCTGGCTTTTTTAGAAACACACGGCGGAAGGTGGGGGCTGGGTGGGGAGGGTTACGCGAGAGCGAGAAACGCAAAAAGTAACGCAATAGTTACTTTTTACTAGTAACTAGTTACTACTTTTATTGTGGAGTAACTCAGTAACTCAGTTACTTTTGGGAGAAGTAACTAGTAACTAATTACTTTTTCAGAGTAATGTGCCCAACACTGGCAGAGACTGCCGTCCTCAAAGGCTCCTGCTGCAGAGACGGAGAGATTTTACCTTGACTTCAGCCTTTGAGGGAAATACTTCAGACTTAAGTTTGGTTTTAGTGAAACTATGACTTTGTTCGACTTCTGGAGGTATAATGTTTCCCTTCTAGGCTAAGAATCCCTTTGAATCCTTCAAAAAATGATCGCAGAGAGCTTTCCAGCTGTCTAGTCTGAGCTCTGGCTATTTAATCCCAGTTGATCGGAAAATAAGAAACGGACGGCCGACACCTGAGGCCATCCACCTGGTTCCAACAGTTTTCCGCTGGTAAATCTCAATGTCTGCCTCAGCAGAAAATCATAATGACTATTTGGCTAAAAACTTCTCCTCCATCAGATGCTCCTCCATCAGCTCCACTTTGTAATCTAAATCTTAATAAGTCATATTTTTTTTAAAATAAGTGCATTTTTTCTTGAAGTGAGGATGTACATGAGACTGTTTGCCAAAGGAACGAGATAATTTACATTTAAAACAAGACAAAGCAACTGCTTTGAAACTATGAATGTTTTGAAACTAGCAACTGCTTTGTCTTATTTTAAATGTAAATTATCTAATTATCTTATTTTAAGAGTAAAAACATTAATTTCATTGGAAAAGTATCTAATTTACCTTCTCAAACTGAGGGCAAATACACTTCAATTAAGACATTTTGACTTATTTCTGGATTGTTTTTGTAGACATGAGGTTTACACCAGACAAAGAAGAAAAGTGACAAGTTCTATTCCAGGCTGCAGAGAAATCTCTATTTTTCCACAAAGCTTTTATTTTCCTGCAGGATACTTTCTCAGCATCCATCTGACTTGTCCATCTGCAAAAAGGAACTACTCTAGTTTTAATGTGGCAAAATTAGACTTTCATTAGATGGAAATACCTAAAAAAAACATATAATAAAAAAATCTGTGTGTTCTGTCACCCTTTGATGGTAGGGAAAAATGAACACCATTAACCGCCATTAATTTCATGTATTATCCGGTTGTAAAATGTGTAATCATCTGTCGATACATTTCTGTTTTCTGTTATCTATTGAGGCGAGCTCTACGTCTGGAAAACAGAGATAGCCCCTCTCGCTGGCACTTCTATGCCGACGTCAGGCGGTAACCATAGCGACGCACACAGAAACTACACACCTAATTTATTCCGGTGCAGGATTCCAATGAAACGGAGCCCGGAGATCAGAACAGGAGAGCTGACCTAGATAGGGAGGAGCTGGGAGAACAAAAGTGACGCTGCTGATGGACGGCGGCCTTAATGGCAGGTTTGGTTGGAGATAATTGGTGTTCAGGTGTTCACCAACAGGTTTTTCTGATAGACGTTGCCAGAAGAGACCAAGAACTACTGCGAGAGGAAAGTTTTGGTGCACATTTAAAGGTGTGGAGCACAGAAAGAATTAAACCGTAATAAGAACAGGAACAATGTGTAAGCAGGACTGTTCATTCCTCAGCTCTGCTGAATAATGGAAGCTAGGACTGGACAAGACGGGGAAATAAGGCTGGCTTATTCTCTCTATAGGAACTTAAAGTGATTTTATTGGGAAAAGATGCGCTAAGAGCAAACAGATCTCAAGAAAAAGTCCGCTCATATTCAGAATTCAAACTCCTAAAAGTACTTTAAATATGAAATTATTACATACTGGTCAATAAATGATCAGTGTTTTTAACAGGGCAAATTAGCGTTTCTGATCACCTGCATACCCATTAAAATGGAGACCCCCTGGCCAGAACTCCTCACCTACAGCTCGCTATATATCTGGCATCTTATTTTGGCATTTGGCACCAAGCTGTTTAAATATAGGCACTGGAACAGGTGGATCTGATAATTGATAAGGAAAAGTGGGCAAAAAGATAATAAGGCTAGTTAACAAATGGAAATACCAGAAATAAACCAATAATCCAGTCATCTTTCACAGTGCCATGTTCCTTGGCTTCTCCTTGTTGGTCCTTGGCTCCTGTTGTGTGTTGGTTTCACCCTTTAAAGCTGCTTGGGTCCTTTAGCGGTTAAAGTCGTCCTTTCTTTCCTGTGTGCTCTCCTAGCCGCCATCATTATGAACTCTGATTGGTTGGTGTGATTGTGGAGGCAAGCGCCGCCTTAAGGAGGGCATGGAAAGCCAAAAGAGCAGGGCATTTTAGTATAATATGAGACTTTTTAATTCATACTGAGCACTTTTAGGACCCCATGGTTGCTAATCTGCCTCATTAATGGAACTGAATTCAAACAATCAAAGCAGGCGGCATTTTAAAGATGCTCTGGCTTCATATTTCTGAACCTCCTCTGGTGTCTGAGAGGCTCCAGCAGATCCAGCTGGATGGCTCCACAGATCCCAGTGAGGCTGACTACCTGACAGACCGCTGAAGGGTCGGTGGTCAGCAGCAGAGGAGGCACCACAGGGGGCCCCACTCTGACAGCTCTTCTTCACCCTCAGACTTCCAGATTAACTCTGAGCTCTTTCAACCACAGGCCCAGGCGCGCTGTGTGAGTCGCAGACATTATCTCAAGTTATCTGAATGGGAGAAAAAAATAAACAACATATGGAAACAGAATAATTAAGAAATGCATTTTCCCAACCTGATTATATACCAGGCAGCACTAGGAATAAAACACAGGAGGAACAGAACAACCCAGACTCTCTTTAGTAAAGTTAACTGGTGGTCTTCATGTCTTAGATAAACATACTTAATGAAGCAATCTGCAGTTTTTTCACGTACTTCAATTATTTCACTTGGTTCTTACAGTTAGATAAAAATTCTTGCATCACCATCAGTGGAATTTGGGGATTAATTTGAGGTATTGTAGCTTTGAAATGTTCATTAACTGTCCCCTGTTGCAAAAATACAAATAGTTTCTATGGCTACCCATCATTAGAAATGAGAAACGGTAAAATGCTTTCGGGTAAAAAATGCACGGCATTAAATATGGGGGGGAAAAAATCCATAAAGGAGAATTTCTAGAAAGAAGATGTTCAATGTCCCTCTGACATGCAGCCACCTTGAAATGTGCAATTCTAGGATTCTAGAATAGTAAATTGTCCGTGACAGCTGCCAACATGCCCAGGTCTCACCATCATAACAAGTTTACTGGAAGGACAGACTGCAACATGCCAGAAGTAAAAAACGAAGATATCAACAGCAAGTTCTATGAATCTTAAAGTCCATCTGCTTTGAGTATTGGGTCCAAGGTTCTGAGGTGTATGCCAAAAAGTCCTTATTTTGCCATTCAGGGTAAACGAGCAACACATTAGGCTATTTGTCTCAGGAATAGTACGTGTACCCAAAACATGATTAGCCTTCATTTTCTACTCACCCCCATGCTGAACAACACTCCGAGTACTTTTTTGATATCTCAAATGCATCTGGAGATCTGGGAGGCTTCAAGCGTCGTTCGCTCTGCCCGATAATGCAAAAAGCGTGAGAAGAAGAAAATGTGCTGTTTACCTGTGCAAAAGAAAGAAACAACGAAGAAAAATGTCTGAGGACTTCAGTGTTGAGGAAGAGCATGAGTTCTTTGTGCGAAAGCTGAATCGCACTTTCATCTGGTTTGGTCTGCCGCGGTTTCCGTGTAGACTCGTGGAACGCAGCTTAGGAAATCCTATACACTACTGTTTATGCTCTAAAAACATTCTAAATGACTTCAAGTTTCGAGTAAATTCTGGACGCTACCCACTCAGGACACTTGGAATACATTGGACGAGCAGTATGGAGGAATATTGACACGTTTTTTGTGGACTTTTATGGACCTTTCTGCCTCGGCGCCATAAGACCTCCATTATTTGAATGTCAGCAGACAGCAAGAAGCCTCCCAGATCTCCAGATGCATTTGAGATATCAAAAAAAAGTACTCCAGAGTGTTGTTCAGCATGGGGGTGGTAGAAAATGAAGGCTAATCATGTTTTGGGTGTACTATTCCTTTAAGTATTACATGTAAAACAGACCAAAGTCTATTCCTGTAATGGGAGTAGGAATATCATCCTGTGGAGATATGCACCCTCCATCTGTCACTAGTCCTTTAGGGCCATGGAGGCTGGTGTCAGTCTATGGGAATAAGGGGGGTGGGGGGTTGTATTTAAGTATTCACTCCAGTTAAATAAATGGAGATAGATGATTTTTAACTTTAGAGAGAAGAGTTCATCATACAGCCCTTATTGCCCCGTAATACGCATTGTTCTGATCAGGGCAGCATTCGTTTGCACTTACAACAAATGAAAGCTCCATCCATCCATTTTTTTCTCGCTTATCCCTGCTGAGGTCACAAGGGGTGCTGGTCCCTATCTCCAGCAGTCATTGGGTGGGAGACGGGGTCCACCATGGACACGTCTTCAGTCCATCGCCAGGGCAGCACAGAGACAAACAACCATTCACAATCACACCTAAGGAGAGTTTAGAGAAGCCAATTAACTTAAAGGTACACTATACAACCGTGTTGATTTTCCAGCGAGGAGGCTACCCCCAGAGGGCTTAAAGTAAAAGTGCACTGTCGTAAATATGCTCAGCTGTTCTCCTGGTTTCTCCGTCAAGCCAGGCGCTGCTGTTCTGAGCTTTAGCATGACAGGCTAACGCAACGAATCACCATGTCTACTGCGGTAAGTGACTATTTTGTTCCAGTGTTAGAGTTTGAAAATTTAGCATGTTTTCAGTACATTATTTGTTATGCATGTGTCTAAATAACAAAGATTGTAGTTAGCCAAGTTGAGTTTCCCTTACATTTATCCGGACTGTCAGGATGACATGGGCTTTACGCTGTTTTCTCGCTGGTTCCACCATGATAACTGCACAAATATCGCCAATGCGCTAGCAACAAGCATGCCTTTCACTGGGGCGCAGTAGCAGCTCGGCCGCCGTAAAGCAAGACCGACTCTCGCGATGCACGAGACTTCTGAGCCTGTGGAGTGCGGGCGAGGGCTCCTGCAGCACTGCAAGTGCGGTATTTCCCCTACAGACCACCAGGGCGGCCGAGAAAACCTTTGTTCAACCTGAAATGACTCATTTAATCATCCAAAACGTTATAGAACACATTAATTAACTGGAAAATGTTGCATAGTGTGCCTTTAACTGTCATGTTTTTAGACTGTGGGAGGAAGCTGGAGTACCCAGAGAGAACCCATGCATGCTCAGGAGAACATGCAAATTCCATGCAGAAACATCCCAGGCCGGGAATCAAACTGAGCAGCCAACAGCTTTTCATTCATCCATCCCGTTTCCATAACACCTATCCCAAGCGAGTCACGAGGGGTGCTGGTGCCTATCTCCAGCTGTCTATGGATGAGAGGCGGGGTCCAACCGGAACAGGTCTCCAGTCCATCACAGGGCGACACAGAGACAACCATTCACACCTAAGGAGGATAAGCAGTCAACATCTTTTCAACAAATTTCACCTTCTGCAATCATAAGGATTAAGATTTTTATCAAGAAAGAAGTTTTTAAACCGGTGGGAACAGGAAATCAAACTCCTCTCAGATTAGCAGCTGTTCAGACGACGTCAGAGGCTGTGTCCGAACATCCGCCCTTACCACTGTAGTAGGAAAAAAGTATTCAACTATTTGCTCCAGTTAAATAAATGGAGATCGATGGATTTCCCTCAGTCGGCACTTTAATTTTTCTATCTTTGCAAAGAGGGATCAGCTCATCATTCGGCCATTATTGCACAGTAATCAGCCCTGTTCTGCCTGAGCGGCGTTCGTTTCTCCTTACTTACAATAATGGGAAATAATCAAAGTCAAAACAAATGAAAGAGACTTAAGTTAAACAGTAACATGTTATGAATAAACATTGATCCCTGGTTTGTTATGGGAGAAGATATGTCTGGTCTACAAACACCCTCACCTTAGCAGGAGAAACAGACTGAGTGAAAACTGTTATAGTGAGTAAATAGCATAAATTAATATGAAATAAGAAAGAAACTTCTGAAAATGCAGGCTACAACATCAGTGCTACAAACCGTGTAAAGAAACACTTTGCATCTATTCATGTGATTGAATGTGGGTTTAACATCAAAGAAAAGCTGAATTGAATGGAGTCGCTGCTGTCTGTTAATTAAGGCTGTTTCATAGAGACAGGAGTCATACTGAAGGCTGGTAGAGATTGTAGGCAGAAATAATACGGCAGCGCATCATGTATAAATAACCATGGAGCAACAGCACACTGCAAAAAAATGGTGATCTTTTCTTCAAATACACTACTCTAAAAAATGAAAGGAACACTTTGTAATCAGAGTATAGCATCAAGTTAATTAAACTTGTGGGATATTGATGTGGTCAGGTCAGTAGCAGAGGGGGTTGTTAATCAGTTTCAGCTGCTTTGGTGTTAAAGAATTGAACAACAGGTGAACTAGAGGAGCAACAACGAGATGACCATCAAAACAGGAATGGTTTTACAGGTGGAGGACACTTGACGTTTTTCCCCTCTTCATCTTTTCTGACTCTTTTTCACCAGTTTAACATTTGGCTAGGGTCACTGTCACTACTGTTAGCATGAGCGCTACCTGGACCCTACAGAGGTTGCACAGGCAGTCCAACTCCTCCAGGATGGCACATCAATACGTGCCATTGCCAGAAGGTTAGGTGTGTCTCCCAGCACAATCTCAAGAGCATGGAGGAGATTCAGGAGACAGGCAGTGACTCCAGGAGAGCTGGACAGGGCCGTAGAAGGTCTACAACCCATCAGCAGGACCGCTATCTGCTCCTTTCTGCAAGGAGGAGCAGGAGAGCACTGCCAGAGCCCTACAAAATGACCTCCAGCAGGCCACTGGTGTAAATGTCTCTGACCAAACAATCAGAAACAGACTTCGAGGGTGGCCTGAGGGCCCAACGCCCTCTAGTGGGCCCCTGTGCTCACTGCCCGGCACCATGGAGCTCAATTGGCATTTGCCACAGAACACCAGAATTGGCAAGTCCGGCCACTGGCGCCCTGTGCTTTTCACAGATGAGAGCAGGTTCACCCTGAGCACATGTGACAGACGTGAAAGGGTCTGGAGAACCGTGGAGAACGTTATGCTGCCTGTAACATCGTTCAGCATGACCGGTTTGGTGGTGGGTCAGTGTAGGCATGGTCTGGGGAGGCATATCCATGGAGGGACACACAGACTCCATATACACAGGCTAGAGAACGCCACCCTGACTGCCATTAGGTATCAAGATTGAAATCCTTCACCCATACTATATGCTGGTGCAGTGGGCCCTGAGTTCCACTGGTGCACGACAATGCCCAGCCTCATCTTGGCACGAGAATATGCAGGCAGTTCCTGGATGATGAAGGAATTGATACCATTGATTGGCCCCAACACTCGCCTGACCTAAATCCAATAGAACACCTCTGGGACATTATGTTTCCACTCCATCCGGCGCCGCCAGGCTGCACCTCAGACTGTCCAGGGAGCTCAGTGATGCCACCCCGGTCCAGATCTGGGAGTGGGAGATACCCCAGGACGCCATCCATCGCTCCTCATTAGGGCGTGCACCTCGACGTTGTCAGGCATGCATACGCATGTGGGGGCCATACTAATGACTGAATACCATTTTTAGTTGCTGCAATGAAATTTCAGCTTAATGGACTATAGCCTGCTGCATATTTTTTCACTGTAATCTTTGGGGTGTCTTTGAATGCAGCCCTCTGTAGGTTGATCATTTTCATTTCCATCAAATGATGCAGCATCGTTTTGTTCCTAACACATCACCCAGTCCATATCAGGATAAACGAACAGCAGGATTTTTTTCCCCATTGAGATCTGATGTGTTTTCAAAGTGTTCCTTTAATTTTTTTCAGCAGTGTTTTTTTTTTAGCAGTTTTTTCTTGAATTGAGCAGGTAAGTGAGGCGCTTTGCCAATGGAATAAATAAGATAATACAGGGTTTCAACAGGTCATTAAAAATCATTAAAAGTAATTAAATCAAATTTGTTATGTTATATGTGATTATCATGGCATTTAAAATGCTTTATTAAGAAAAAAGTTTATAAAATCAATTTCATCATATATATTACATCAGATATAACTGGTTCCGTGTGTTAAAACTTCTTCTGGTAGATCATAAAGCCATATGTTGGGAAAAGAAGCTCGAGGCGGAGAAAAAGCTAGATAATTAGGAAAAATGCGCAAATTTCAACAAAAGTGGTTGGAAAATGAGGAATTCAGGAAATGGCTGCAGCCTGTCAACGGTAGAGATGACCCAGGCACTATATGGAAGATAAATATAGATAAATATATATATATATATTTATTGATTTCGCGATCAGGTTTTTGTCATAGTTTGTGTAAAACAAAAAACAAAAAAAATAATTCACTATATTTGATACGCACATTAGGTTTTAAAACAAACATTGCATGTCTATTAGATGAGGATCGGTGCTTTTTAACAGAGAATTAAATATTTATAGGGAGAGGATTCTAAAACTGTCAGGATATGAGATTTATTTGTTTTTATTTTGTTTAATATATGAGCGACATGCGGATCATTTTATTTCTATTTCTTTATCTTTACAGTAATGAAGAAGTACTGAAGTTATTTTCAGATTACACATAAATAGATTAATAAATTCTGTGGGGGTAAAGGAATGACTTTAGGGTTAGGATTCAGTCCTACTGGCACAGTCTGAAGCCATTCTATGGGACTGATAACTCTGTGATAGTTTGAGCTGTAGCTGCGTGCAACCATTGAAAATATCGCTCAGTGGACGCCCAGTTTAAGATGTTTAATCAAGATTAGAAGAAAGTCCCAGGGACAAGGATTTGTACGTCTGTCGTGATTCAGCCTCTTCAGCTTTTTCAGTTTAGACTTTTATTTATGTTTCTGTGTTTTCTGGGTCACTGGTTTCATTTGCATTTTGTCTCATTCTAGTTTTCTGGTTGTTTTTCAGTTCTAATTTATTTCTTATTTACTCTCTCCTTCCCCTGTAGCTCCCTTCTAGATCCTTCTGTCCACACCTGCTCCCAATTAGTTGATTACTCTATTCTTTGTTCTGTTTAGCATGCAGTGACATTTGCTGGATTCTCTTCATTCTCTTCACTCCCTCCTTTACCCCATGTGTTTCCCTTTATTCTGGTTCTTTGTTTCCAAGTTTGAAGACATTTTGCTTCCCATCCAGGAAGATTTTTCAATTCAAAATGTAGAATTAAGCCTGTCAAAAACGGTCAGATTTTTTGCCCTTTTCAGGCCGATTCTCGAGTCGTGTGAGAATTTTTTGACAGGAGAAATAGCGTTGATTCGAAGCTTTATAGAGTGGACTAAAGACTGGTTCTGGTTTAGAAAACATGCAAACTGAATCAGAAGAATCCGCCCCTTAGGAATGGGGAGTCATTTTGGGTTCTTTGTTAGCCTGTAATCCCCGATACTGGGTTATTCCTTTGAAAGGGGGGTTATTAGGGGCAATTGCTGGGGAGTAGAAATTATAGCGGGAAGGAATCAACTCTATCGCTGCTTTGTAGGTTTATGATTTGTTATTTCTGGATTTATGCTCCTGCTGCCATCACTCCTTATTTAATCTGAGAGAAACCACCTCAGCTAATAACCTAATAGTTATTAGGTGGTAACAGCGAACATTTAATGGTCTTTTGAAATAATTAGGTACTTTAAACCTGATTTATCATGAATTGAATTTGATCTAAGTGCTGCTTTAAGATTTCCGTAACTCAGATAATCATTTTGCAAAACATGCTGCATATATTTGTGTTTATCAGCTTCTCTGATCTACATGCAACATGGTTTCTAACAGTGGGAGACATATTTCCATCTATGAGAAACGTATTAATACGGAGTTATGACCTCCTCTGACATGTTATTGGAATCACGAGCGTTTGCTGAGTGATGTTCTTGATATCTTGTAAACACAGGAGACACTGAAATCTTGGATTTTCTTCATTCCCTGAATGAAGATTATGGAAATATTATGCATGCTCTGCTAAATAAATGTCACTGGAATGTATAGAACTGCTGGTTTTCTCTTAAAATACTGCATTTTCCCGGATAATATGGCGATGGACGGCAAAATGAATGCAGTCCCTGTGTGATGGCAGCCTTCAGAGAAACAACAGCGACCATGCGACGTTCTGATATTAGTCTGAGGAGATGCTGAGTGTAATAAACGGGAAGATTATGAAAATATTATGCATAAACTCGCAGAAGAAAGGTCATCCCAGGGTAAATAACAGCAAATGATTTCTTTAAAATGTTGTGTTTTACATAGGGAAGACATTCAGCACAGTTGAAGCTGTTGGATTTGCGCTAAGTCATTAGCAAAGAACCTTAGCAACCCCCTTAGCAACGACTGAAAATGTAAATTGTCAGTGAAACACAAAAAAGTCAAGATTGTCAAACTTCCCTGAACAGCGATTATGAAAACATTATGCCTACTTTACAGAAGAAATTATCTCATCATGCATACAAATGTTGTAATGCCATTAATTACTTATATAACTTTATGTCATTTCATATTTAAATCAGATTACTATCACATTATCACATCGTTTTTTGTTAGAACATGTCCAACTGTTAAAGTTAACTCTGCATTAAATACATTAAATGGAAAACATTAGTATACTAGAGAGAAAATGGCGCTCTTCATACCAGTTTTAGTCTGTGAGGCAGACACCCTGTCTACTTTTAAGGCTAGGCTTAAAACTTTTCCTTTTTTGATAAAGCTTCTAGTTAGAGGTGGCTCAGGTTTATCCTGAGCTATCTCTACCTAGTTCTGCTGCTATAGGCTTAGACTGCTGGAGGACATAGGGACCCCTTTTTCATCATTCTGCTTCATTCTATCTCTATAGTTCTGCTGCTATAGGCTCAGACTGCTGGAGGACATAAGGGACCCCTTTTTTCATCATTCTGCTTCATTCTATCTCTATACGTTCTGCTGCTATAGGCTTAGACTGCTGGAGGACATAGGGACCCCTTTTTCATCATTCTGCTTCATTCTATATCTCTATAGTTCTGCTGCTATAGGCTTAGACTGCTGGAGGACATAGGGACCCCTTTTTCATCATTCTGCTTCATTCTATCTCTATAGTTCTGCTGCTATAGGCTTAGACTGCTGAGTCTGGACCAGATGGGGACAATTTTTTCATCATTCTGCTTCATTCTATCTCTATGGGTTCTTCTGCTATAGGCTTGGAACTGTTGTCTTTTATTATCCTGCTGCCTGCAGTTTGTGTGCAGCACAGACCTGAAAAGACGCTAACATTAATACTTCCAGCCGCCACCAACAGGAGGGGAAAACCCTGAAGACGTCCGCGTTAGGTAGGCGGCAGGGCAGCTGGCTTGCTGCTGGGATTCCCAGTGGAAGCGAAAAGCTGCCTGATAGAAGCCTGGATGTGTGGGGGGTCTGAGCGTAATGCTACCTACAGACCAAAATAATCTTTTGAAGGCAGGATGGGTAAATCTGGATGAACTGATTGCAAAGACCATGTGTTCAGGAGGACTTCTCTCACTTCAACATAGATTCTAACTACTTTCTACCCGCTGGATTCACAGCTTAATATTAGCAAAGCATCCTCTGAGACATGTCGACCACGGGAGCAGCAGAAGCATCTGAGCACTGCACATACTGGGCGGCTGACCTTGATGAGGACCAGAGATGAAGCAGCAGAAGCTTCTTTGCTGCTTCCAGCGCCTGCGGTCTGAACGTAGCTTAACATATAATCAGAGCTCATACTGTATTGCTTTTGTAAAAGCAAAGAATTTTCTAATATAAGTGCAACCCATCTGTGACGTGCAAACCTGTCGGCCCCACTTTAGCAGACATTCAGAGCATTTTTACAGAGGCTCCATCAGATCATCGCTTCAAAGCTTTCTATCCAACTGAGCTTAATACAATAACTATGGAAGAGGATTATGGCCACTGAAATAAAAACTTTACATGTTTTTTAAATATTATTTGCATTTAATATGGGAAAAAGTCAGAATTCTGACTTTAATCACAGAATTCTGTGAGCTAACAAACATGTTAGCATCAAGCTGTAGCCATGTTTGTTTTATAGACTAGTTATCTTGTTCCATTAATAAAACAGCATCAGCAGGGATCCTCAGGGACGGAAAAAAACGCCTAATTCTGTAATTTTCCACCAATGTGTTCCTGTTTCTCCCAAACAACTCACATCTTTATCAGTGAAGCTTAGAGCTCCACATCTCTGCCTTCATGGGGCCCATCTACATTAAGATCCACATTTCTGAGATTAAAGTCAGAATTCTCAGATTAAAGTGGGAATTCTGAGATTAAAATCAAGATTCTGACTTTAATCTCAAAATTCCACTCGAAAACCAAAAAAAAGTTAACTGATTTTTATATTTTATTTCAGTTTAATATGGGAAAAAAGCCAGAATTCTAAGATTAAGTGAGAATTCTGAGATAAAGAATTAAAGTTCTTATATTAAACTCTGAAATATCCAGCTTTTTCAGTGGCCCTAACCGTCTTGCATAAATAACAGCATTTGTTTGGAATCCGTGTATCATGGATTCTTTCTATTTTCAATTGTCAATCAAAACAAAAATAAAAATTGACTTTACGTGACCCGGAAGTTTGGTGAGCGTTAGCTAAAAAAACAATTGGTTTACCCCCACCACGTTCGCTCAAGGTGTACCAGATAAGGCAGTGGGACCTATCAGCCATGGACACAGTTCGCGATGTTATTTCGGGAGGATCCAAGCGTGCAGGACTCTTAAGGAGGAGGGACATGACAGCGTGAGGAAAATCAGCAGGATTTTCCCAGGTATATGCTTTTTTTCTTTGAAACTTTTTCTGTGCAATACCTTTTAACTAGAAGTAAACAACAAACAGCTTCTCAATCAAACATAGTGTGTGGTTCTAGCGTCGCCATGCGTAAGCCATGAAATTTGTAGCCACTTAATTACCCCAACTGCCCGGCAAAGAGCTATTTCCGGGTCACGTAAACTATTGCCGATAAACATGTAAATATCAAATTCAATTCGCGTTGTTGTCCGTTTTTCCATTTCAGATTCTTGATCAGAGCTTTAGAATTGAGATATATGAAAAACCCAATCCTAAGTCGTTTTGGTTTAACCATAAAAAACAAAATAACCAGTCAATTTTTTATTTTTTGTTTTTTGATTGGCAATTGAAAATAGAAAGAAAGAATGATACACGGATTGTTTGGTCACATGACCCATTTTTATTCTGACTGAGCATGCTAACGGCTGCTTTAACTGCAGTATTTGTTGGTTTTTTCCTGCTGCCATAGTGTGTAGGAATAATTTCTGTCCCAAGGGTTGAACCTCCTTTCCATTTTACTGCTCCTCCTCTGTCCACCTGATGCACCTCCAGCTCCAGCTCTTCATCTTCTGCCTCTTCTTCATGACCTTTGACCTTCCTAGCATCATTAACCAGCCTCGTCTCCTTCCTGCTCCTTCTGGCTGCTACCTTGTCACTCCCCAGCAGCTCTGAGAGAAAAATCTAAAGTTTGTATGATTTCTGCAGGACTCACTGTTGCATTCTGGGATTTATTTGATGGGAGCTCTGATTCTCTTTGAAGAAGGCCCCCCCCCCATCAGCAGCTTGGGCTTCATACATTACAAATCAAAGGAAGAAGGTTGAAAGTTTGAAGCTCTTGTTTTTTTAGTAGTTTTTTTAATATATTGAGGCTGGTTTGATGTTTACATCACACTGTTTATTCACCGTATGGAGAAAGCTCAAAACTATTCACACCCCTGGAGAAGTTAGGGCTGTTTTTTATAGTAATAATTGATCTTCAGATGTTTATGATTCAGGCGTCTCTGAAAATGACACAAAAATATTAATCAGCAGTAATTAATCAGATATTTACTATATCAGAGGGTCTACTTATTACATTTTTATTATTTTTCCTAAATTGTTTATCTTTTGAGATGAGCTCCCAGACTTTGACATACACTGCAAAAACAAGCTAGAAAAATAAGTTAAAATCTCTTACTTTAAGTGGATTTACCCTTAATTTGAGCAGGATAATAAGATGATTTGCTGATGGAATTAAATTTTTACACTTAAAACAAGGTAATTAGATAATATGCACTTCAAATAAGACAATGAAATAGTTTTTTTTTTCTTATTTTAGATGTAAACTGTCTTCTTCCATTGGCAAAGTGTGCCTTAAAATCACAATAGAAATGTACAAAATGAATGATTATTAGTCTAAATAAAACATATACAAGATATTGAAATACATCTTAGACTAACTGTAGTATTTATGTATAACAAAAAATATATTTTTCGTTTAATAAAATGATGGAGCTAACATCAGAGGTTTCAGAAGCTGGTTTACCAAAGTTTTCTAAACCTGCAAACTGAGTTTTTGATTCATAAAACGAGTTTCCTCCACCTCTGTTTCTGTTGCCATAGTAACATTCTCGCTAGAGCTAACCTGGTCAGTAGCAGCTTTAGTTCTGTAAACTTGGGTCCGTTTTTCATTATGTGTTCTTTTGCATTCTTATGTACTCGTGAAACGTCATCATCCTCAGACCTAGCACTGATCCAATTCACCAGAACAGCAGACCGAGAACAGACAAAGTCTCCAGATGTTGATCTGGCCCCTCCCTCATTACCCAGCATGCATCAGAGCATAGTTGTCCGTTCTCCAGACTGACAGCTGTCCCAGCATGCACTGCAGCAGCAGCAGCTTCCAGGTTAGCGCTCACAGAGCTCAGAGGATTAAGTTAAAAGTTCTCTTTTCTGTTCGCTGTTATTCAATAAAAAAACTTTTTAAGATAATTTAAGTCGAGAACATTATACTTTAAGCTTTACTATATGGAACATTTACTAATTTAATGCATAATTTTAAATAAAATTTCGGAAATTGAGAGGACCTCGACAACAAGCAAAGCTGCGAGGGCTAACGTCAGCCTGTCTGCGGCCGCTAGGGCTAACATCAGCCCGTTTGCGGCAGCCAGGGTTAACGCTAGGCCCGCCTGCAGAGGCGTAGGCTAACGGCCAGCCCATTTGGGCGTGCGTGTTGTGCTGGAAGCCATCAGCCCCGCCTGCAGCAGGCAGGGCCAACGCCAGCCCGCCTGCGGCGCCAGGGCTATCATCACCGCCCGCCTGGCTGCAGAAAGCCAGGGCCACTGCAGCCTGTCTGCAGCAGCGGCGAGGGCTAACGCCAGCCTGGTCTGCAGCACGCCAGGGCTAACATCCGCCCGCAGCGCAGCAGCCAGGGCTAACGCTCAGCTCCGCCGCAAGAGGGCGCAGGGCTAACGCCAGCCCGCCAGCAGCAAGCCAGGGCTAACATCAGCCCGCCTGCAGAGGCGCAGGGCTAACGCCAGCCCGCTTCCGGGGCGCAGCCAGGGCTAACATCAGCCCATCTGCAGAGGCGCAGGGCTGGAACGCCAGCCCGCCTGCAGAGGCGCCAGGGCTAATATTAGCCCGCTTTGCAGAGGCGTGGGGCTAACGCCAGCCTGTTCGTAGCTTAGGGCACGCCAGCCTGTCTGCAGAGGCCAGCCACCCGGCCTGTGGGCAGAGGCGAGGGCTAACGCCAGCCTGTCTGCAGAGGCGAGGGCTATTATCAATTGATCCATATCTATGCTGCGCGTCTTCGCCTCCCTGAGTCCAGAGTTTCCTGTGTTCTTCTCAAGAACAGACTTGGCGAGGACATGAGTGCGATCGTGTTCTAGTGAACTGAGGGCCTCAGAGTGTCCCCTATGGAGTCAGAAAGGAGACACTGTAAACTTATAAATCTTAGCATAAACTAAAAAAGTAAAAACTGAAACAGAAAAAACATAAGTTGATATTTTGATATCAAACGTTTAGCTTATAATCTGAGAAATTAAAAAAGCAAACATAAAATAATAAGATTTGAATCTAAATTCTTCCCCTCCACCTTATGTCTTACATTAAATGTCTTTATTGTAATATTTTTCACAGGATCAAATAAATGCCTTTAACCCCTTTCTGACTCCATAGTCCTCTTTCTCTGCTCTCCTTACAGAAACAATCAACATTTTTTCCTGGGAGTAAAAACACGAGTATGTTTTTCAGTTTTTCATTACCAGAGTAATCTAATTACTTTTCACATCACAGTAATACTGCTGCATATTTTCTTTCTATAGGAAACACAGAAAGTAAATTTGGGGCTTTTTTTTCTTTAAAATTAAATCTTTTATTTTGTGAAATTGCTGGTAAATAATTGTTCCTGCTGTTGCTTTACTTTTCTTTTAACATAAATAAGCCTAAAAAAATGACACCTATATAAAGCTATTATAACAGCTTCTTGACTCATTTCCCTCACCACACACTAATGATCTCTGTTTTTCCATCCATATCACAATTATTTATGGTATTTAGTAAAACTGCTACAAAAAGTAACCTTTATTTGCATCAGTTGATTGACATGACCAACAGGCGGACATTGTTCCAGGCAAAAAAGGATGAATTAGGAGGTTAATTACACCTTTTTTAATCTATTTAAGATGTGAACAAAGTGTTGCACTAATTTCCTTCAGGAAACACAGAGAGACTGAGAAGGCGAACTGGATATAAAAAAAACTTTCACACTGGGAATGAAATGACTGAAATAAATCAAACTTTTTCATGATATTCTAATTTTATAACCAGCACCGGTGTATTTATTTAATCCATAAATCTCCTTCTGCTCTGAAAACACAGCTCTGTGTTCCAGAAAAGAGATTTATCCTTCAGATATACTACTGGTAGATCAGACACTGGAAGCATGCATAATAAATAATTATTCTAACTGAAATATTGAGCGTTCTTCCTGTTACACTGGGAAAAAAAGAAACTGCATTGATACAGAATAAAACTACAGCTTATAAGAGGTAAATAAACAGGTTTATGTTTTGTTATAACTTCAATTTGGAGAGAACTAGTTTTTACTATTACTTATAAAAGTATAAATTTACTTTGGAATAAAGAAAAATGTAAAATAAGTTCAAAGAGTAAACACAAATTTGGTCGTCCAACTATTTTTTATGAATGTCTACTTTTAAGGCTAGGTGGGCTAAAAACTTTCCTTTTTTGATAAAGTTTAGTTAGTAATTGGCTCGTGTTATCCTGAGCTATCTCCCTACAGTTCTGCTGC
>JAGKQL010000057.1:2847463-2860509 GCA_018398635.1 Cyprinodon brontotheroides
ATCTGGTCTGTTCCTGCTTGGCTGTGACTCCATCCCGGAGAGAAATAAGAGAGAAATCGCTGCTCACACCGAGCCTGGTTCTGCTGTTCTTCCTGTTCAAAGGGAATATTTATTATCTGAGAATGTGTTTATTTAAGAGCAACTATGCAAATGAACAAACATCTAGAGAAAGTAGACTATATTCTATGATTTTCCATGTGAACCCCAGATTATTCATTCTTCTTTGCCTTTTCTTTGCCTTGTCTTTATACATGCTAGCTCAGATCCTGACCTTTGAAAAAGGAGAATAAAGCCTTAGCCTCACTGCATGCAGTTAGCCTAGCCTTGGAGCTACATCAGGTCCTGGAAAAGGACGTTTCTTGCACCATTTCTCTTTCTCTCCATTGCGTCTCTAACTCCTGCGACTCGTTCAACCTTTAACGAGAGTCAATGGCCAAACATTTTTGCACCCTAGGCCAGAAATTAGTCAGCAATCCACCAAAATCTGTAAAAGTAAATCTGACGGTTTACTGGTTATTAAAGATAAAATTAATATTTTGCACATCTCAAAATATATATAGCGACATATTTTAAAATATTTGAAATTTTTATTTAAAATCAAATCATAACAAAATATATAATATTTTCTTTTTATGTCTTAATCAGGGTCACTGGGCGGGTCAGGCAGCGCCCCAGCGCCCTCTATTGGCCAGCTGCCACTGGTGTCTGGACCCCCGCGGGGGAAGCATCTGTCCAACAACCCTGGAAAAAAATACAGAAAGGACTTTATAGTCACTCATTACCTAGAGACTTTACGCTAACAGTTGCTAAAGTTTCTAAACAGTAAACACTCTAAACACCTGTCATTGTCAATGCAGATCCTGGAACAAAAGGCTGCATACAAACTATTAAAATACTCAATAATTATTGTAAAAACCGTATTATTAAATTGTTCTTTGCATGCAAATCTACACTTAAAGTGCAGCGCAGTACGCCAATAAAGTTAACTGAGCTGCTTTTTAATAAAGTGCAAAGGTCCCTTTAAAAAGCTCGTTATGTATGTAAAAATGAAGACCTCTTCATTGTTCTATTGAACTATGTGAGCACGCTGACAGCAGCCCCAACGCTCCGGCTGATCTGCTCAGCATGTCGTGTTAATGAAGACGGGTGCAGAGCAGTGATGTTTGAAAGAGACGGACTGCAGCGGCGCCGGGCAGCAGGCTTCTGAGGTCTGCAGCTCGGCGGAAAATCTATAAAGCTCGCTGGAGAAGCTGGAGCAAAACTAAGTGGAGTCTCTGTTTCTGTTTACTTCCAAATATACTGATCTGCAGAAAAGAGAGGACTTTCTGTTAAAGCATGCTTGGTCGGTTTAAGGGATAAAGGAAAACATGACATTTCTTTGCAGCGTGCAGAAAGAAACCCGACCAATGATCATAATCAGGGAGTCTTTTGATGATGCCAGATTCCAATCAGTCCTTCAATTATTTTTGTAATCTGGACGAGTGTCGGAGCAGGGAAAGCTTCCACTGATGCCCCGAGGTGAACTCTTTCTCATTGGGTAGAAAATCCAAAGCAAGCCGCTAAGAAAAGTGCCAAGGTTGTAAAAGAGGAACATATCGGCGGGAAAATGTCAGCGCGCCTCAAAGCTGAATGGAAAGAGGAGCCATCTCTTCAACAACTCTACAAATATTATTCAAAAAAAGAAACAAAAGGACAGAAAATCATGAATTTCTAATGCAGTTCTTTTTCTATGTTGCTTTTAAAAAGTACTCAGTAGAAAAACAACATTGGTTTCTGCTCTGTGAACATGATCGCCTGAGGCTGGCACACCAGGAAGTAAGCTAAGGGAGGATTCGCTGGCTTTGGTTTGCTCTGTGCTGGATTCCAGCAGGGGTTCGAAAGCATTTAGAAGAGAAATACAAACATTTTTCCCTCTGCAAACTATTTAAGTTTACCTATTTAATCAGAGTTAGACTGTAGAGGATCCACACAAAAGCAAACTATATTGATTAAAAAAGATATATATATTAAAAATCAATCTACTGGACTTTGTTTCCAAGTTTGAAGACGTTTCTCTTCCATCCAGGAAGATTTTTCAATCCAAAATGTCAGAAATAGCGCTAGTTCCAGGTTTTATCCAGCAGCCCAACAAAGCCTGGTTTTAGTTTTTAGAAAACATGCAAATAGGGAACGGATAAATGGATCCGCCCCTTTAGGAATGGGGGCTCATTGGCTTTGTGCCAGCCTGCAATGCCCCACATACCTGTCTATGGTTTTAACTTTCATTGTTTGAGCACGCCATGACGAGAATTAAACTTAAACCCAAGATGGCTTACACTCCTTTCTGACATTTTTGTTCCTTTTTGACTACCACATTTCTGCAGCAGAATTCCTGCAGAATACATAATAAAGTTCTATTCAGTCTATTTCTATAGCTCCACCTCGCATCATGTCATTCCTTTTCAGGCAGTCAGTAGATTGATTCAAAGATATTTTACGCCTAAGGAAAACCCAGCTGATTGCATCGACTCATTGGACTCTTTCAAAGCAATCCCTCACACTAAGCATGCTTGTAGCTTACAGCAGTGAGTGGGAAAATCCCCCTTTGAACAGGAAGAAACCTCCAGCAGAACCTCAGTGGCTCAGTGTGAGCTGCCATCTGCTGAGGCCCATTAAGTTCAAGGAGGTGCACACCTTGTAATGGGGAGTCTTTAGAGTCGTTATTGGCCAATTAACAACTCCCCATTACAAGGGGTGGACCTGTTTCGGTTCAACTTGCATGTTTTCTCAGCCATAACAAGACTTTTGTTGGGCTGCTGGATAAAACCTGGAACTAAACGCTATTTCTGACACATTTTGAATGAAAAAATCTTCCTGGATGGAAGAGAAACGTCTTCAAACTTGGAAACAAAGTCCAGAGGATTTATTTTGAACATTTTTAGGAATGACTCTGACCTGGATGACTGAGAATCTTCACCAACTTATTGGCTCTAAATTAGTTAAAAGCTCATTTGATCACATCCTAAATTCTCCCAGCTAAATTTTGCTTCTGAAACATAGAATCCAGCTAAAGTGTGACATCATTGCATCGTCTCATTGATTATGGTTGTCAGCCATGTTTTCTCCTCCTCTTAGTACATAGTAGTTTAGTTTAGTTTCACTAGATTTAACAGAAATATGTTTGACTTGAATGATTTCTTTCATTTCCTGCTCTAACACACAGTCTGAATAATATATATATTTAGATATATTTAGCCCCCCTACCAGGGTGGGCAATAACTATATGAAAGTTGCACATCATCCTCATGTTAGGATGGCAGAAGTATCAATAAATAAAAGCAAAGTATAATGCAGCAGTGACAAGCAGCAGGTTCATTTCCTCTGAAGCGTTTCAGCTGAATGGGACACAGAGGAAAACGTCTATATGTTCCTAGTTAGCGCCGCTGTTCAGTAACGTCTCCCCAAAGCAAGACGCTACAAACTCTGAGCTCCGGCTGGGAGGATTATTAATAATCCCCCCAGCCCAGCATCTAAAGCGCCCGTCACATTAACTTTATAAACTGTCTGCTTGCTTTTTCCAATTTGTTTTAGAGACGCTCAGTTCTGCAGCCGATGCGTAATAATAATAAACATTAGTTATTATATCCCATAAATCATTATTTACTATTCATTTTCCTGTGATTTCAGGAAGATTTTAGCTCTTTTATTTTATTAGCTTCCCTCTTTTTATATTTTATAAAAAATAAAATAAAATTACAAAAAAAATAAATTAATAAATAAGAAGTAAAATTAAAAAAAAATTAATGAAAAAATAACTAAACTGACAAATAGGTAGGAATATTTGTATGAATAGATTTATTAGAGGGGTTGGCGCTCTGAGGGTCGAGGCTTTCATTGGGTTTTTGTATTTTCCTAAAATGAGCTCAAACATCTATTTATTTAATCCTTTCCTATTGTTGAGAACCACAAACACTGCTGTTTATATCTGTTTATATCTATAGATAGTTAGAGACGCCTTTAAAATAAGGAATAACAGCCGATTCCGATATTAAAATGGATAATCATGCTGTGGAAGCGTGTTTTGGCCTAATCAGGTGAAAAGGAAGGCTAGGAGCGATGAAAGATAAGTGTGCAAAAAGCTTCCTAAACTCTGTAATGTCATGAACAGAAGCACCTGTTCTCAGTGTTTATCTGGCTCAGGTAAAATGGATGAACTCAAGTTGGTTTGCTCCAAATGTTGGTGTGTGAGGAAGTTGTTTATGCCGGGGTGGGATGGGTCCGATGAGGGTTTATTAAATGTGTGTGCTGGACTGGTCTGGGCTTTTATCAACATTAATTTGAACTTTCTCTTGCAAGAGTCTTTCCACAACTATAATTTCAATTCCATCCATAGAAATATGGATATGCTGCATTTTAAAAATATAGCACAGCATATTTTGTTCTTGTAAACTTTCTGGTAAACTTGGAGACATATTTTATTGCATGTTGCACATCCCATTAAATCTGCAGCTGTCCCTGCTCCTCTCTGTGCTCTGATTAAAAACATTTATGAACATTTACTGATATAATGATGCCAGAAACATTTCAATTAATGTAGAAGCTCTGCAGCCTGATTCTGTCTGTTCAATCAGAAACGTGTTCATTTTAACCTGGAACTGAGGAGCTTTTTTAACTAGTAAAGAAGAACATTTAAACTATGTTTTTGTTTAAACTTATAATCTGTTACCATTTTGAACTTAAAAAGCTCCGTATCTCAAACGAACAGACATCTCTATTTTCTTTTAACCAGCCCATATCCTAAATTTAGCTAAACATCTATTAAAGTAGCTGCTGGTTAATATTCACTGAGTGCTGCTGTGCGTCTCTCTACATGCAGCGCTACTTCTATGTCAGTGAAATGCGAGTCAGACAGAGCCGATGATTTAAGCAGCAGATGGCAGCTCACACTGAGCCTGGTTCTGCTGGAGGTTTCTTCCTGTTCAAAGGAGTTTTTCCTCTCCACTGTCGCTACGCTACAAGCATGCTTAGTGAGGGATTGCTGAAGAGTCAATGAGTCGATGTAAATCAGCTGGTTTTCCTTTTAGACAAAAGAAAACTTTTGAATCAATCTGACTGGATGATCTGGTTGAACTGGGAAGTGACCTGACCTGCTGCGTAAAATATACAGTTCCACAGAAGCAACATTAAATAAGTTAAAGCAAAGAAAAACTCACAAAGGAAAATATTAAGGTAATTTTTAAGGTAAAATGAGAAATGTTCCAGTCAGAAAGAAAATAAATACAGCAGCTGGTTAAAGAATTATAGAATAAAAAGGCTCTATAGAAATTAAAACACTGAATTCTTTAATTATGGAGAAGCTGTGGTTCTGCTGTACTTTAATAATACATATTTGCTTTTCAGACTTGGTTGAACAAAAAAAAACATGAAACTTCTATTTATACCTTGGTTTGCTCCCATTACTTCTATTGCTTTTGCTTTCGATTCACAATCAGTTTGTTTTCTCGTTAGTTTTTGCTATGATGTGCCTTTAATAAAAACATGTTCTATTTTAAAAAGAAACTGTAAAAAAAAATGGCCTCAATCGCATTTTTCAAAGGAAACAATACGTGATGGGCCCACACTGGAAAAACGATCGACAAATAAGTTAGAATTAACTAAATAAAGTGTATTTACCCTTGATTTGAGTAGATAAATTAGATAGTTTGCCAATGGAAGGAGTATTTTTGCTCTTAAAATACAGACGACAGTGGCGGCTGGCCCATAGGGGGCACTACCATCCCAAGATGTGGAGGGAAAAAGTCATGATATATATAGATGTTAAAAGTATTATCAATGTCAGTTTTACTTAATAGTATGTGGCTATATGTAATATGAATTATTAAAACAACACTTCTACCAATAGATTCTCATTCAAAGCGCCCATGATGTGGAGCGAAATAACCAATTGTATAACATTGCTAGGGAAAATTAATAAATATTTGGCCAATCAGCATCGCCAAAATGAATGGCTGCGATGTTCCTGCTACAGTGATATAGGTGATGTAGCTAATAGTCAGTCAGGGCAGTGAGGTAGAGATTAAAAGTCGTTTTCTAAACGCCAGGATTCTGAGCACGATAAAGCACGGATAAAGCTTTTCTAGGACCTACCTAAGGCCCTTTTTAGAAAAGGTAAAAGAACAGATATGAATTATGTTTTTATATATTGCTTCTTTATAATGTTTTTTATTGTTGGCATTCATATAAATATACTGGTGTGATAACTTTGGTTTGATTAGTTTTCAGTATATGTCTTTTTTGAATGTATTTATAGCGCCCCTGCAGAAAACTCCACCAGCCACCGCTGGCTAATGATGATGCGGAAGGCAGTATTTATATTGAAAAGATTGAGTTTTTAAGGTTGTGAAAGATCGCTAGATGTGCTGTTACATTGGCCTCAGCAGATGAGCCTGGTTCTGCTGGAGGTTTCTTCCTGTTCAAAGGGAGTTTTTCTCTCCACTGTCGCTACAAGAATGCTTAGTGTGAGGGATTGCTGAAGAGTCAATGAGTCGATGCAATCAGCTGGTTTTCCTTAGATAGAAAAACTTGAATCAATCTGACTGGATGATCTGGTGAACTGAAAGTGACCTGAGATGACATGATGTGAATTGGAGCTATAGAAATAAAACTGAATAGAATTAAATTAATGGAACAGATTGGAAGTGTTCATAATAGTGTCTGGTGGTTCTAATGTAATGTAGCTTTTAAATGTCCAGTGCGGTTGCTGACTGATGATGAGGTTGAACCTGATCTCAGTAAAGGCTCTGCTTAGAAAGTTGGAGCCCCAGAGAGGCGCAGCATTGCTGTCTGTTTGGGAGGAATCATTAAGTCCACAGAGTTCCTGTGAGTAGATGCTTCCTCAGGGAGACAGCCTATGTCCTCCCCTGAGACCCCAGGACACGTTTGTCAGGGCCAGTCTGCATGTTGCATCACCTCCAACACCGGAGGCACAATCCTGACGCGTTAGCAGTGACATTCTGCAAACTAACTTCCAAAAAAAAAAAGTGAAATGCGGTCTGTTCTGCACAAGCGCTCGGTGTTAATTAGGATGATAGGAAGCGTCATGGCAACATGGCGACTGTCATACAGCCTCTGTGGGATAATTGATATACAGAAACTGTACGTGGTGAGTTGTCCTCTCCTCTAATTTGCCTATCTGCTCTCACTGCCTGTTCCCCCCCCTCCCTCTTACTGTATCTAGGTCATTGCTGAGCCCGACCAGTTAAGAGCTTTTTCTACACAGATGCAACCCTCCGTGGAGCACTAAACAAGATGCATGCTGGAGACCAGCGTGCACGTGCGTCCTCGCACGGCCACGCGTTCACGCGCGCGCCTCTAAATACAAAGACAACGAGAGGCCCCCACAATGGGAGTGTTTTTCCCAAGCAATGATTTTTTTTTGCCAAGCTGCAATTACCACAGCTACCCCACAGAGCTGCTAAGCCAATGCAGCACACAGACTACAGCTTGAAAAGAAAAGGATATAATGATGTCTGCTCACAGCTTCTCTCTCTCTCATCTTTATTTGGATGACTATTATCGTATACGCCGCCCTAATGGAGCCACGTCCCCTATAGTTTCCCATCGAAGCCCAACTAATCAGGGAAATTCAGATTTTTTTGTCAGTTTTTTATGAATGCACAGTAAGAAGCAAGTTAAGCTACAGGTTTTCCTGCGTCCCACTCCTTCTGATCGGCGCATTAGAGTCCCCAACTCCCTAATTAAATGCCACCGCTAAATCCAAACATGTGGCGCTAATGGTGATTTTGGCTAACTAGATGGGGGCAATTGGCCCATTGTTTCAGTTTGTGCAAACACAGAGCTAATTTCCATGTTTAGAGAGGCGATGTGAGTGGAGAGACCTTGCATAAAAAGAAGCGCCATATGTGATTGTTTAACGGCTCCTGGATCCAAACCTCCTGTTTGGAATCCGTCACTCAGTGTAAGACTCAGTTGATCCCACTTGGGAGAAGGCGGTCCGAAAAGGTCCAGTTTGCAGGAAGGCTTCCTGCCGAAAGGCAAAGAACAAACAAAGCTGAGACTCAGGGAGAAACAAGCGCTCAGTTAAACTCAATGTGATCTCAGCTTGGCAAGAGAACAAAAACTCAAAATGCAAAAACTCAGATTAGACTCAGAATAAACTAGGCTTGGCTAGAGTACCCCAAACTGGCAAACACTCTGGCGTTGAAGTAGTGGCAACCAGCAGCTTAAGAGCAGTCCGGTGATGAGGCAACAGCTTGCATGTGTGTGAGGAGGCGAACCGGAGCCAGGCGCCTCCTGGTGGTGGAAGGGAGAAACACAAAAGACAAGACAAACAGACGAACACAAAAACTGGGATCCTGACATAAAATACTGGCTGTAGGCAATGATCATGTGAAGCAGGTGAGGTGTGAGGAAATCAGTTTTTCAAATGTAGTTACTTTTATCTTTTTGTAAAAATATATTTCCTCATTATTGTCATAGTTCTTTATTTTAATTATTCATTTTATATCCAGTTCATGCTCCATGGCAGAACTTTATCTTTTATTTAAAGCCGCTCTGTTTGTGCAGCTAATCCCGTGTGCATTTCGTATGCAAACATGTTCTATGTTTTTTTTCATTCACGCAATTTAGTGCTCCTCATTTGGATTATTTGAATATCAGGCTCTTAAGGTATAGTTACTGTTTTAGCCACATTGGTTGGGTAAAGTTTTTGCACACAATTTATTTGCAATATAGTGAAGTTTATGAAATAGGCAAGGTGGAAATTAGTATGGATTTAAAGTACAAAGTAAGGTAGGTTTAATAAAAAAAACATTGAAAGGTTCATTAACAATAGAAAATTCTTTATAATCTTTCTGCTTTTTCTCATAGTATCTTCATCTGGTCTGTTCCTGTTTGGCTGTGACTCCATCCTGGAGAGAAATATCAGCTGTGCTGCTGCCATCAACACCTTTGTTTCTAGATGTTGGAGATCGGCCTGTTTTCCAGTGTATAGTCCTGTTTTTCTTCTAGTCAGATGTTCTCTTTCATCAATTTGGTTCAGAGCTCGTCTTAATTAACTGTTTCTTCCACAGACAGAGCAACCTACGGAGCTACCTCACAGTTAGCTTTACTAACGTAGAAACTATTTATAGATTAATATGTATAGATTAATGTTTATTGATTAGTACCTTTCATTTAATTACATAATGTCATATTCAGGCTGTGCTTTAATGCCCCTTCCTGTTCAGGCGTGGTGGAGCCGCAGACGCGCCCTTGAACTAATCCAGCCGACATTCAGTTGATGCTAACTGACCTAAAAATTAGGAGTTTCATTTGATGTCATGTTGTTAGGATAATTATCACTGATGATGAGAGTTTATTACACCTTAATAT
This sequence comes from Cyprinodon brontotheroides, assembly GCA_018398635.1. NCBI lineage: Eukaryota > Metazoa > Chordata > Actinopteri > Cyprinodontiformes > Cyprinodontidae > Cyprinodon > Cyprinodon brontotheroides. The sequence continues at coordinate 2,856,836 of JAGKQL010000057.1, forward strand.
TAGCTGCATGTCAGAACTGATGTTTTCCCCAGTAGTTTATCTAATTAGGCCAGTTCCTCAGTCCGGCTATACAGTTATAATCTTCATTTTGTACGCGTCAAAGATTTGGCAATGGAATGATAATGTCAGGTCTAAGCACCTAAAACATCATACATACAGGGAAAGAAAGAAGAACAGAGACAATTAATTTAGTTTTACTCGTGAGGAGAGTAGGAAGAGACTGCAGAGTTTACAAATCTCCACCCCGCTCTGCCAGTCTTCAGCTTTCTCCTCGCTATTTATTAAAGTCAGAGGGGGGGTCCCTAGTTACACAAGCTGAGGTTGCCCTAAAGGAATAGGAAACAAGAAATACAATTCAATTTGCGGCCTCAGTGAACAGGTCAATTTGCATTTAAATGTCTTGCGGTCAAATGATCCGAGAACCTCCTGGTTTCGTTAAGCTTGAGCAATACTGCCTGAGAGTTGACCTATACTGCTTGTGCAACTCCTCTCTGGAACAGTAATATGTCACACATTATACATCATAAGAACAAAAAATAAGTTTCTTATTCATAATTATTCCAACAGATAACGTGATGTTATGATACCATGATGTTTTGCTACCTTTTGTCAGGGACATTTCCCATATAGTGAGCTCGGTTGGTGAGCAGCTGCCTTCTGTAACTCTAAGCAACTTCTCTAATCTGAGTAAAATTATAATTTCTATCAGAATCTGTTGTCATGTCTCGTAGTTATTTAATACATATAAGTTGCGCGATGGGCCCGGTACAGGGCCCAAATGACAGCTGCTGATGTTTACTTATTTATAGAAATGGCCAAAACTCAGTCACATGGTGTTTCATCCACACGCCTTTAGGGTTGGGAATTGAAAAGATTTTCACGATTCCGATTCCCTTTTCGATTCTATGAAACGATTCGATTCTTTATCGATTCTTTTTTCGATTCCAATTTTGGGGAAAAAGGAGAACAAACAGTTTGATTATCAGCATCAACTTTGTTTACTTAACTATTGCACAATCTTACAAACTCAACAAGATCAAGATGTCCACAGGAAATGTGAAACTGGAGTAACATCTGTGTTTAAATGAAAAATGAATACAAGAACAAACTTAATAACCAACAATGTCTAATAACAAATGATGGGATAATAACCTATTTTAAATAACAAAAAATACTAATTATAAAACAGTAGTAGGGAAAATTAACAGTTCTTTTGCAGAAAGAATCTGCTTTTTCTGGAAGGATACAGGATCTTTCAGGGCTTAAGGTGTCTCCAGCCGTGGAGAACACCCTCTCAGATGGGGTGGAGGAAGCCTGCACACAGAGGTAGTTTTCAGCCAGTCCAGATAGCAAGGGCAGCGTATCTTGCTTGTTCCACCACCACAGTGTGGCGCTATCCCTGCAGGGGATGGAGGGCAAGCTTTTATAGAGCTGGATTTCCTGATCTACCCTCTGGGCTAAGGAAAGACGGGGCTTTGATTCACAAAGTGACCGCAGCTCGTTGTCTTCCTCCTCGAATAGTTCTTCCAACTTGCGTAACTTACGTAAAACTGAACGCTGTAAAACTTATGCGTAAAAACGTGACGTGAAGTCGCGGCTCCCCTGTGATCCGCACTTTAGGCCCTGGTGCTGCGGAATAAAAAGAATCGCTCAACAGCTGCCAAACGATGCCATGGAATCGGAAAATACGAACCGTTCTGAACAGGAACCGGTTTTCGATTTCCATCCCTACACGCCTTTCAGGTGGCTAAAATATATGATTCCTCTCTCATTTGGCAAATAATGATCAAACGGCCCCAAATCCACTGAGTCTTTTGTTGATGAAGAGAGGAATAAACACAGTTAAAGATCTGCAGGTGAATTCATTTCTTCCCATGTTATGGAGCCTGAATTTTTATGTGTGGTAGCATGTAGGATACCAAAAAATGTCTTTAGAATGGGATTTACCAGAAAGTCTACTCTCTCATCTTCACCCTCAGGGCTAAGCCCCTGATCTCTGAGAATCCTAGATCCTGCCCTGGTTTAGACCTGGCTTAAGGGGTAAAAGAGTTTCTCCTGAGTGATCTCTTTTCACTAAAATAACCTGGAGAGACAGGTGCAGATACACAGCTTCCCTTTAACAATGTCAAACATAAAATAATGCTCATCTTTGTATTTAGTGAGGTAACATTTTTAAAAACCAGCAGACCAAGATCTAAAGCATTCCTTCTCTTAAATTTCTTGCTAAAACGGATTCTGACACCCCTTTTCCTGTCGTCCCATCATGCGTTCCTCGTCTTTCCACGCAGGCGGCTCCCTGAGGGGTCACGCACGGCGACTGCATCAAACTGAAGAGTTCGACGGAGCAAGTGACGCGCGCCTGTTTGTGCGTTAGCCTCTCACTCCGTCTTCTCTCTTGTCTTTGTCCTCTCATGTCGAAAGCCTGCCTCTCATTTTCTCGGGTTTATGTAATTTCTTCCCTGGGCAAGATTCCTTTAATTCCAGCATTCAGAATGTGTGTCGGGCTGTGTGTGTGTGTGTGTGTGTGTTGCTTTTATTTGTCTTAAAGCCACAAAAGCTCTTAGAGGTTTTTGAAGTCTACTCTCTCTATCTGCCCTTCACACACAAACACACACTCACGGTGAAGCTGTGCACAGTTATATAAATGGATGATGTGAGATGAAGAAAGCCAGAGAGTAATGAGGTCAACCTAATACTCATTCATCTCATATCCTAACTTATAGCCAGCACACGGCACACAAACACCAAATGACACCAGCTATTTACTGAAGTTTGCATGTCGCCCAGTAAAGTGAAAATAAAGTGTCTAATTATCGCCTTAATTAAGCGAAACTCAAACTAATAAGATCAAACCCTCCCGTCATGACCTGTTTGTGAAAAGTCAACAAATCTCACCTCGATTTTCCCCTTCAGGAAGCAAATTTCACTGTGGACCCTTCATTTTTTCATTTATTTACATATATACTATTTATATTAACTGTTTGTGATGGGTTTTCAAATAAATGTACTAATTGAGGGCTGGACGTCTATATGATGGTAAAGATTCTCCAGTCATCCAGGTCAGAGTCATTCCAAAAAAGTAAAAAATCAATCCACTGGACTTTGTTTCCAAGTTTGAAGACGTTTCTTTTCCATCCAGGAAGCTTTTTCAATTCAAAACGTCAGAAATAGTGTTTAGTTCCAGGTTTTATAGAGTGGACCAACAAAGCCTTGTTTTTGAAAACATCCCATACTTGTCTATGTCTCTGAAAACCACTGGTCCCTGGAAGCACAGGTCCCTGGAAGCACAGGTCCCTGGAAGCACAGGTTGTCTATGTCTCTGAAAGAACCGGTACCGATTCAGAAAAGCGCTAAGCTATAGCTAACATCAGAAGAACAAGAAGCTTTACATGGTTCTATACTTACCAGCTGATGCTTTGATGGTACAGTTGGCAGCTCCATAGTCAGAAACATGGCTTTAGAGACACCAGGGACCATAGTCAAATGTTTGCCGGGGGCCAGAACGGGCGACATCAAATCTACCTGAAACTGCTGCTAGTCAATATAATTTTAAATCTGCTCCCAGGTTAAAGATAAAAGAAAAGGCTTGGGAGCTAATTCATTAGCTCCAGTTATCCTGGGATATAGCCTGGAGGTTTCTTCCTGTTCAAAGGGAGTTTTTCCTCTCCACTGTC
>JAGKQL010000057.1:2862247-2875311 GCA_018398635.1 Cyprinodon brontotheroides
TCTGTTCCTGTTTGGCTGTGACTCCATCCTGGAGAGAAATATCAGCTGTGCTGCTGCCATCAACACCTTTGTTTCTAGATGTTGGAGCTTGGCCTGTTTTTCAGTGTATAGTCCTGTTTTTCTTCTAGACAGATGTTCTCTCTTTCATCAGTTTGGCTCAGAGCTCGTCTTAATTAACTGTTTCTTCCACAGACAGAGCCACCTACGGAGCTAGCTTACAGTTAGCTTTACTAACGTAGAAACTATTTATAGATGAATATGTATAGATTAATATTTATTGATCAGTACCTTTCATTTAAATACATAATGTCATATTCAGGCTGTGCTTTAATGCCCCTTCCTGTTCGGGCGTGGTGGAGCCGCAGACGCACCTTTGAACTAATCCAGCCGACATTCAGGTGATGCTAACTGACCTAAAAATTAGGAGTTTCATTTGATGTCATGTTGTTAGGATAATTATCACTGATGATGTGAGAGTTTATTACACCTTAATATTAGCTGCATGTTGCGTGTCAGAACTGATGTTTTCCTCAGTAGTTTATCTAATTAGGCTGGTTCCTCAGTCCGGCTATATACAGTTATAATCTTCATTTTGTACGATTTGGCAATGGAATGATAATGTCAGGTCTAAGCACCTAAAACATCATACATACATACAGGGAAAGAAAGAAGCACAGAGACAATTAATTTAGTTTTACTCGCGAGGAGAGTAGGAAGAGACTGCAGAGTTTACAAATCTCCAACCCACTCTGCCAGTCTTCAGCTTTCTCCTCGCTATTTATTAAAGTCAGAGGGGGGGTCCCTAGTTACACAAGCTGAGGTTGCCCTAAAGGAATAGGAAACAAGAAATACAATTCAAATTGCAGCCTCAGTGAACAGGTCAATTTGCATTTAAATGTCTTGCGGTCAAATGGTCCGAGAACCTACTGGTTTCGTTAAGCTTGAGCAATACTTCCTGAGAGTTGACCTTTACTGCTTATGCAACACCTCTCTGGAACAGTAATATGTCACACATTTTACATCATAAGAACACACATTAAGTATCTTACACATAATTATTTCAACAGATAACGTGATGTTATGATGTAATGATACCATGATGTTTTGCTACCTTTTTGTCAGGGCCATTTCCCATAAAGTGAGCCCGGTTGGTGAGCAGCTGCCTTCTGTAACTCTAAGCAACTTCCCTGATCTGAGTAAGATTATTTTTCTATCAATCTGTTGTCATGTCTTCTAGTTATTTAATACATATAAGTTGTCCGGTGGGCCCGGTACAGGGCCCAACTGGCACCTGCTGATGTTTATTTATTTATAGAAATGGCCAAAACTCAGTCACATGGTGTTTCATCCACACGCCTTTCGAATGGCTAAAATATATGATTCCTCTCTCATTTGGCAAATAATGATCAAACGGCCCCAAATCCACTGAGTCTTTTGTTGATGAAGAGAGGAATAAACACAGTTAAAGATCTGCAGGTGAATTCATTTCTTCCCATGTTATGGAGCCTGAATTTTTATGTGTGGTAGCATGTAGGATACCAAAAAATGTCTTTAGAATGGGATTTACCAGAAAGTCTACTCTCTCATCTTCACCCTCAGGGCTAAGCCCCTGATCTCTGAGAATCCTAGATCCTGCCCTGGTTTAGACCTGGCTTAAGGGGTAAAAGAGTTTCTCCTGGGGTAGTCTCTTTTTCACTAAAATAACCTGGAGAACTGAGTGCAGATACACAGCTTCCCTTTAACAATGTCAAACATAAAATAATGCTCATCTTTGTATTTAGTGAGGTAACATTTTTAAAGCTCCAGCAGACCAAGATCTAAAAGCATTCCTTCTCTTAAATTTCTTGCTAAAACAGTTTTACGACACCCCTTTTCCTGTAGATCCCAATAATGGGTTGCATAGATGCTTTCCATGAAGCTGACTCCCTGAGGGTCACGCCGCGGCGACTGCATCAAAACTGAAGAGTTGACGAGGAGCAGAGTGGCATGTTTGATAGCGTTAGCCTCTCCTCCGTCTTCTACTCTTTGTCTTTATTACTCTCGTATTAGAAAGCCTGCCTCTCATTTTCTCGGGGTTTATGTAATTTCTTCCCTGGGCAAGATTCCTTTAATTCCAGCATTCAGAATGTGATGATAGGGCTGTGTGTGTGTGTGTGTGTTGCTTTTATTTGTCTTAAAGCCACAAAAAGCTCTTAGAAGGGTTTTGAAGTCTACTCTCTCTATCTCTCTCTAACACACAAAGCACACACTCACAATAAGCCCATATAACTGGATTAGCACTCAGCTCTTTGGAAGGAGGGAAGCCAAGAAGGTAATAGAGGGGTCAACCTAATACTTTCATTCATCTCATATCTAACTTATAGCCAGCACACTTAGCACACAAACACCAAAATGACACCAGCTATTTACTGAAGTTTGCATGTCCTTGGTAAAGTGAAAATAAAGTGTCTAATTATCACCTTAATTAAGCAAACCCCGAACTAATAAGATCAAACCACTCCGTCATGACCTGTTTCTGAAAAAATCAACAAATCTCACCTCGATTTTTCCCCTTCAGGGAAGCAAATTTCACTGTGGACCCTTCATTTTTTTTCATTTTATTTATATACCTATTTATATTGGCTGTTTTGTGATGGGTTTTCAAATAAATGTACTAATTGAGGGCTGGATGTCTATATGCTGGTAAAGATTCTCAGTCATCAGGTCAGAGTCATTTTCCAAAAAGTAAAAAATCAATCCACTGGACTTTGTTTCCAAGTTTGAAGAGCGTTTCTTTTCCATCCAGGAAGCTTTTTTCAATTCAAAACGTCAGAAATAGTGTTTGGATTCAGGTTTTATAGAGTGGACCAACAAAGCCTTGTTTTTGTTTTAGAAAACATGCCTCATACTTGTCTATGTCTCTGAAAAGAACGGTGCGATTCAGAAAAAGCGGCTAAGCTATAGCTAACATCAGAAGAACAAAAACTTTACATGGTTCTATATTACTTACCAACTGATGCTTTGATGGTACAGTTGGCAGCTCCATAGTCAAGAAACATGGCTTTAGAGACACCAGGGACCATGGTCAAATGTTTGCGGGGGCCAGAGCGGGCGGCATCAAATCCTACCTGAAACTGCTGCTAGTCAATATAATTTTAAATCTGCTCCCCATGTTGAAGATAAAAGAAACTTGGGGGCTAATTCGGTGCTCAGTTATCCTGGGATCTACAACCTGGGTTTCTTCACTGTTCAAAGGGAGTTTTTTCCTCTCCACTGTCGCTACAAGCATGCTTAGTGTGAGGATTGCTGAAAAGGAATCAATGAATGGATGCAATCAACTGGTTTCCTTAGATAGAAAACTTTGTGAATCAATCTGACTACTGGATGATCTGGTGATCCTGGAAAGTGACCTGAGATGACATGATGGGGAATTGGAGCTATGAAATGGGCTGAATGGGAATTTAATCTAGAGTAGCACTTCGTGACTTTAAATTGGCTCTAAGCGATTACTAAATAAGCTGAGTGGGGTTTCAAATTAGTGAATTTTACTTCCAGAGAAAGCAGGTAAACTGCAGCTGTGACTAATTGCTGAAAAAAAGGGGATTAATTTGCTAAATAATTGTTTTTTTGCATCAAAATGATGCAGGAAATTGCTGCTAATGATAATTCAGAAGGGGATTTGTCTAAGCTGGTTAGAAAAAAAAATCTACAATCTTTTATTTGTTCACATCAAATAAAATTCTTATAGTTTTTCACCCTTTTTAATGATTTCAATCAATATTAATCCCTTTAACTCAAGGCAATGTAAAAAGCTAAACAAAATAGATTTAAATGGATTTTATGTGAATAGATTTAGACTGCTGGTCTAAAAGATTAATTTATTCCTACTGTATTAAACTTTGCTGATGTGTGATTTGCAGGCAGTGTTACAGAAAGTGACTTCCAGACTTTTCTGCTGTAACAGCGCCTCGAGGTCATTCCCTCAGAGCTGAAAAATTCACCAGCAGCCTTTTAGCGGCTGATGGAAGCGTCCTCCAGGAAGCTGAAAGCTCCCGTCTGTTTTATTTACCAACCAGCAGCAGCGTGGAGTCTATTTTTCTGGCCTGTTTTCCCTGCAGTTAAAGCAAAAACAGCAGAAAGCAGGATGTCTGATCAGCTCAGGGAGCAACTGTACACATCAATCTGGGGACATGGGCGACACTAACGGCTAAATAAAAGATTTTCTTTCTGAAGGATGATGATGTTTCCTTTAGGAAACGAAGGAAAATGTCCACAATCCCTAAAAGATCAGGATAGGAAAAGTTTCAGCCTCCAGTGAAATAAGAATATTAGTATATTAGATATAACTTTGCTTTATATGCAGATGACAGACATGTGAATAAATGATAATCCAGCTGCAGAGAAACGCCAAATCCAGGTTAATCCACAGGCTGGGAAAATTAAACAGCCCAACTCTATGGGCGCCATTATGTAAGTTAAGCAGTGAAAAATTAGAGCAATTTTTATAGTTATTTAGCCTGTTTTAGGAGAGAGAAAAATAAGGGGGTTATTTTCCCTATTTCACTATGTCATTCATTCATTTTATAAAAATCAATTTCCAGTTATAAAAATGTGTTGTTCAAACTAAATATTTATTATTCAACTAAATATTAAATTATCAAACTAAATACTTAGTTTGATAAATAAATATTTAGGACAGAGCTAAATATTTATTAACAAACTAAATATTTAGCTAGCACCAAGCTAGCTTAATGTTAATTTTGTTAAATAGATGTTTAGCTTGGTGTTAGCTAAAAATTTAGCTAGCTTGATGCTAGTTGAATATTTAATTTAATAATAGCCTACATATTTAGCTTGGTGCTAAAAATTGAACTTCCAAATGAAATATTTGGTTTGTTGAATAAATATTTTACTTTGAGGTAATTTTTATCAATGAACTAATGACATAGAGAAAAAATGACTCGGAAAAAAATAACCCCCTTATTTTTATCTTAAAACAAGGTAAATACCCATAAATATTGCTCCTGATTGTTGACTGTTTATTGTTACAAACGGCGCCTCATAGACAACAACAGTCATTCATATATATATCTTTCATCCTCTAAGGATTTTCTAAATTGCGAAGTTCCACAGGGCTCAACCCTAGGAACCCTTTGTTTTTCCTTAACCTGCTTCCTCTGGGATCTGTTTTTAGAAATAACTCCATCTTAGTTCTATCTTCCACCTATTGGAAGGTGTAAATTGCATTAAAACTTGGACGTAGCTTATCTTTTTACTTAAATGTAAATAAGACTAAAGTGACTGCTAAAGTTTTTGCGAAGTCGGACTTGCTAACTGTGGTTAGCAGTGAAATCACTGGGTTTGTTCTGTAGTGTAATCTAGTTTTTACCATTCTAGACTCTTCCCTAAAACTTAAGCGTTTAGTTCCCGTGAAAAGTTGATTGATTATTTTGTCTCGTCTCAACTAATGTAATGCTAGCTCTAATGCTAGCATTAGCCTAGCTGATGATGAGAATCGAAGCAGCAACATCAGGCTGGTCCATATAGTTGTTTTTATTGTGTTTCTTTTTTTAGTTTTAACTACTTTTATTTTATTAATTATACTGCAGATTTTATACAAAAGCAAATAAAGTTTTTTTCTGCAGGTTTTTCTTACAGCTGGTTTTGTCGCTATGGAAACGAATCACGACTACAGATGTTTGTAAATGATGTTTTACTGTATTCTCTCTTCCAAAGATCATTACAGCAGCCATTCCTGGACCTGAGTGGAATGTTTATCCTTTTTTTCTTTCCAGATCTTCTTTTAAATGCACAGTGGGAGTGGGCACAGTGGACACGTCTTCACAGACTTTTATTCCAAAGCTACAAACCTGCTTCAGTTCAGCATGAAAAGGAAACCTTTGGTTGTTATCTGACCATGAAACTGTTACATAAAGCAGCATAAATATTAGATTTCTAAGACGGTAGAAAAAACCCTGCAGATCAGACCAGATCAAATGTTTAGGGTAATTTAAAAGTACAGAATGTGCATAAATATTTAAGCTGTGCAAAAAAAAAAGAGAAACAGGTTTTTTTTTAATGGAAGTTTTTTACATGAAGAATTTAAGAGGAAGCATGTAAACAAATTATTGTTTGTTGTCTGGGATTGTCTTCAGGCTCTAATGGGTTTTCTTCCAGTGTTGTACTGGTTTTAGCTCCAGTGATCTTCCCATCAACACCAGCTTCCATGTTTTGAATTCAAAGAGATGAAGCTACCAGCAGGTAGGCCGACTGTGACAGAGTCATCCAACATCCTTAAAAGGTCAACATGTGGAACGGTTGGTTGGATGGACGAGTTCGTCTCAGGATCTGATGCAACCTGAATCTCCTCTGCTTTCAAACCTCTGAAAACAACCAAAAATAGTAAATAAAGCCATAAAAAGACGTACAGAGAGACTTCTTCTATGTCTAACCCATGATATGCTTTAAATCAGCCTTCTATAGATAAAAACAACCAATTAAAATCAATAATAGACACTGTGTGCGTCTCTAAGGCCACATGTAAATTAAATACTTAATAGTTATTAAAAACTACTGTTCACCTGTTCTGATGGTTCTATGTTGATCTGGAGTATTACCCTGTAGTGGAAAAAAACTATTCAACTATTTGCTCTGGTTAGATAAACAGATTTCACTCAGTCAGCACTTTATTTTTATATCTTTGCAAAGAGAGAACAGTTCGTCCACATACTTATATTGCATATTATTGCTTGGTAATCAGCCCTGTTCTGCCTGAGCAGCGTTCATTCCTCCTTACAATAATGGAAAGTAGTCAGAGTCCAAACAAACTACAGACACATTGGTTAAACAGTAACATGTCATGAATAAACCTTTAGAAAGAATCTGGATTGTTTTGGGAAGAAGCTATGTCTGGTTCTACAAACAGCCTCACCCAGGGAACTGTGTGGCCATGGAGGTGAAACAGGCTGTAAATAGAGTAACTAGCATAAATTTATATATAAAATAAGATAAAATTGTGCAACCACATACCCACAATTCTAAATGAAATTTCTTTTGTTTATACGTGTGTATAGAAAATGACAAAATAAATCTAAGTCCTAACAATGCAACATTGATGCATTTAGGTTGAGAAGAGTCAGTTGGACGCTACATATCCTGATGATGGCGTCTTTGGCGAATACAGAGAAATATTGATCCTCCAGAACCTTCCGTCTCTCTCTATCCATGGAGATCAGCGTGTTTCTGATCCCTTCATCTTTCCTTTTGCTGTAGCCTTGCTTTATTCACATGTTTATTAATGTATTACTAAACTTTGCTTGGTTTGTTTTATTCTTGGTCATTTCCCCCTAGGTTTTGGTTGGTAGATGTTTGGTTGGTAGATGGTTTTTAGATGTTTTAGATGTTTGGTTTTGTTGTAGATGTCTGGATGTAGATGTTTGGTTTTAGATGTTTAGTTTTAGATGTGGTTTGTAGATGTCTGGTTTGTAGATGTTTGGTTTGTAGATGTTTGGTTTTTAGATGTTTGGTTTGTAGATGTTTGGTTTGTAGATGGTTTGTTAGTGGTAGATGTGTGGTTGGTAGATGTTTGGTTTGTAGATGTTTGGTTTGTAGATGTATTGGTTGGTAGATGTGTGGTTGGTAGATGTTTGGTTTGGTAGATGTGTATGGTTGGTAGATGTAGTGGTTGGTAGATGTTTGGTTTGTAGATGTTTGGTTGGTAGATGTGTGGTTGGTAGATGTTTGGTTTGTAGATGTTTGGTTGGTAGATGTTTGTTTGGTAGATGTGTGGTTGGTAGATGTTTGGTTTGTAGATGTTTGGTTGGTAGATGTGTGGTTTGAGATGTTTGGTTTGTAGATGTTTGGTTGGTAGATGTTTGGTTGGTAGATGTTGTGGTTGGTAGATGTTTGGTTTTGTAGATGTTTGGTTGGTAGATGTTTGGTTTTAGATGTTTGGTTTGTAGATGTTTGGTTGGTAGATGTGTGGTTGGTAGATGTTTTGGTTTTAGATGTTTGGTTTTTAGATGTTTTGGTTTGTAGATGTGTGGTTGGTAGATGTTTGGTTTGTAGATGTTTGGTTTTTAGATGTTTAGTTTGTAGATGTTTGGTTGGTAGATGTCTGGTTTGTAGATGTTTTTGGTTGGTAGATGTGTGGTTGGGTAGATGTTTGGTTTGTAGATGTTTTGGTTTGTAGATGTTTGGATGTTGTAGATGTTTAGTTTGGTAGATGTGTGGTTGGTAGATGTTTTGGTTTGTAGATGTTTGATTGGTAGATGTCTGGTTTGTAGATGTGTAGTTGGTAGATGTCTGGTTGGTAGATGTTTTAGTTTTTAGATGTTTAGTTTGTAGATGTTTGATTTTTAGATGTTTGGTTGGTAGATGTGTGGTTGGTAGATGTCTGGTTTTTAGATGTTTAGTTTGTAGATGTTTGGTTGGTAGATGTGTGGTTGGTAGATGTTTAGTTTGTAGATGTTTGGATTTGGTAGATGTTTGGTTGAGTAGATGTTTTGGTTTTGTAGATGTTTGGTTTGTAGATGTTTGGTTGGTAGATGTTTGGTTGGTAGATGTTTGGTTTGTAGATGTTTGGTTGGTAGATGTCTGGTTTGGTAGATGTTTGGTTTACAGCCAGATGTTTGGTTTGTAGATGTTTGGTTTGGTAGATCTCTGTCCCACAGATCTCTCCTCTCAGTATTTATTTGTTTCTCTGCTTGATGTTTCATTTCTTCACTGCTGGATTTCTCCATTTATAGCTCCTCATGTAAGTTTAAAGTTGTTTATTAAATCCTTTTAGATACAAAAATACAAATACCACTGTGGGGCTGTTTGTAGATGTTTGGTTTGTGGATGTTTGATTTTTAGATGTTATGGTTTGTCAGATGCCTTGATTTGTAGATGCCCTGCGTTGATGGTAAAAGATGCTGTCTTAGCTTTCTGTAGATGCTTAGTTTGTAGATGTTTCATTGTTTGTAGATGCTTCTGGGTTGGTAGATGCGTATTTTCTGCAGAGATGTTTGGTCGGAAAAATGTGGTTGTAACAAGCAATTTTTGGTTTGTAAAGATGTAGATTAGGTTTGTAGATGCAGAGGTTGCTCGAAGGGCAGCAGGGACATTGTACAATCTTCTGCTTTGGTATCGCTGTTTGGTTTGGCAGATGCACTTTGAAACAAGTAGATGCATCCTGCAAAAACGTAGATGTCTGGTTGGTAGATGACTGTGTTCCCCAGATGCTTGGATTTGGTAGATGTTTTTGGCTTTTAGATGTTTTGGTTAGCAACCGTTTTGTATGGTAGATGTTTGGTTTGTAGATGTTTGGATTTGGTAGATGTCTTGGTTTGGTAGATGTGTGGCTGGTAGATGCTTATGGTTTGTAGGATGTTTTTGGTCTGGTAGATGCTTTTGGTTGGTAGATGTTTCTGTTTTGTAGATGATGCACGTAGTTTGGTAGATGTTTGGTTTGTTTATGTTTGGTTTTGATGTGTTTGGTTTGTAGATGTGCGGTTTAGATGTTTGGTTGGTAGATGTTTGGTTTGTAGATGTTTGGTTTGTAGATGTTTGATTTTTAGATGTCTGGTTTGTAGATGTTTAGTTTGTAGATGTTTGGTTGGTAGATGTTTGATTTGTAGATGTTTGATTTTTAGATGTTTGGTTTGTAGATGCTTGATTTGTAGATGTTTGATTTTTTAGATGTCTGGTTTGTAGATGTTTGGTGTGTAGATGTCTGGTTTTTAGATGTTTGGTGTGTAGATGTTTGGTTTGTAGATTTCAGTTATCTCTCTGCTTCTCTCTGTCCCACAGATCTCTCCTCTCAGTATTTATTTGTTTCTCTGCCTGGTTTCATTTCTTCACTGCTGGATTTCTCCATTATGCTCCTCATGTAAGTTTAAAGTTGTTTATTAAATCCTTTTGATACAAAAATACAAATACCACTGGGGGCTGTTTGTATTTTTTGGTTTTATGTCAGTTATATAGAAGTTGTAATGATGTCAGAAGCCCTGAAAACATGATTGCTTTGATGGTTGACTGGTAAAATAAACGATGCAAACATATAAATGTGCAGCAAATGCAAAATAGAAAACACAAAACATGCAAAGGGGTAAAGTCGGAAAAAAGTTTCTGCAACCAGCAAAAACAGCTAAGAAAAGCTGTAGATTAGCTTTGCATTACAGAGGTGCTCCAGGCCACTAGGGGGCGACAATCTCCTGCTCTCAACAGCAACCAGACACAATGCACAATGAAACAAGTAGGCCCATCTAAAAACGTAACCCTGCTGAGTGATGACTGTGTTACAGAATCCTTTTTGTAGATCTTATTTCTGCGTACAAACAGGTTAGCAACCGTTTTAAAATGCGCAAACCTTTTGAAAATCGGCTTTACACGTTTTTGTCTTGGTTCCAGTTCCAGTCCGGTGTTAGTTTATGGTTGTCTGCTTCTAGTGGTCTGGAGCACTTTTGTTTGCTAGTTTGCTGTTTTTCTTAACTAGCACTTATTTCGCAACTTGCATTTTTTTTTTCGCACACATTTTGTATATTTTTGCATGTGTTTTGTGTGTTCGTCTAATGTTGGGTTTGTAGTACTGTTTGGGTCCGTGTACATGCTGGACATTCGATTGTGGTTTGGAAAACGGGAAATCTTACATCGGGAAATAAGCCGTTTCCTGATTTCGATAAAAAATATCAACAGACGGTTATGCATTTTTCAATTTCAAAATGAAAAAAACGAAAATTAGAAAAGAAATCTAGGCTTCCTTTCATTAATCTGCTCCCATCTCATTGGAGTTGTCTATGCATCCAAACCGCTATGGATATGGTGCAACACTAAAACATATTTTCACATATGGACACTCATTATACAACTCCCTAATTCAATTCAATTCAGTTTATTTTTGTAGCGCCAAATCACAACACGTCATCTCAAGCCACTTTACAGTTCATCAGACACTTATTCTTAGCATCGTAGGTACGATATTTTGGTAGAAAACCTTCTTTGCAACCAAAATCTATAAATAACAAGGACGCCCACGCACTAGCTAGCTTGTAAGCAGTACAGCTCTGGACCAGGAAGTAACGCATGCATTCCATCGAAACTTTTTGGCTTTTTATTTCAATACAGTCTTTTGAATTGACAATGAAATTGCCTAAATGACAATAAAAATGGTAAATACAATAGTTATTACAAAAAAACCCGGTGCGAAGTCCGTCTCTCCCAGTGTTAGTGCTGCCTTCTGGGTCACTACCGAAAGGGATCATTACCAAAAGGAAGTCTACACTTCAGAAGGACAACCTGAATCTGAAGGCAAATTGGTCTCCTCATCCAAGTTCTCAAGTGTCCTGCTAATGTCCTGATTAGTCGACGAAGGAGTGTCAAAACAAAGACACCTCTGAAAGGTGCAGGACACCTGATTTTAAGGACTGAAACTGAAGAACCCTGGTTTAGATGGACCCAGCAATAAGGAATGCTGTCAGGCTAAAGGAGTCCTATCAAGCCTGGCTGGCCTGCAGGAGTTTGTAGAGGCCATAGAGAAGGTTATCGGCCAAACCATCCGGCGCCTCCGGAAGGGAAAGCATTGCTCATCAACCAGGCTTAAGTCACCGAGGTCCACAGTGGGAAGGCTTTGGGTGTGGATGAGATCTACTCTGAGTTCCTCAGAACTCTGGATGTTGATGGTCTATCGTGGCTGAGGTCTGAGGTCTGAGGTTTAGTTTTCTGTTTATCTTGTCTTGTTTTGGCAGATAATGTGACTCTGTTGGCTCCCTCCTGCCAAGACCTACCGCAGGAACCGGGGCGGTTCACAGCCGAGTGGGAAGTGTCCTGGATGAAAATCAGCTCCTCTAAGTCTGAGGGTATGGTTCTGGTTCTGAACCGTGACCAGACCAGTCCTCTTCAGGTGGAGAAGCTCAAGTATTAATTGAGATCTTCCTCCCTTCCTCGGCTATAGGAGGCTGGTCTCTCCCTTAGAGAGAAGAATGTAAGGAGGTAGGTCATCTGAACATAGCAGTCCTAAGCCTATTTCTCCAGAACTATAGAGATAGAATGAAGCAGGAACATGCACCAGATGAGAGCTGGGATGAGAAAGTAAAAAATGTATTTTGCAATATTAGGAAATTGGAGCAGAATGATGAAAAGGGGTCCGCATACCCTCCAGCAGTCTAAGCCTATAGCAGCAGAACTATAGAGATAGAATGAAGCAGAATGATGAAAAAGGGGTCCCTATGTCCTCCAGCAGTCTAAGCCTATATAGAAAGCCTATGTTGAAACCTTTACTGCTACATTAACTGACAACACCAAGTAAAATTCAAGACAGATGATCTAAAATTGACATAAGCTTACATTTTTGTAGAACTTATCATACCATTCATAACAATATTTTATTAAACTTTACCTTACTTTACAATACCACATTGCAAACCAACAATCTAAATAAAAACAGAGGAGTTTGAGGTTCAAATGAGAAAAAAACAACTTCAAATCGTATAAATGAATAAATCTAAACCTGTAAATGTAATAGCGGGGTTATGTGCAAAGGAAGCCAGTTGATTACAGACAATTATCTCCGCTTCACATGTGATCTGCAGGCAGCTGTGGGACCAGATGCAGGCTGGACGCTGCATCTGGACAAATGTTCAGACGTCCTTCTAATCTCAAATCAAAGTCTCCACCTGTTGCAGGAGGAGAAACATTTCATCTCATAAGTCACAGTTGGACTATCAGGTCAGAACTTTCCAAAATAAAAGAGTTTTCTGTGTGTAGGAGTCTCTCAGTGTTTGTCAGGGAGAGACGGAGGGATGGAGAGAAACAGAGGAGAGAAGGTAATTACAGTGGGAGGAATAACGCTCACCTCTGGACCGGCGTGGGCGGCCGGCTTTACTGTTTCTGTGCGAGAGCCCGTGTGTCTGTCTAAGTACAGTAGATCTGTGAGACTGGAGTGTGATGACATGCATTACATTCCTCCCTCCCTTCCGCTGTTTCCCTAAACCATCTCTGCCTCGCTCGGCCCCTGCCTCTCAGTCTCATCTCTCCTCCTCATCCTCCCACTCAGTGCACTTACAAATCATCCC
The DNA here is from genome assembly GCA_018398635.1 of Cyprinodon brontotheroides. NCBI lineage: Eukaryota > Metazoa > Chordata > Actinopteri > Cyprinodontiformes > Cyprinodontidae > Cyprinodon > Cyprinodon brontotheroides. The sequence continues at coordinate 2,875,279 of JAGKQL010000057.1, forward strand.
GCCAACACACACACACACACACACACACACACA
>JAGKQL010000057.1:2875321-2892578 GCA_018398635.1 Cyprinodon brontotheroides
GATGGAAACAGGGGTCACAGGTGTTTTTGTCCTCCTCAGATCCTTACCTTATGAGCTCTAGTCTTTTGTCACATTGAGCCGCAGGTGGTTCAGCTCTCACCTAAGTGACAAAGTTGCTCACCACGGTCCTTAGATTATACCTTCCTCACCCTTTCAATGCAGTCAGGAAAGTGAAAAGGGTGGAAGAGGAAGGGGGAGATTGTCCCCTGGAGGCTTCCCCAGTGTTGCTGACCACCCTGTCAGACACACAGTTCTGTAGGCATACATACTGGTTCCCGCCCCTGTCAGGTAATCAACAATCCAGGACACGATAAATTTCCACCCGGTATTGTAGTCATCTTCTCTCACCTAGTAGAGCCGGATGGATGGTGTTGAAGGCTGGAGGAAGCCAAAAGCAAACAGCATTTCCCCACTCGTGCTCGGGCCGGGGTTTTCGTCCAGGTGATTGTAGACTTCCGGTTCAGAGGAAGATGATGTTGTCCTCAACTCCCAGGCGGGGCTGGTAGGCCAACTGTAGTGGATCAGTGAAGGGCCTGACCATGGGCCTTAGCTGCTCCAGGACTAGCCTCTCAGAGGTCTTCATGATATGGGGTGGGGTGGGGGTAGGGGTGTAAATAATAATCGTTTTAGAATCAATGCATCGATCCAACAGCCGCACGCATCGTATGCATCCACATACGTCCGCAAGAGTAAATTCCATTCATGCTTTATTTTTCTTTCCCGTCTATTTTTATCCATTTTGCTCCTGGGCCCTAATTCTCCCTCCGTTACTTTAGCGATTGGTGCTTAAACCTATTTTGCCCTCTTACCTCGCTTCCTTAAAAGGGCGTGTAATACTCCTGCAGCAGTGTGTGTGTATTGAGCGTGAGCACGTGCAGATATTATTGATTTCTGTCCAATATTTGAAGGTATTCCGTGGTCGTTTTGTTCTGACGCCAACGCCGTAGAGGGCCAATCAGGAACTGAAGCTGTGGTTCAGATAACGGCCGAGGCGGTGAGGAAGTGGGGGGCATAGTTTGAGTCCGACGACGGAGGGACATGAGGGCCAAAAGAGCGAGGGGATCCAGGTGGGAAAAGGGTGATCCCAGCGTTCCAGCGCACCTACGCTCTTCACAAGCGGGTCAAACTTCCACGCGAGTTGTTTTTCTCTCAGTAATGTCGGGTCCATAAAAACAAAACAAGCCGCACTCCCTGCTGTCTGCGGTCAGCCACTGATCTGGGAGAGGAACAGCTGAGCGACCATGTGGAGGGGCAGGACGTGCTCTGGGAACGCGAGTATTGCATTGCACCTCATTGCACTTCTGATTTAGGTACAGTATTTTTTGATGCAAAGCTTTTCAGAATCTATAACGTAGGGCAACATTATTTTCAGTGAATGAGGTTTTTAATAGGTGGAGTACAACTTTTCTACTTCTGTTATTTGCTGTTGATTCTCAAATAAAAATGCTTACCGCTTCTCTATACAACTTTTCATTGATTTATTTCAAAATTTGACGCATTATCTAGCCTGTAAGATAAAAAAAATAAAATGAAACTAACCAACTAATCGAATTGAATCGTATCGTAAAAAAAACCTCCCTTTTAACTCCCCGACAAAATGGGGCTGATATTACAGTTATTTCCTACATACAGCGGGTACGGAAAGTATTCAGACCGCTTTGAATTTTTCACTCTAATTTCTACATTTTGAGGTTTTTTTCTGTCAAGATGAGGTGCTGAGTGTTTATTAATGAGAAATAAAATGAACTGCATTGAGGTTTAGCAAAGGGCTGCAATGAAACAAAGAGTGAAAAATGGGTCTGAAACTTTCCTTTCCCACTGTTTGCAGAGTAAAAAGTGATTCTCCAGAACAAGATGGAAGAAATGCTGTAAATAAAGTTTTTTCTTAAAGTAAGTGCATTTCGTCTTAAATTGCGGAGGTTAGATAATTAACATTTAAAATAAGAAAAAACTTGGATTTTATCTTATTTTAAGAGTAAAAAGTGATTCTCCAGAAAAATCATCTTATTTTCTTATTGAAATTAAAGGTAAATACACTTCATAGAAGATTTTTTAACTTATTTCTAGATAGTTTTTGCAGTGCGGCTCCTCTTTATTACTGTTTAACTTGCAGAATGGAGCCAATCCAGGATAATCCTGAGGGGACATTTAGTTCACCTGTAGGCTGCAAAGAAAATCGGAACAAAGTATTGACTGCAGGAGGAGCTCCTACTGTCAGATATTAGCATATTTTTCAGATCATAATTTGTAATTTGTCAAATGATGCTTCCCCCTGACAGAATAGGAGCCACGGTCAATTTAACAGCGAGACTAAGCTCTAAACAGCTGAATTTACCCCCCATCTGCACCCAGAGCATTTCAACCCAACGAAGGCCCACAATAATTAAATGCCACATAACTGAGCTCCATGTGGAGCCCAGAAAAATGAAAGCTGAGGCAGAAAAAAATATATACCCTCATGACAATTGATTATATTTACAGCTGATTTCCATAAATATTGGAAAAGTATCCAGGCTGCATGTTCTGCAGCCCTGCTGCCTCACAGTGAGAAGATCCTTCGCTCAGATCGGAAGGTTTGAACGTGGAAAACCGTTTTACTAATCGCTGTGACCTCATTGGCTGATTATCGGCAGTGGGTGTGGCCAGACATCCCCCCAGGAGAGGCTGCTGTTACAATAACAGGATATTTTCAGTGTTTCTGCATCAAAGAATCCCATAAGGTGAGATTTTAGGTTCAGCTGTTTGAGTGAAGCTTTGAAAATGCTAAAGAAAGATATTGCACTCAGTAGAACCTGGTTTTTGGTCATACCGACAGCTTATCATTGAGGAACTAAGATGTACTTCTATAAACTAACAGTAAACTTGGTAGAAGTGAAGCTGAGATGAGATTTCAGCTGAATCACCATCAACCATATAAGCTGTGATTCTTGTATTTATCTTTATCCATCAGGGCCTTTAGAAATGATCATTCATGAGGAAGAACTGTTAATATTTCTCAGAATGATAACATTTGTGTAGTAAAATTGTTTTAAAGGTGCTGTGTGTGTTTTTCTATAACCATAGAAAATGTCCTGAGCTACAGCGACAGGAGCTGCGATCATTTAATCTGGATTTGCTCCTGCAGCCAGGAGTGAAATTATTTAAAAATAGGAGGAAAGGCTTTCTCAGCATATATTATACCCCATAGAGGCTGGATAAGCTGAATACCAGCATCACTGACAGATGCCAGAGGACGTCTGTAGGGGATCTTCTTCAGATGTTCTGGAACTGTGTTCCCTGCAAACCTCCTGGAACAATGTCCTTCTGATGACATCAGCAGTTTCTGGGCTTTCTTTAGGTCCTGATCCCAGGATATGGACACTTGGAGATGTTGTTTCCTAGAAAGTAGATCCTTGCAGAAATACTTAAAAACTGGAAATCGATGGAGCCTCCGAACAAGAAATATTGGATCAGATTCAGAAATACTTTAATAATCCCAGAGGGAAATTACAGTCAATGAACTGTTGAAACATTCTGCACTCCTGAAAACATCCTCCATTGGGTACGTTGGACATTGGCTGGAGTTGACTGGACTTGGACATTCTAACCAGATCAGACCTGAGAGACTCATCAACATTTATCTTTACTGTGTTTTATCTTAATTCCAACTATTTCAAAAATATGGTTAATGCTTAATATAGCACTAATACAGTACATGTGCTCTACATGGAGAGGGTGGGGGGGGGTTTGTTTGTTTTTGTTTTTTGAGGTTCCAAAAACAGAGAAAAGAACATGATTGTACATTGGATGTAGATTTTATTAGAACATATATTCTGTATATATATATATAAAAAAGAAATAAAAGCAAGTTTATTTTTTATATAAAATTTAATGTATATATATGCTTTGCATTTATTAGATGATAAAAATATAAGCAAAATAAAAGCAAGTAAAAAAAAAATATGGCAAAAGCAGAATAAAAAACAGTTGATCAGAACCTTAAACCAATAATCCCCTCAGTTATTAGTTCAACTTTGATACAGTCAAAGGCAGCTCTAAACAAATGGGTTTTATTGATTTATCCATTATGGATAATTGGAGGAAAATGAATAATTGGAAAAGATTTTAAATATAACACTATTTATTTGTTTACATAAAAAAATAATAAATGAAAACATGTTATTGGCCACAGATGCTGCTATAGGCTTAGACTGCTGGAGGACATAGGGACCCCTTTTTCATCATTCTCCTTTTCATTCTACCTAATAGTTCTGCTGCCATAGGCTTAGACTGCTGGAGGACATAGGGACCCTCTTTTTCATCATTCATCATTCTAATCTCTATAGTTCTGCTGCTATAGGCTTAGACTGCTGAGGACATATAGGGACCCCTTTTCTCATCATTCTTGCTTCATTGAGCTATCCATGCTTAGGCTCATCTAGGACATAGGGATCCCTTTTCATCTTCATTCCTATCTCTATACTCTGTTCTGCTAGGAAGAATCATGAGGACAGTAGGGACTTTTTCATCATTTCACGTTTCATTCCTATCTCCTCATTAGTTCTGCTGCTATAGGCTTAGACTGCTGGAGGACATAGGGACCCTTTTTCATCATTCTGCTTCATTCTATCTCTATAGTTCTTGCTGCTATAGGCTTAGGACTGCTGGAGGACATAGGGTCCTCCTTTTTATCATCATTCTGCTTCATTCTATCTCTATAGTTCTGCTGCTATATAGGCTTAGACCAAGCTGGAGGACATAGGGACCCCTTTTCATCATTCTGCTTCATTCTATCTCTGTTCTCCTGCTGATGGGCTTGACTGCTGGAGGACATTAGGATCCCTTTCTCATCATTCTGCTTCATTCTATCTCTATAGGCTCCTGCCGTTTCTGTTATAGGCTTAGACTGCTGGAGGACATAGTAATCCCTTTTTCATCATTGCCTGCTTCATTTTATCTCTATAGCTTCCAGTATATAGGCATGTAGATTTCGCCGAGTGACATAGGGACCCCTTTTTCATCATTCTGCTTCATATTCTATCTCTATTCTCCACTCTGCTGAATCCTTGTAGTTCAATCTCTAACGCTCTGCTCTCTCTGCTTTTTCTCATAGTAGCTCCATCTGGGTCTGTTCCTGTTTGGTTGTGACTCATCCTGAGAGAGAAATATCAGCCGTGCTGCTGCCATCAACACCTTTTGTTTTTCAGAGTTTGGTCCTGTTTCTTCCTGGTTACATGGCTACAGGTTCAGCTTTTACTGCGACTAACTGGATCTGTTCTCTTTCATCCTTGGACATGAAAACTGGCTCAGAGCTCGTCTGATTAACTGTTTGTTAGCCACCTGTGGAGCTAGCTTAATGTTAACTTTTCTAACATAGAAAGTATTTGTAGTACAGCGATTCTATGCTACTTTTCTATGTCTGCTTCTATCTCCTTGAACTTAAGTCCGCCTCGGCAGATGGCCGCTGGTTCTTCTGGAGGTTTTCTTCCTGTTAAAATTGAGTTTTTCCTCTCCACTGTCGCCGCATGCATGGTTGGTCACCAACACAATGCAAGCACATATTCATCTCTTTAAAATATCTCTATATAGATAAACAGAACTAAATCAAATATATCTATTCCTTAAAAAGTAGAATCTATTTATCATTTAGGGGAAATTTAGAGGAGGAGGTTTGGGCTGAATTTATAAACAGGTATAAAAAAAAGAACCTTTCAGAGTTTTTTATTGAACAAAAAGTAGATAGAAAGCAGTTTGAAAAGGTCATAAACTGGATGTTGACGTTAAAGAAAAACATTTCATAATTCCTGCTTACAAATTCTATGCAATTGTCTGGAAGTATAATGAATTTGTTATCTGTAGCATCGTACCTTTCGGAGTCCTTCTGCAGATAATCCCAGGAGAACCGACCCTTCTGCAGATAATCCCAGGAGAACCGACCCTTCTGCAGATAATCCCAGCAGAGAATCCCGACAGAGCCCTTCTGCAGATAATCCCATGTGAGAACCGACCCTTCTGCAGATAATCCCAGGAGAACCCGACCCTTCTGCAGATAATCCCAGGAGAACCCGACCCTTCTGCAGATAATCCCAGGAGAACCGACCCTTCTGCAGATAATCCCAGGAGAACCGACCCTTCTGCAGATAATCCCATATAATCCCAGGAGAACCAGGAGCCCCTTCTGCAGATAATCCCAGGAGAACCGACCCTTCTGCAGATAATCCCATATAATCCCAGGAGAACCGACCCCTTCTGCAGATAATCCCATATAATCCCAGGAGAACCGACCCTTCTGCAGATAATCCCAGGAGAACCGACCCTTCTGCAGATAATCCCATATAATCCCAGGGAGAACCGACCCTTCTGCAGATAATCCCAGGAGAACCGACCCTTCTGCAGATAATCCCATATAATCCCAGGAGAACCGACCCTTCTGCAGATAATCCCATGCAGATAATCCCAGGAGAACCGACCCTTCTGCAGATAATCCCATATAATCCCAGGAGAACCGACCCCTTCTGCAGATAATCCCATATAATCCCAGGAGAACCGACCCTTCTGCAGATAATCCCATATAATCCCAGGAGAGGCCCGACCCCTTCTGCAGATAATCCCATATAATCCCAGGAGAACCGACCCTTCTGCAGATAATCCCATATAATCCCAGGAGAACCGACGCCTTCTGCAGATAATCCCAGGAGAACCGACCCTTCTGCAGATAATCCCAGATAATCCCAGGAGAACCGACCCCTTCTCAGCATTTATAATCCCAGGAGAACCGACCCCTTCTGCAGATAATCCCATATAATCCCAGGAGAACCGACCCTTCTGCAGATAATCCCAGCCCTCCCCTATAAACACTCTCCACTCAACAAAACAGATCTCAGAGGCAGCTGCCTTTATTCTGAATCAGAGGACTACAGTCCCAGCTGAGCTTTCCATGATGATGAGCAGACCAGTGGCCGGGGGCCTGCTCAGAGGAGCGTGGCTCTCCACTCTTTGCCTTCAGTCAGAGCTCTGGGCTGGTGGACAAACCGCGATATGTAGCGGACGCCCTGATTGGCCGCTGCCCTGACGAAGCGGCTGTTGAATGCGTCATGGTGACTGCTCTCGAAAGTCGCGGTGCCGAAGATCATGAGGGAGCGGCGGTTGATCTTGGCGCTGTGGCGTGAGCTGCGACTTCCGGCTGGTGCGTCCACAGGGAGAGGCGGGCCAGCAGCTTCTGAGCCCGCTCCTTTCTCCCGGCCCCCCCAGGGTGTCCAGTCACGCCTGGAAGTCACGATGAAGCGCGGCAGGCAAACTGCTTGCCCTCCATGAAGGCGTCCAGTTGGGGCAGCACTTGCTGCCGGCGATCCTGAACCGCCTGCTCCGTCAGAACCGGCTCCCTGAAGCTGAAGTGGCAGCGGCCGTGACTCAGCGATGAACACTTGCGGTGATGAGCGTGGTGATGTCCAGGTTCACCCGCTGGGACTCCCTCCACCTACAACTGGGCGGGGAGCGCCAGGCGAATGCCAAGATTTACTAATTGATCCCACGCTTGGTCACAGCCCAGCGTCCTCCGCCCCGTCCTCAAGCCCGCCCAGTCCTCCAAACTCCCCGTCACCAATGATAGCGTCCACCCACTCAGATCACATCCCGTCCCAGGACACCCTCCCATCCACTAAACTGCTCATAAAGCAACTCAGGCGGATCCCGACCAATCCTCAGTGCTCCCTCCTGATTGGCATGAATGTCCCGGGCTCAGGCTCTCCAGTCATCAGATCAGCTTCCCGTCCTCGCAACGTCTCCCTCCATGATGGGAATGGTACGATGAGAATCTGAGCCAGACAGTGCCCCCATGTCCCTCAGGCGGTCGGCCACGGGGCAGGACACGCCGTTGTAGAAGGCAAAGACGACGCGGGGGTGGCGGTAGTTGACGGGCTGCTGGCGGCTGGCCTGCAGGAACTCTTCGGCCTGCCGGACGATGCTTTTGTCTCCGTATTGGAGCCCGCCCCTGCCAGATGTTGTGTAGAGCCTCTGCCTTGCGGCCCACCGCCTTCACCCAGGTGAAGGCCGTCGTTAGCCACCACGTCCACCACCAGCGTGCGGCGGCGTCCGGCTGCGTCCTGGTACTTGAAGACGTGCAGCAGCGCAGCCACGTTCTCCAGAGTTCTGAACAGAGTCCACGATGGCAGTCAGGTGCGTCAGGTTGGTGCTGTGCAGGTGAGACTCTTTGACCTGCAGCTCTCCGGCCTCCCACGCGCCGCAGGAAGCGCAGCTCGGCACGCAGTTTGCCGCAAAGCTTCTGATGACCTTCGACCCCCGGACAGAGCTGCTCCGCCCGCTGGAGGAGCGTCTGGGCCGAGTCGATCCTCTCGCGCAGAGTGGCCTGCAGCGACATGGCTGCTGCATCACACCTGAGGACAGAGGGGCGGGTCAGTGAGTGACGGACATGTGACCAACAACCAGGGCTTCAGGTTATCCTGCTGCATTGTGGCCCCGCCTCCTGCACTGTGATTGGTCTGTTTTAGGACAGGAGAGTGGCGGCCCACTGATGCAGCAGCAGAACTAAGGAGATAGGAATGCAGCAGAATGGTAAAAACAGTGTCCCGGCGTCCTCCAAAAAGCAGTCCCAGTTTATAGTAGCAGTGGGATCATAGAGAATAGAATGAAGCAGAATGATGAGTGTGGGTCTCTACGTCCTCCAGCAGTCTGCTTCATTAGCAGTAGAACCTATAGAGATAGAATGAAGTAGAATGAGCGACATGCGGGTCCATATGTCATCCAGCAGTCTAAGCCTATAGCAGCATGTAGACTATGGAGATAGAATGAAGCAGAAGAAAATTGTGGTCCCTATGGCGTTCCTCCTGCAGTCTCGCTTGGCAAGTAGAACTATAGAGATAGAAATTAAAGGTGAATGATGTAGGGTAGTCCCTGGCGTCCTCCGGTGCAGTTTAAGCTTCAAGTAGCAGCGGTGAACTATAGACGTAGGAATGAAGCGAAATTTATGAAAAGGGTCCTCGGCGTCTCCTCCGGCGCCCGCTCGGCTATAGCAGCAGTAACCATAATGACAATTTGAAGCAGAAATTCTGATGCAGGGCAGTCCCTTATGTCCCTCAGCAGTTCACGCCTATAGCAGCAGAACCATAGTGTGGCATAAACGAAGTAGAATGATGAAAAGGGGTCCCTATGTCCTCCAGCAGTCTGAGCTTCCATAGCAGCAGAACTATAGAGATAGTGAAGCAGAATGATGAAAAGTGGCGTCCCTATGTCCTCCAGCAGCTCCAAGCCTATAGCAGCAGAACTATAGAGATAGAAATGGTGCGGGGTCCTATGTCTAGCAGTCTGCTCATAGCAGAACCATGACGCAGAATGAAGCTAAAAGATGAAAAAGGGGTCCCTATGTCCTCCAGCAGCCCAGGCCTATAGCAGTGGAACTATGGAGATAGAATGAAGCAGAATGATGAAAAGGGGTCCCTATGTCCTCCCAGTCTGCCTATAGCAAGCCTATAGGCTTAGACTGCAGAAATGATAAGGTCCCTATAGCAGATAGCCTATATAAGAACTATAGAGATAGAATGAATAGAATGATGAAAAGGGGTCCTTATGTCCTCCAGCAGCAGTCTAAGCCCATAGCAGCAGAACTATAGAGATAGAATGAAAGTAGAATGATGAAAAGGGGTTCCATATGTCCTCCAGGCAGTCTAAGCCTACAGCAGTGTTTAACAACTATAGAGATAGAATGAAGCAGAATGATGAAAAGGGGTCCTTATGTCCTCCCAGCCCAAGCCTACAGCAGCAGAACTATAGAGGTAGAATGAAGCAGCCTGATGAAAAAGGGCTCCCTAGTCCTCCGGCAGTCTAAGCCTATAGCAGCAGAACTATAGAAATGAAGCAGAATGGATGAAAAAGGGGTCCCTATGTCCCTCCAGCAGTCTAAGCCTATAGCAGCAGAACTATAGAGATAGAATGGTAATGAATGGTGACCTTTGGGTCCTCTATGTCCTCCAGCGCCTACAGCAGCAGAACCTATAGAGATAGAATGAAAGCAGAATGATGAAAAAGGGGTCCCTATGTCCTCCAGTGCTAGTCTGAGCCTATAGCAGCATAACTATAGAGATAGAATGAAGCAGGATGATGGAAAAAGGGGTCCCTATGTCCTCCAGCAGTTTAAGCCTATAGCAGCATAACTATAGAGATAGAAATGAAGTAGAATGATGAAGTAAGGGGTCCCTATGTCCTCCAGAAGAGTCTAAGAGCCTATAGCAGCAGAACTATAAGAGATAGAATGAAGTAGAATGATGAAAAAGGGGTCCCTTATGTCCTCCAGCAGTCTAAGGCCTCATAGCAGCATAACTATAGAGATAGAATGAAGCAGAATGATGAAAAAGTGGGTCCCTAAGTCCTCCAGCCAGCAGTCTGAGCCTATAGCAGCATAATCTTATAGAGAGATAGAATGAAGCAGAATGGATGAAAAAGGGGTCCCTATCCTCCTCCAGTTAAGACTAAGCCTATAGCAGCATAACTATAGAGATATAGAATGAAGCAGAATGATTTATAAGTTAGGGTCCCTATGTCCTCCAGCAGACTGCCTATAGCAGCATAACTATAGATAGAATGAAGCAGAATGATGAAAAGGGGTCCCTATGTCCTCCAGCAGACTAAGCCTATAGCAGCATAACTATAGAGATAGAATGAAGCAGAATGATGAAAAAGCTGTCCCTATGTCCTCCAGCAGTCTAAGCCTACAGCAGCATCTATCAATAACATTTTTACATGTATTATTTTTCTTATGTTTGCAAACAAATTGTTTTATTTTTAAAATCTTTTCCTATCAGCATTTTCTACCACCTATCCATGGGGGGCGGGTAGCCACACCTGCCGTTCCTTCTAAATAAAGTTAATCACGCTACAAGATAAATGAGACCTGCTTTGCTGCAGGTAGAGAGAGGAAAATGGAAAGCATACATTTTCCAGTGCATTCTGGGTCAGGCAGAGGCTCCATCACTAACATAGAAACACTACGCCGGCTCTCGCCTGAGGCGCTGCAGCCTCCTCATCGTTTTGACTCTTATGTCAATGTGATCTTGTAGAGCTTGAGTAGGAAGTGCTGACAGCGACATCCACAGGTTTCTGATAACTATCAGTCCGTGTGTTATATCTGCCGTCCTTTCAGGGACCCAAACAAACACTAAAGTCCCTCTATGGGGGTGAAGGCATGCTGTGTGGCCTTTTTGTCTTTAGTCAGCGAGTGGCATTGAAAATGTTGGAAATGGCTGTATTTCCTTACACATGTAGTGCTGTCAACTCATGAGGTCTGTACCCAATCAACTTTATTCTCATTGTTATGAGTTGCATTTATGAAATCGAAGTGGTGCTATAGTTATATATGCACCCCACCTACCGTATTAATTTGAGCACGCTTTTAGACGCGTTTTACGTCATTATGCGCATCTGACGCCTTTTGGATTCAGGAATATAGAATATATAAATTACCATTGGCAACCCTAACCCTGGAGAATATAAAACAACAAGCAACATAGTTAGAGATATGAAGAAGCGATGATTGCACACTGTTTTTTCCAGTTTTCCGTCCGTCCGCGGATCTGCTTTTTTTTCTGTCTGCCTGCGCATGCACACTGATGTGGTTTTTGGAGGAAAAACGTCAAAAACGTACGAAATACTGTGCATAACTTTTCGTACGATTTCATACGCACTGATAATGAGAATATGTTGACCCAATAGGTGAATTTTTTTTCTTGAATTGAGGAGATGAAAGAGACATTTTGCCAATGGAACAAGACAATTTTTAATTTAAAATAAGAAAACACAATTACTTTGTCTTATTTCAAGTATATATTATCTCATTCCTCATTCCATTTGCAAATCATCTTATTTACCTGCTCAGATTAAGAATAAATACACTTAAGGACAATTTAAGACATTTTTCCCTTTTTGTTTTAGATTTTTTTTTTTTGCAGTGTAGAGAAAACTTCTGAGGTGAGGATACGTTTTTACAGTGTAATTCATTTTTCTAATTTCAAATATTTTGTTTTTCAGATTATTTTGTGGTTTGAGAAAATCCTCTTGCTCCTTTAATTTGTTTGTTCATTCCGTAGCTCATAAAATGAGATCCGATTGAATGTTTGATTTTAGAGTGTTAGATTATTCCACTGCATGAAAAAGATCAACTCACATTGAAAATGAATCTCTTTCTCTTTGCTGATGCTGTCTGTGTTGCTACTGGAAAATTTTGGGATGTGGATGAAGCATTTTCTCTGTGTGGGACTGACCTGCAGCAGTTGGCGTTGCCGCAGAGCAGAACCTCTCGGCCTCCGCTCGGAGCGCACGGCTCTGACTGTAAACAGTTTATTGCTCCTCATAAAAACAGATAAAACTGTGGTTGGTAAATGTAGTTTCTCTTATTTCATATATTGATTTATGCTATTTAATCACTATAAAGGTTTTCACTACCCATATTTTACCCAGTTTATCCAGACAATTAGAAATGTTAGGACTTATCTGGTGAATAGAAATAAAGATAATCACAAAATTATTCATGTATTATTGGAAGTTAGAGGGAACACACTCTGCCCGGGCAGAACAGGACTGATTACCAAGCAATAAGGTCTGTATTATGAACGGTTATCTCTTTGAAAAGATAAAAATAAAGTCCTGAATGAGTGAAATCCATCGAACTTGAACTCGAAGTTGAAAACTTTTTTCCCACTAAAATAACCTATAAAACACCATGGAGACTTTCATTTGGATCTTTAGGCAGGGCTCGATGTGAAATCGCCCGATCACCCGGCGCAAGTAGTCTTTATTGTTGGGAGAGTACAAATTTCATTGCATTTGCCCGCCGGGTAAAATTCACTCAAAATTACTTTAAAATGACCGACATTCGATGAAAACGACCCAGAAGAGTTGCAAGCGCCATTTTTGTTGTTTTGTACGCGTGATTTGAAAAAGGCGCGTGATTTTCCGCCAGATGGCGTGATTTTTGTCATAATTTTCAGGATGATGTTATTTATTTACCAAAGGCAGCAAGTAGGCTATTTTATTTTTGTCGGGAAAAAAGTGTTTATACAAAAAGTCAGGGAATTCCGAAATGATGTCAGACTGTGGAAACCCAGATGAATAAAATAACTATAATGATTCTCTAGAAAAGTCACATTATATTAATAGTATTATCTTTAATAAACATACGTGACTCTAAAATAAAGTTATTCATTTTGCTGGCGTTGACTTCTGTCTTGTGATTTATCTTAAGTTTTTAACCTGTCAAGTTTTTTTTTAGATTTTTAACATTACAATTTATGTCCCACTTTCAGAACACAACGGGTTTAAAGCAAAGTTTGGTTTTGAAAAGAATGAGCAGGAAGGATTGAAAAGCATGTTAACATCGTAATGTAGGATTGAGTTCATTATCTGACGGATGCAGATACACACCAGGAACCTGGAAACTTAAAAACACTGAATTAAGAAAAACATTTAAACATGTTTCATTGATATATATACAGAAAAAATATTAATATTAGGAACTATATTTATCAAACATTATTCTGGGTAAGTAAAAATTGTTTCTGGGTAAACGAAATTTGTTCAATTCCTTAACATCAACCCCTGATATTCTACTGTTATTCACTCTACTGTCTTCTTAAATAAACTTTCATTTACTATTAATGGAAGGTTTTGCTGTAAATTATATCTTCTTTCTTCAATAACGACTAATACTGCGCTCTGAAAATGACGTGAGAGTTGGGAGGCGGTCGTTGCGTGATGTCCAGACCGCTAACAATAGACTCCATCTCACTTTTGCTTTTGAATGAATGTGACATGATTTGTCTGCAGATTTCTGTTGCTGTTGCTGCAAAGCTGCCATTTCTCATTCATTTCTCTTCCTGTAAACTCTCTGCTTGCCTCCTCTGTGCAACAAGGACTTCCTTATATCTGCCAGTGACCAACACAGATCCCAAAGCAGATTTAAACTGCTACCTATAATAATAATAATGCTATTCTCTGAGTCTCTACAGAAAATATTGACTAGATTATAGATCTTACATATTAGCTTCTTACTCCATGCCAAAATATCTTTATAGGCTCAGTTTCAAAGTCTTTTAAATGTTTGAACGGCTACAAATACAGCAAAACTAAATATTTTCACACACTATATATGAATCTGTTTTCATGCAAACTCTTGACCTTTCATTAAACATGACTTCAATCCACAATAAAACCCTAAGTAGTAGTAAAATTGACCCAGAATCATAGTTAGATGCAGGTGTAGGGGAGTGGAGGCCCGCAGTGGTTTGCAGGCACTTGCGCCCGAAATCTAAAGTCCCACTCCCATGTACTGACACATTTGGTCCCTGAACAAGACCCTAACCAGTGCTCCTGGGCAATCAAGCATGTTGCAGGCCTTCCACTGTTCTCAAGGGGAGGGGTTAAATGCAAACGGTGGAACAGTGGAAATGATGATAAAAGGCTGGAAGCAGGTACTTGAGATGGTTAAATTTGGCTGTTTGAGACCAAAGGAACATGTCTCTATGTCATAAGTCTGCAGCTGAGAAATGTAACATCAAGAGGAGGCCATCCATCCATCTTTAGTTAGCCATCTTTCCTGTTTATTCCCTCAGGGTCGCAGTCTTTCTCTGCAGTTTATGGGTTAGAGGTGGGGTCGACCTTTGATAAGTCAGCCATCTGTAGCAGGGAAACCCAGAAACACACAAAGTCCCAACTAAGAACAATTTAGAGATGCCAGCTGACCTAACAGTCACGTTCTTAGACTGTTGAAGGAAGTCGTGGTACTTGGAGAGAACCAACGTCTGTAATGAGAGAACATGTAGAACCTTTTAAAGGTAAGAGAAAGTCCTGAAACTGGGTGCCTACAAAGTGCTGTTTTCCAGCTAACTTTCCATGGATTGGCTGGAATGAAGTAGACAAATAACAATTACGATTCTTAGGGAAAGGGAAGGAAAATCATTTGTCAAGAGGAGAAGGAGGTGAGAAGGCGCAAGGTGAATGATAAAAGGAAGAAGGTTGTATAAAGTACAAAGTCAGTATTAATAAAATATTGTGAAACGAGAAGGGAAGAAGCAATAATATCAATTGGGTAAGTGAGTCATACTTTATTTAAAATGACATTTGCATGTACTTGTGAGGAAGAAATATGTATTGATAATGTGAGGATGTGGAGAGATAGAAATGCAAATGTATTGATGAACTGCAAAACATAGCAGACACGAGGAAAGAGTGGCGAGAAAGAGGACGAGGAGCCCGAAAGAGTAGGCTCTTTAAGGTGACCCAACAAAGAAATATAAAAGATGTTATAGCAAGGAAACCAAACTGGCTCTTCGAAACTCTGAGCAAAAAATAGGAGGCCCAACACAAATAACAAGCCCAACTGTTGCCCCACACACTTGGTAGGTAGTATACCCCTTCACAAACGCATTGAAGATCGGCGATAGTCGAAACCGAAAATCCAACAACTACAATTGTCACTTCTCTTGTCTTTATTCCAGGTATGCTGTTCGGCTGTATTCTTCCGTTTTTCCATTTTCCAGTTCCTCTTTGGTCAAAAATCTGATAAAAAGCTACAGCAGCTAGATCGCACCATTTCGGAAATGAAATACTGTAAAGATCCGGTAGAACTCCAAATAAAACACATCCGATCTTTAACTTATGATCGCTTTTTGGCTTTGGTTTGTTGGTTTTCTCGTGTCTGACGTGTGTTGTCTGAGTCGGTATCGGGCGGTGGTTTGTCCGTCGGATGAGTTGATCACAGGGGTTCGATGGGGCGTGCTGGTGGGTAGCGGCCAAACATTGCAGTTCCTGTCCTGGCCGGTCAGCAAACCCCATGGAGGTGATCCATGTATGCTTTATCTGTCGTGATTCCATGCTCGGTTCCATTCAAATTGTTTTGGTTTCCTCTTTGGTCTCGAAATCTGATTCAAACCATCAATGAGATCGCCAGGCAGGAGTTGGTAGCAAGGATCCGTGTTCCAAATCAAGCATCCCGATCTTGTATGATCGCTTGGTTTGAGCAGTTTCTCCGTGTGATCTGAAATCCAAGCTGAGCCAGCGGTGTGAGGGTTTGATCCGTCGAATGGGTTCAAATCACAAAATTCAATGTTGGTCGATTCGTCTTCGAAATGTCTCAAAGCGTTGCAATTTCATAAACCAGCAAGCCGGGTGATATGGCAATTGATTATGTATGTTCACTAAATATAAATATTATGTAAATAAACCCTACACTTCTCGCTATAAATGTAATCAAGAAACCCATTTAAATGCAGAAACTGATTGGGAAATTATTGGTTACCACTAAAGTTGAAATCTCAGCCATGTGTTTATACCAAAATGTTACAGTTTCACATTATCTTGAAAAATCTTTGCAAGAAACGAACAAGCAAGTGAATATGTACATTCCCTGAGTAAATATTCTGGCAACAAACTATACATTTCTCACTAGAAATGTAATCAAAACTCATTTTAATGCAAAAAACAAACTCAAGTTATTAATCTTTTCACAAAAAATGGCGAATGTCGGCCATCATATTTATTTTTTCTTCTCCCAGCTGGAATCTTGAAAGTCGTGACTAGGACGGCGTAAAACAATAGAAGTATAGGCAGAAGAAAGCGTAACAATTACCACAAAAATGGCAGAAGAAACGTAACAGTACCACAAGGATCAGCTGAAGGCTTTTAACTACAGTTTGTGGACTTCCTGATAGTAAAGAATTACAATAGTCCAGCCTTGAAGTAACAAATGCATGGACTAGTTTCTCAGCATCACCCCTGGACAGGAGATTTCTCATTTTTGCAATGTTCCTCAGATGAAAGAAGGAAATTCTAGAAACCTCTTTGATCTGGGATTTAAATGACAGGTCCTGATAAAAAATAACACCAAGATTTTTTACTTTATTATCTGAAATCAGTTTAATCCCATCCAAATGAAGTGACTGACTAATCAGCTTCTATTTCAGATGTTCTATGTTCTCAGAGGAAAGAACCGCCTCTAACTCCTGTTAAAACTAGCTAAGAACCAGAACAGAACCTGGACCTTCTGTTCTGCAGAACCACATTTCTGGGTTTAAACTTTTTTGGTCTGATGAGAGGTTCTGATCCGGCAACTGGACCCCAGAACTCTGCCTGAACCAGATCCCACTGTCCAGCTAGCTGCTCACATTAGCTCACCTCGGTCCAGATCCACCTGGGTTCGGTTCTGACTGGGTTCACCTGGACTCTGACCCCTGGGTTCGGTTCTGACCAGGTTCTGGGTTCGGTTCTGACCAGGTTC
>JAGKQL010000057.1:2904723-2929763 GCA_018398635.1 Cyprinodon brontotheroides
ATGTACAGATGATTAAATTATAGATTGTTGCATTCTTTGTTAGTGGGCAAACCTGTAAAATCAGCAAGGGGTCAATACTTATTTCCCCCACTGTATTTCTATTTTATCCATGTGGTTCACACTCCCCACCAGCTGGTGGCGGTAAAGCTCACATAAAGTTTTTTGCCAACCGCAATACAAATGTCAACAAGAAGTAGAAGATATCCCTGCCCTCTCCAATATGGCGGCCACCGTAATGGCTCTGCTCTTATTATGAAGCCCCAGAGGCTGAAGTCCCGTCCCGGAGTTTAGTCTGGGAGTCCGCGGCCCGGGATGTAGGACCTGGTTCCGGTTCTGGTTCCGGTTCTGCGGTGAGATGCCTCTGGTCGGAGCAGAACTGGAGCGGCGGACTCTGACGGAGGTAAGACGAACTTCAACGGATCTAACCGGGTCCAGGTCCTGGTTCTGGTCCTGGCCTGCTGCTAACAGAACCTCCTCCTTCGGTCAGTGCGGATACCGGTACCCCGCGGAGACTCTAAGGGACCTGCAGTCGGTTCGGGATCGGTTCGGTGACCTGCGGCTCTGGGTGGACTTCTACTGTGAGTTTACTGAGGCTGCGCTTCATCCTGCGGCCAGCAGGGGGAGCCAGAGAGCAGCTGCTCTGCCTGCTTGGTGCCCATCATTGGGTCCAGGTTCTGACTGGTTCTGAGGGTCCCCTGAACTCTGGTGAACCAATATGAACCAGAACACAGAACCGGTGCTCCTGAAGGTCCAGGTTCTGACTGGTTCTGAAGGGTCCCCTGAACCTCAGAACCATGAACCAGAATACAGAACCTGCTTCCTCCTGAAGGTCCAGGTTCTGACTGGTTCTGAGGGTCCCCGGAACCTCAGAACCAGATCCTGAGGGTCCCCTGGAACCAGAACCAAGTGAACCAGAATACAGAACCGGTTCTCCTGAAAGCCCAGGTTCTGACTGGTTCTGGAGGGTCCCCGGAACCTCAGAACCATGAACCAGAATACAGAACCGGTTCTCCTGAAGGTCCAGGTTCTGACTGGTTCTGAGGGTCCCCTGAACCTCAGAACCATGAACCAGAATACAGAACCGGTTCTCCTGAAGGTCCAGGTTCTGACTGGTTCTGAGGGTCCCCTGAACCTCAGAACCATGAACCAGAATACAGAACCGGTTCTCCTGAAGGTCCAGGTTCTGACTGGTTCTGAGGGTCCCCCGAACCTCAGAACCATGAACCAGAATACAGAACCGGTTCTCCTGAAGGTCCAGGTTCTGACTGGTTCTGAGGGTCCCCTGAACCTCAGAACCATGAACCAGAATACAGAACCGGTTCTCCTGAAGGTCCAGGTTCTGACTGGTTCTGAGGGTCCTCAGAACCTCAGAACCATGAACCAGAATACAGAACCGGTTCTCCTGAAGGTCCAGGTTCTGACTGGTTCTGAGGGTCCTCAGAACCTCAGAACCATGAACCAGAATACAGAACCGGTTCTCCTGAAGGTCCAGGTTCTGACTGGTTCTGAGGGTCCCCTGAACCTCAGAACCATGAACCAGAATACAGAACCGGTTCTCCTGAAAGTCCAGGTTCTGACTGGTTCTGAGGGTCCCCTGAACCTCAGAACCATGAACCAGAATACAGAACCGGTTCTCCTGAAGGTCCAGGTTCTGACTGGTTCTGAGGGTCCTCAGAACCTCAGAACCATGAACCAGAATACAGAACCGGTTCTCCTGAAAGTCCAGGTTCTGACTGGTTCTGAGGGTCCCCGGAACCTCAGAACCAGATCCTGATCCTCAGAACCATGAACCAGAATACAGAACCGGTTCTTCTGAAGGTCCAGGTTCTGATCCAGAACATTTAGAGCCTGGAGGAGAACCAATTCTAGATCTAATGCAGATAGATCAGGTTGGTGGCTCAGTAGAACTTTCAGTCTACTCCACGCTGTAGGAACCAAACAAATGCAGCTCACAGAGGGACATTGATGGTTTCCTTCCTCAGCCATCACATAGAAAATGAATATTAGAATGGATCTGGTTCTCCTAGAACATTGGTGTACTTTCTATTTAATATGTTTGTTCCTCCAGGTTTTCTGGACAAAGTTCTGCTTGTAGAAAAGAATCTGAGGACAAAAAGACAACGATGGATATGAGGGAAACATCTGGAACCACAGAGAAGAAAAGCTCATCTCAGGGGGAAGCAGGATTAACTGAACTCAGATTCAAACCAGCAACTCTAAAACTATGAATTGATCTAGCCTAAAATCTGAATTGATCTAGCCTAAAGTCTAAATGGATCCAGCCTAAAGTCTTGAATTGATCCGACCTAAAGTCTGAATTGATCCAGCCTAATGTCTCAAATGATCCAGCCTAAAATCTGAATTGATCCATCCTAAAGTCTAAATGGATCTAGTCTAAAGTCTGAATTGATCGGGCCTAAAGTCTGAATTGATCCGGACTAATGTCTGAATTGATCTAACCTAAAGTTGTAATGGATCCGGCCTAAAGTCTAAATGGATCTAGTCTAAAGTCTGAATTGATCCGGACTAAAGTCTGAATTGATCCGGACTAATGTCTGAATTGATCTAGCCTAAAGTCTAAATGGATCCAGCCTAAAAGTCTTGAATTGATCCAGCCTAAAGTCTGAAGTGATCGGACCAATAATGCAGATTGATCCCCAGCACAAAAGCCTGAATTGATCCATCCCTAAATGGATCTGGTCTAAATGGATCTAGTCTAAAGTCTGAATTGATCTGGTCTAAAAGTCACAAGATTGACCCAGCCTTAAGTCTTAATTAATTGAGCCTAAAGCCTGAATTGATCCGACCCAAAAGTCTCCCATGCCTTATAGGATGAAGAGAGCTAGTCATCCGGTGTGAAGTCACAGTCAGAGAAACAGGACTACAAATTGAAAAACAGGCCAAGCTCCAACATCTAGAAAACAAAAGGTGTTGATAGCAGCAGCACGGCTGATATTTCTCTCCAGGATGGAGAGTCACAGCCAAACAGGAACAGACCAGATGAAGCTGCACTATGAGAAAAAGCAGAGAGAGCAGCACGTTGTTAGAAGATTGAACTAACAGATTCTGCGGGTTCTGCTGTCTGGTTCTGTTAGAAGGTTCCGTTAGAAGGTTCTACTAGAGTCTGTCCAGAGTCTGCTTTAAGGTTCTGAGTTGACCCGGTTGTGGTCCACAGTTTCCCAGAAGTATCAGCAGTTGTTCTATTCCAGGTTTTCCAAATAAGGAGCAGAGGAAGCTGGTCCATCTGTCTGGAACCATTCCGGTTCTCCATCAAGGTCAGAACATCCTCCTTCCTGGTTCTGCTTCTTCAGGTCCGATCCAGAGTTCTGATGGTTCTGGTGTCTCCTTAGGCAGTCACTATAACATCCCGGTGTGCGTCTGGCTCCATGAGACCCACCCGCTGTCCCGCCCTCGCTGCTTTGTCTGTCCCACCGCCACTATGGTGATCAATCCATTCTGTCCTTACGTGGATTCTTCTGGTACCGTGAGTCTGGACGGGCTCCAGAACTGGACTCCGGTAAGGTTCTCCTGACTCAGCTCCCATACCTGCTGCAGGCTGGGCCACGCTCACAGCTCTGTGATGTCATTTCCTGTCAGGGTGTGTCCAGCCTGTCCCTGTTGCTGTCGGAGATGAGGGCTGCCTTCCAGAAGGACACGCCCCTCTACACCCGCCCTGTGGAAGAAGCCCCGCCCCCTGGAGCTGAGGAGGTCCGGTGAGTTCTGGAGGATTCAGGTTCAGCATTAAAAAGACCATCTCTCAGAGGGGACCTCCACCTGAGGGGGACCCATGAGGGAGCGTGGGTGGAGATCAGAGGGGACCTCTACCTGAGGGGGACCCATGAGGGAGTATCCCAGAGGACCTCTGGGTGGAGATGGGTGGAAGTCAGAGGGACCTCTACCTGAGGGGGACCCATGAGGGAGTGGGTGGAGATCCAGGGGACCTACCTGACCGTGAGAGAGGACCCATGAGGAGCAGTGGAGATCAGAGGGGACCTCTACCTGAGGGGGACCCATGAGGGAGCAGGTGGAGATCAGAGGGGACCTCCACCTGAGGGGAACCCATGAGGGAGCAGGGTGGATAGAGAGGACCCTACCTGAGGAGACCCATGAGGGGAAGCAGGTGGAGATCAGAGGGGACCTCTACCGGGAGGGGGACCCATGAGGGAGGTGGGTGGAGCATCAGAGGGACCTCTGGACCTGAGGGGACCTGCATGAGGGACCAGGTGAGGAATCAGAACCCTACCTGAAAGTGGGACCTCTGGACACAGAGGGGACCCTGAGGGGGACCCATGAGGGAGCAGGTGGGAGTGAGGTATCCCCACCTGAGGGGGGACAGAGAGGACCAGCAGGTGGGAGATCAGGCAGGACCTGCCCCGGGCAGAGGGAGAGCGTCTTCTACTGGAGTGGAGAGAGGCTCCAGAGGACTGGCGTCCTCAGCCTGTGTGGGCTTCTGCCAGGCCCGGAGAGGTGAGATGGGACTATTAGAGCTGCTTCCCTCCAGAGGAGCCACAGTGAGGTGGAGATCAGAGGGGACCTGCCTCCCCTGAGGGGACCCATGAGGGACCAACAGGAGGACCAGGAGGACTAGGAGTCCATGGATGACTATCTCTGCTGGCCCAGGAGGAGCTGGAGGAGGAGTCTTGATAGAGGGGAGTCTGGATGGACTCTCGGAGTCTCCATCTCCTGGAGGAAGCAAGAGAGGAAGAATATTGTAAATCTCTAGTTTTCTGTTTCTTTGTCTAGAATCCTTTTTTTGTTGTTAGCAGAATTTAGCCTGCTGTTGGACGGTGGTAATCCCGAGTGTGTCCAGGGTCAGTCTTGTATATTCTGGCTGTTATTTATCTGCTATCAGTTGGTTAAAGGCTCTATTATTGTTATCAGCCTTTAAAATCCCCTATTGATGGGTTTCCACTGGAGACGCAGCATCATGGTGTCTCTGTTTCCTCCCACAGCTCCTCCTCTTCGCCACAGAGCCAGCGAACCTCCCAGGGCTCCTCCCTTTGGGCTCCACTCAAAGGTAAACTACACACCGCTGGATCAAAGAGCTGTGCCATTAGCATTAGCATGGATGAGCTGGGGACAGGTTGCTCATGCAGGCCGTGGGAGGAGGCAGGGGGCTTCAGGACCTCCTGCTGGGAGGCCTCCATGCTGCTGTTTCTCTGCTCATCCTGCTAACCTTCTTCTTGTCAGTGGAAGTCATTTCCTACAGGCAGTAAGACATCAGGGCTCCTCCCTGTGCTTAAATACAGCCAGCTTTACTGGACCACTGCTACGCGTCCGCTCATCGTACACAGAGGAGCTGATGGGGATTGACTTCAGTGGGCCTCCTTCCTCCTGCAGCACAAACCCTTTTCTAGGCTCCTCCCCTTCAGGTGAGACAGTAGCTGCTTAGTCCGAGACCAGCTGGTTTGTGACGTGTTCTCCAGACTTGGACACAGTAAAAGTGAAACAGAACATCCATCAGATTTTATTAGAGTTCAGGGTTTGATCTACTGGCTCTACCAGTTCAGAAGATGTCTCAGGTATAGCAGCTGCTAGGCCTGACAACGAGGTTCAGAAGATGTCTCAGGTGTGGCCTCTGCTAGAATTGACCTGTGAAGTTAAAGAAAAATGTCTTAGAAACCAGAATCTGCTAGGCCCTACTCCCAGGTACAGAAGATGTCTCAGGTGTGGCCCCCATCAAGTGCTCCGCTAGCCATTGTCGGAAGATGTTCAGGCCCCTCGTGCCCCTAGGCCAGGCAGTTTGAGGCACCCCTGCCCCCGCCAGCCTGGCTGTGAAGACGTGTGTAAATACCCCCGGTGTGGTCTCTGCTAGGCCTGGCTGTGAGGTTCAGAAGATGCTCTCAGGTGTGGCCTCTGGCTAGGCCTGGGCTGTGAGGTTCAGAAGCATGTTCTCCGGTGTGGCCTCTGCTAGGCTCCGGCTGTGAGGTTCAGAAGATGTCTCCGGTGTGGCCTCTGCTAGGCCTGGCTGTGAGGTTCAGAAGATGTCCCCTCAGGTGTGGCCTCTGCTAGGGCCCGCTGGCTGTGAGGTTGTGAAGATGTCCCAGGTGTGGCCTCTGCTAGGCCTGGCTGTGAGGTTCAGAAGATGTCTCCGTGTGGCCTCTGCTAGGCCTGGCTGTGAGAACCGTTCAGGAAGATAAAGTCCTCCCAGGTAAAATGGGCTGGGCTCTGCCCCAAGTGCACGTTCAGAAGATGTTCAGGTGTGGGCTTCGCCAGGCCGCGCCAGCAAGCAGGCTGTGTGAAGATGCCCCAGGTGTGGCCTCCCAGGCCTTGGCTGCTGCTGCAGGTTGTGAAGATGTGGCAGGTGTGGCCTCTCCCAGCCCCGCCACAAGTGGCAGGCCACAGAAGATGAATTTGCAGTGTGTGTAAATTCCCTCAAGCCAGGGTCCGCCAGCCGCGAGGTTGTGAAGATGTTCAGCGTGTGGCCTCTGCTAGGCTGGCTGTGAGGTTGTGAAGATACCCCAGGTGTGGCCTCTGCCAGGCTGTGAGAGGTTCAGAAGATCTTCAGGTGCGGCCTCTGCCAGCCCGCCGCTTCGTGGTTCTGAAGATGTTCCAGGTGTGTGGCCTCTGCCAGGGCGGCTAAGCAGGGTTCAGGTGTGGCCTCTGCCAGGTCCGCCATGAGGTTGTGAAGATAAACCAGGTGTGGCCTCAAGCAGGCCCGCTGTGAGGTTGTGAAGATAAAACTTCAGGTGTGGCCTCTGCTAGGCCCGGGCTGCGCAGGTTGTGAAGATAAAAGCTGGTGTGGTATCTCTGCTAGGCCCGCTGTGCAGGTTGTGAAGATGTCTCAGGTGTGGCCTCTGCTAGGCCTGGCTGTGAGGTTGTGAAGATGTCTCAGGTGTGGCCTCTGCTAGGCCTGGCCTGTGAGGTTGTGAAGATGTCCCAGGTGTGGCCTCTGCTAGGCCCGGCCAGCGGTAGGTTGTGAAGATGTCTCAGGTGTGGCCTCTGCTAGGCCGGGCTGTGAGGTTGTGAAGATGTCCCTGGTGTGGCCTCTGCTAGCCCAGCCGGACTGGTTGTGCCCAGGAGACTAAACCTTGGGCAAAACATAGGCCCGGCTGTGGAGGTTGTG
The DNA here is from genome assembly GCA_018398635.1 of Cyprinodon brontotheroides. Classification (NCBI taxonomy): domain Eukaryota; kingdom Metazoa; phylum Chordata; class Actinopteri; order Cyprinodontiformes; family Cyprinodontidae; genus Cyprinodon; species Cyprinodon brontotheroides. Next base: position 2,911,790 of record JAGKQL010000057.1, read on the forward strand.
AAGATACTCAGGTGTGGTACTGCTAGGCCATCGGCTGCGAGGCCGTCCAGATGCTGAAACATGGCCTCAGCTGTGGGCCTGGCGGTGCCTTCGTTAAGGAAATTGTGACCCATCAGTAGCTCTGCATAGGCCCGCCGCCCAGGTTGTGAAGATGTTCTGCGGTGCGGCCTCTGCTGTGGCCTGGCTGCGCAGGTTCAGGAGATGTCTCAGCAGTGGCGTCGCTGGAGAGGAGCTGGGGGCACCGCCCTCCCGGATGAGAAGAGAGAAACGTGAAGCATATTTTTAGAAATTAATCATCTAAAATGTCAGTTTTACTCTCTAGACTGTGAAGATATAAGCAAAACAAATTATATAAAACACATTTCCCTAGGCTACTACTGTCATTCATTTGTGAAGATTCCACAGACAGACTCCTACTGCCTCTGTTCTGGGGGACGCTGATCAGACAGATGTCACAGGTGCAGAGAATCTGTCAATCATGTACTGGTTGTTAGATGAATTTAATGGCCAATCAGCGTCTCAGAATTTTATGGTCATGGGGCTCTGAAAATACTGCGCTTTTACAGGTGGCTTCTGAACCTGCCAGCGCGGTGCAGACAATTAGAGGGAAGATGGCGAATGTAATGAGCTAGATGCAGCTTCCACCAAATCCGGTGAGATCCTAATTTATCTACTCCTTTGCCAGAAGAACATCCCTGTTGTAGGATATGAACATTTCATGTGTCATGGTTATTGTGACTGTGGCGAATCCACCTGCGCCGCTTAAAACAACCTCTCTAATCTTAGGCGCCACACACACATTCCTGTTATACTGTAGGTTTTGGTGAAGGACCAATACGCTCGCTGAGCCCAGTAGCTCCATGAACTTAAAACACACAAGCCGTTTCTGGTTACCTGCTGGCGTATTGAGAGGTGCACACTTAATATTTCAGTGGGGTTAGCCGCGATGTGTGTGTGTGTGTGTGTGTGTGTGTGTGTGTGTATGTGGGGTGTGGGTGTGTACGCGTGTTTATGAAGCATGGGACTTGTTCAACTTTCAGTCTGCTCATGTCTTTGCTGGTTCAACTCCAGTTTGGTGTAATTGAATAAGTCAATGAATCTGTGTAAAAAGAATTAAGTTAAAAAATTATTTGTTTTTGTACATCAATTGTTTGTGGAGGTAATAGATGGACAAAACTTGATTAACGAGAAGAAATCAGAAATACAAGAGAGGCCTGAGGGGAGGGGCTTAAACTATTTAATGAGGGCTGTGGGAAGAAGAGCTGACCATTTCTGTTTTCTGTTTCTTTGTGTTACATTGTTGGTAACTGGAGGGGAGGCTGAGGCCCAGAGGATCTTGTATATGTTTAGTTTCTTTTTGCACCCTGTTTTGCATTTCTGAGCACTAATAACTCACCAACACCGGTAACCGACTCGAGCCTGGATTCTTGGAGGCTAAAGAACCCCGTCACAGTGACCCAAATCATCACTGTTACTTGTTATTATATAGTAAAATAAATCATTACTGCTCAAATTGTATTCATGGTCCAATTGTTTTATTTGAATTTTATTTCGGATTAGTTGGAGACATACACTAGGCTATATCAGCCCCACCCACCAGCCGCCACTGTGTAAAATATATGTCTATGCAGGCCCGGCTGTGAGGTTGTGAAGATGTCCCAGGTGTGGCCTCTGCTAAGGCCTGGCTGTGAGGTTGTGAAGATGTCTCAGGTGTGGCCTCTGCTAGGCCTGGCTGTGAGGTTGTGAAGATGTCTCAGGTGTGGCCTCTGCTAGGCCAGGCTGTGAGGTTCAGAAGATGTCTCAGGTGTGGCCTCTGCTAGGCCTGGCTGCGAGGTACAGAAGATGTCTCAGGTGTGGCCTCTGCTAGGCCCGGCTGCGAGGTTCAGAAGATGTCTAGGCTAGGCCGGGCTGTGAGGTTCAGAAGATGTCTCAGGTGTGGCCTCTGCTAGGCCTGGCTGTGGCGAGGTTGTGAAGATGTCTCAGGTGTGGCCTCTGCTGCTAGGCCCGGCTGTGAGGTTGTGAAGATGTCTCAGGTGTGGCCTCTGCTAGGCCAGGCTGCGAGGTTCAGAAGATGTCCCAGGTGTGGCCTCTGCTAGGCCCGGCTGTGAGGTTGTGAAGATGTCCCAGGTGTGGCCTCTGCTAGGCCGGGCTGTGAGGTTGTGAAGATGTCTCAGGTGTGGCCTCTGCTAGGCCCGGCTGTGAGGTTGTGAAGATGTCTCAGGTGTGGCCTCTGCTAGGCCCGGCTGTGAGGTTGCAAGAAGATGTCTCAGGTGTGGCCTCCTGCTAGGCCCGGGCTGTGAGGTTGTGAAGATGTCTCAGGTGTGGCCTCTGCTAGGCCCGGCTGTGAGGTTGTGAAGATGTCTCAGGTGTGGCCTCTGCTAGGCCCGGCTGTGAGGTTCAGAAGATGTTCTCAGGTGTGGCCTCTGCTAGGCCTGGCTGTGAGGTTGTGAAGATGTCCCAGGTGTGGCCTCTGCTAGGCCTCGGCTGTGAGGTTGTGAAGATGTCTCAGGTGTGGCCTCTGCTAGGCCGGGCTGTGAGGTTCAGAAGATGTCTCAGGTGTGGCCTCTGCTAGGCCCGGCTGTGAGGTTGTGAAGATGTCTCAGGTGTGGCCTCTGCTAGGCCCGGCTGTGAGGTTCAGAAGATGTCTCAGGTGTGGCCTCTGCTAGGCCTGGCTGTGAGGTTCAGAAGATGTCTCAGGTGTGGCCTCTGCTAGGCCTGGCTGTGAGGTTCAGAAGATGTCTCAGGTGTGGCCTCTGCTAGGCCCGGGTTCAGAAGATGTCTCAGGTGTGGTCTGCAGAAGATGAAGATGTCTCAGGTGTGGCCTCTGCTAGGCTGCGAGGTTCAGAAGATGTCTCAGGTGTGGCCTCTGCTAGGCCTGGCTGTGAGGTTCAGAAGATGTCTCAGGTGTGGCCTCTGCTAGGCCTGGCTGTGAGGTTCAGAAGATGTCTCAGGTGTGGCCTCTGCTAGGCCCGGCTGTGAGGTTGTGAAGATGTCTCAGGTGTGGCCTCTGCTAGGCCTGGCTGTGAGGTTGTGAAGATGTCTCAGGTGTGGCCTCTGCTAGGCCTGGCTGTGAGGTTGTGAAGATGTCCCAGGTGTGGCCTCTGCTAGGCCGGGCTGTGAGGTTCAGAAGATGTCTCAGGTGTGGCCTCTGCTAGGCCTGGCTGTGAGGTTCAGAAGATGTCCCAGGTGTGGCCTCTGCTAGGCCTGGCTGTGAGGTTCAGAAGATGTCTCAGGTGTGGCCTCTGCTAGGCCTGGCTGTGAGGTTGTGAAGATGTCTCAGGTGTGGCCTCTGCTAGGCCTGGCTGTGAGGTTCAGAAGATGTCTCAGGTGTGGCCTCTGCTAGGCCCGGCTGTGAGGTTGTGAAGATGTCTCAGGTGTGGCCTCTGCTAGGCCCGGCTGTGAGGTTGTGAAGATGTCCCAGGTGTGGCCTCTGCTAGGCCCGGCTGTGAGGTTGTGAAGATGTCTCAGGTGTGGCCTCTGCTAGGCCCGGCTGTGAGGTTCAGAAGGTCTCAGGTGTGGCCTCTGCTAGGCCCGGCTGTGAGGTTCAGAAGATGTCCCAGGTGTGGCCTCTGCTAGGCCCGGCTGTGAGGTTGTGAAGATGTCTCAGGTGTGGCCTCTGCTAGGCCCGGCTGTGAGGTTCAGAAGATGTCTCAGGTGTGGCCTCTGCTAGGCCGGGCTGTGAGGTTCAGAAGATGTCTCAGGTGTGGCCTCTGCTAGGCCGGGCTGTGAGGTTGTGAAGATGTCTCAGGTGTGGCCTCTGCTAGGCCTGGCTGTGAGGTTGTGAAGATGTCTCAGGTGTGGCCTCTGCTAGGCCCGGCTGTGAGGTTGTGAAGATGTCTCAGGTGTGGCCTCTGCTAGGCCCGGATCCTGGTCTAGATGTTGGACTTAGCCAGCCTCATTAGTGGCTGGATGCGTCTGGGACTTCAGGGTTTGGTTCCATCGGGCTGCAGCGGAGCTGCCTTCCGACCTACTGAGGTAGACTGCTCCAGTAACATCGGTTTTCCCTGCAGGTGTGCCCCCCTCGGAGGCCCTCAGCAGGATGATGGGAGGGCTGAGCCTGGATGGAGGCAGGCTTGGTGCTGCTAGTCCACAGTCAGAACCTGGGACGGGCACCGCCGACCTCAGACAGGTGAGAACTCGCCTCCATCGTAACTGGGTGTGTTGGTTCTGATTGGATCATTGGTTCCCAGATATGGGACCCCCCTCCAGGGTCCAAGAGGACTCAGGCGTGTCGGTCTCTGTGTCTGTCCCTCAGGTGTCGGCGCGGCTCTCTCCAGAACAGGCAGCTGCCTTCCTGGCTCTGACCACAATGAAGGGGCGGAGCTTCGATGTTGATGATGTCATGGAGGCAGTCCAGCACAGCCCAAATCTACCAGCCGCGCTGAAGTTCCTGACACACACCTGTCCAATCTGCCGTGAACAGGTGTCCTTCAGCAAGGTGAGGTGTTGCCAACCAATCAGAGCGCACCCGCAGCCATACTTCCTCCTAACTCTTCTTCCCTGCTTGCGTTCCCTGCAGATGATCACCATGACTCACTGCTCCTGCTTCCTGTGCCAGAGCTGCTTCACCTCTTCTTTCTCCGTCGCCATCAGGGAGCGCAGCGTGGACCAGCTCACCTGTCCGCAGTGCGGCAAACCAGATCTCAGAGGTCAGAAGGTGCAGGAGGAGTCCATGGACTACTTTAACCTGCTGGACACACAGGTGAGACCAGGAGAGGTGAGACATGCACAGGTGAAACCAGCACAGGTAGAAATGGCTGCTGTTGTTCCAGATTCGTCACTTCTTGCCTCCCGACATCCACGAACTCTTTCAGAGGAAACTCCGAGACCGAGCCCTGCAGGACATGCCCAGTTTTTGTTGGTGTGCTCATGTAAGACCCTCAGGAACCAGACCAGCATTTCTCTTTATCCAGTTAGTGGACTTTGCTCTTCTAGTTCGGTACCTGTAAAAAACAGTGGGAGGGAGTCTGCCGTATTTCCCAGTGGGAAATACGGCACCAGACACTTTCCTTTAGATGCCCCTTCAGACTTTGGACTGGGGACCCAGTTCCTGGTCCCTGCTAGAACCTTAGCAGAATGTGTTTTTGTTTCAGTGTTCCTCTGGGGTGCTTCATGAATCAGACAGGTTGAGGATGGACTGTCCCAGCTGCAGGAAGAGCACCTGTTCCCAGTGCAGATCACCAGTAAGCCTCACTAACCCGCCCACCCAAACACATGCAGGCAGCTGAACTGGACCCAGACCAGAACCTGACTGTGTTCTGTCTGCTCTGCAGTGGTCAACTCACCATCAGGGACGGTCCTGTGATGAGTTTAAGGTGTGGCAGCAGCAGAACCAGCAGGATGATCATCCACCTTCCATGCTCCAAAACCTTATCGGTAAACGATGTGCTGGGCTTCAACATTGTGTAGCATCCACAGTTCCAGGATACGACATTAAAACCACCAGGAGAACGCACTAAAGCCAGCCATTGCCCCTGAAGCCAGCTCTGGGGTTGGCGTTCGCCAGTGAGCGCCTGGCGGTCAGGTTCTTCCTCAAGGAACCGGGCCAGGCCAAATTTGAAGCAGTGAGGCAAGTGGGCTAACCCTCCACCTGCAGGGGGAACCATGAGGGACCGGTGCAGAGAGAACTGGCTGATGGAGGCGGCGTGATCCACAGACGCTTTAACTGGCTCTGGGGACAGAGGAAGTGACCTCGCTGGGGGGTGAGCCTGAGCTTGTGCAAGAGGGGGAGTGATACCTGCATGTAATAGTCGGATTCGCCCGGGCTCTGGAACCCAGCTGCTTGAGAGAGGCTGGACTCGCCTACTCTGGAGTGGCCCATGGGGGGGCCTGCTTCTCTCCCCAGTTTAACTGTCTCCTGGGGGCCAGTACAGAGTAGCAGGCCTTCTTAGTGTCCCTGGCAGAGGTGCAGGGTAGCTGGGAAAGGACAGTTACATTAAAGGAATAGTACACCCAAAACATGATTAGCCTTCATTTTCTACTCACCCCCATAGCTGAACAACACTCTGGAGTACTTTTTTGATATCTCAAATGCATCTGGAGATCTGGGAGGCTTCTTGCTGTCTGCTGACATTCAAATAATGGAGGTCTGGCGGCCCGAGGCAGAAAGGTCCATAAAAGTCCACAAAAAGCGATGTTCAATATTCCTCCATACTGCTCGTCCAATGTATTCCAAGTGTCCTGAGTGGGTAGCATCCAGAATTTACTCAACGGTGAAGTCATTTAGAATGTTTTTAGAGCACAAACAGTAGTGTATAGGATTTCCTGAAAGCGCGCACATCTTGCTAGCTCACGACGCTTCGAAGGAAGCCGTGCGCAGACCAAACCAAGCGCAGTCAGCTCGGCGGCAAAGAACTCATGCTCTTTCCTCAACACTGAAGTCCTCAAGACATTTTCTTTTCGTTGTTTCTCTTTTGAACAGGTAAACAGCACATTTCTTCTTCTACGCTTGCATTATTGGCAGAGCAGACGCTGAATGCGCGACTTTTCATCTGGTTTGGTCCGCCGGCTTCCTATTCAGCGTCGTGGCGCGCGCGTGCTTGGCGCTTTCAGGAAAATCTATACACTACTGTTTATGCTCTAAAACATTCTAAATGACTTCATTTTGGTAAATTCTGGATGCTACCCACTCAGGACGCCGCTTGGAATACATTGGACGATTAAGCAGTATGGAGGAATATTGCACACGTTTTTGTGACTTTATGGACCTTTCTGCCTCGAAGGCTTATAGACCTCCATTATTTGAATGTCAGCAGCAAAGACAGCAAGAAGCCTCCCAGATCTCCGTAGATGCATTTGAGATATCAAAAAAGTACTCCAGAGTAGTTGTTCAGCATGGGGTGAGTAGAAAATGAAGGCTAATCATGCTTTTGGGTGTACTATTCCTTTAAGTCTCCCTTGGCTTTAGTGCCGATGCAGCCGCCCGTAGCTGTGACTGTAAGGTGCCCCAAACCTGGCGGTGGACACAGGTGATAAGGAATGCTGTGAAACTGCAGAAGGACGCCTATGGCCCCTGGTTGACTTTGGGACCCCTGAGGCAGCGGGCCGCTCTCATGCAAAAACTGGAGCCTTGGAGGAGTTTGGAGGAATGATGGAGAAATACTATGTGTTGGCCTCAAAGCGCCCCTGGCAAACCACCCCATGCCTTTGCTAATGCTGTTTTCAGTGGGAGCTGCTGACCCTGGCAACGCACTAGAAAAATGCTTTAGGATCTCCTCAACCCGGCTGACATGCCTTCAGTGGCCTTCTGTCAGCGAGCCCCAGGGTAGCCATGGCTACAGCGTAGCGTGCCACCATCGGTGAATGGCTGAATGTAGTGTGAAGGCCTTTGGTCTAGTCTCCTGAAAGGCGCTATACAAGTATAGGCCATCGTAAAGAGGAGGAGGGGTCAACTGTAGTGGGATTACAATTCCCATCCTCCCCAAGAAGGCCTCAGCCGGGGAACAGTGGACCAGCTCTACACCCTGCAGGGAGCTCCAGGGTCATGGGAGTGCGCCCAACTAATCCACATGTTTTCTGTGGACCTGGAGAAGACATTTGACCGTGTGCCTTATGATGACCTATGGGAGGCCCTTTACCAGGGGCTGTACAAGCAGAGCCGGCATTAAGTCAGACAAATGATTGAATGAGTTGATCACTGGATGTATTGTGAGGCGCGGTCTTTAAAATACAGACCATTTTCCATTTACAACAGCACAATGATGAAAAAGGGGTCCCTATGTCCTCCAGCAGTCTAAGCCTATAGCAGCAGAACTATAGAGATAGAATGAAGCAGAATGATGAAAAAAAGGGGTCCCTATGTCCTCCAGCAGTCTAAGCCTGCCTCAGCAGCAGAACTATAGAGATAGCTCAGGATAACCTGAGCCACTCTAACCATCTGCCTTTATCTAAAAAAGGAAAGTTCTTAAGCCTAGCCTTAAAAGTACACAGGGTGTCTGCCTCACGGACTAAACTGGTAGTTGGTTCCACAGGAGAGGAGCCTGAGAACTAAAAGATCTGCCTCCCATTCTACCTTCCAAGGTATCTGCAGTAAAACTACCATCTTCTTGGTCCTCAGAATGTCCCAGCTGTCAGTTTGTCTTCAGCCTGTCAAAGGGAGGATGTCTTCACTTCACCTGCACCCAGTGTCGCCATCAGTTCTGTGGCGGCTGCAGACAGCGCTTTTCTCTGGGTTCTGTGAGTCCCTGTTCTGAAGCTTATGCTAAGATTAACTGTGACGACGCATTTTGTTACCTGCATTATTTTGCTGGTCCAGCACATAGTCTAAACTCTCTCAGGATTTGCGTAATTTTGCACCTTTTTCAAGTGTCTCTTTCTGTGACCTCCTCAGGAATGCAGCTTCTCTGCTCAATGTGGCTCCAAAGGTCTTCATGCCCACCACCCCAGGGACTGCCTGTACCACCTTAGAGACTGGAGCGTGAGCCGTCTGCACCAGCTTCTGCAGGTCAGATGCTTGATGCCTGCAGTGGTCTAGGTCAGGTTGACTCTCTGCTGATGCTCTAATCTCTATTAGTATCACAGAGTATCTCCTTCCTGGTGGAGACCATCCCATGGCAGCTTGACTCCATCCAGTATGACAGGTGATGTCATGCCTGTTATCAGTGTAGAGAACAGGAATACTGAGACATACTGGGACTCCAGCCTCAGCGTGTCTGACAGACATATTTGGTTTCCTGCAGCATGTCCGATGTTAGAGCTACGAGACAACAGCTTTGGGACTAAGGAAGAACCATGTGGACGACCGGCGCTGTCTGAGTTCGGAGGATACTGCCAGTAAGATCCCCTGTGGTCCAATCAGAGTCCACGTGATTCCCAGTCCTCGTACCTGTTCAGGTGAGCTGCTGTCTGTCCTAGCAGGGGTCACTATAAAGAGCGACTGGTGGAGCTGATCAACCATTGGCGTGTCGACCCAGCAGTCCTTTTCAGTCCTGCAGAGATGATTGCAGAACTACAGCGATGGAACATTGCCGTGCCAACAAGGAAGCTTGAAGAGCCAGAGCCAGTTTATGCCCACCGCCTGCGGCTGGTTAGTGATATCATTATAACCACTGTTTACCTGGACCTAATTGAGCAGCTGCACACAGTCATAATAACAATCAGCTTTCAAAGATTCTGCACTTGTAGGAAAAACACTCGTATCATCCTGAAACCACACCTGAACCTTCCACGATCCACACCTGGACCATCCTGAAACCACACCTGAACCCTCCACGATCCACACCTGGACCATCCTGAAACCACACCTGAACCCTCCACGATCCACACCTGGACCATCCTGAAACCACACCTGAACCCTCCACGATCCACACCTGGACCATCCTGAAACCGCACCTGAACCCTCCATGATTCACACCTGGACCATCCTGAAACCGCACCTGAACCCTCCATGATTCACACACTGGACCATCCTGAAACCACACCTGAACCCTCCACGATCCACACCTGGACCATCCTGAAACCACATCTGAACCCTCCATGCAACAACGAATTGATAAAATCGATAAAAATGGACTTTTAAGCGTAAGCAACAAATTTCATCATCGATTAGTTGTGTGGCGCGATTAATCTGCAGCAGCAGCAGCTGCTGCTGTGGGGCGCTCCCCCATCCCAATCCCGTTCTCCCTCAGGAGTCCCTCTCAGCGCTGCAGTCAGACCAGCATTCCGCGTCCAGACTGCAAATGAAGCGCATGCGCCGGGATTTGACGGCCAAATTGATCACAATAATTAAAATAGCCTTCGCTTTGTAAAGTGAAAAAGTACGTAACATGCAACTTTTGTCCAAACAAATTAACTGTAAGCACGGAGCACCATGTTTGTTTGGTTTGGAGGGAAACGTAGCGTTAGTTTCTCAGGTAATAGCTCATCCTGATGCTTTCCTTAGCGTGTTAGTAGGTTACAGACAGTGATGAGGTTGGCTACTTATTTTACTTTTTAATTTTCATTTTGAATTCAAATAAGCAGCGTTTATATTTGCTTTATAAATAAATTAACTTGCAAATTATGAGGGAACAAGGCTTTTTAAAGTTTAAATCTTCTGGCAAAAATAAAGTACAGAAAGATCCTGCAATCTATGGAAGTAAAGCAGAATAAAATCTCAGCAAGATCAGTAATATGTCAGTGAGTATCTGCCACATTCCCATGTAAATATCTGTCTTTTGAGGATGTGTGTTTTTAGCACCCTTAGTTCTCTCATTTTTTATTCCAAATACAATTTATAATTTAGCGAATCACAGGGCTATTTTTATCTCTCTATGGTTCAGTATTTTCTCGAGTAGCAACTTTAACTGCTATACTTTCCTGTCTTAAAAAGCCAGAACTCTTCTAGTCTAAAGAAACCTCATTTGTTGAAATGGGGGGACCTTCTGTTTGAACCCCTTAGGGGCTTTAAAAACAAAAATGCCTGTTTTTTTTGCACTTTATGAAACAAAGTAGCCTATATTTTTGTGGATGTACAGCTACATTTCTCATGTAAGTTTACGTAAACACAAACATTTATTTTCATATTGCACCAGTACAGTTAATGAGAGCAACCTGTACTTGTGTGCTTGTTTGTTCTGTCCCAAATGTTTATTTTGAATAAAGAGGTTAATATAAAAAATATTTTTTGTCCCATTCATCGATTAATCGAAAAAATAATCGGCCGATTCATCAATTTTTTTAAATAATCGTTAGTTGCAGTCCTGATCTGAACCCTCCATGAGCCACACCTTGATCATCCTGGAGCCATTCCTGAACCATCCAGGATACAAACCTGGATCATCCTAGAACCATGAATAACCCATCTAGGATACAAACATGATTCCTCCAAAAAACACACCTGGATTCTTTCAGGACCCCCAGTTGGTTCCTTTCAGGGTCCACACCTGGATTTGTTCAGGATGTAGACCTGGTTCCTGTAAGGACCCACACCTGGATCCCGTCAGGATCCATGCCAGGATTATTTCAGGATGCACACCTGGATCCTCCAGGATCCACACCTGGATTATTTTAGGAGACACACCTGGATCCTCCAGGATCCACACCTGGATTATTTTAAGGGACCTAAACTAGGATTCTTTCAGGAGCAAAACCTGGATTATTTCAGAATGCACACCTGGATCCTGTCAGGGTCCACACCTGGATCCTCCAGGACCCACACCTGGATTATTTTAGAAGACACACCTGGACCCTCTCAGGGTCCACACCTGGATCCTGTCAGGGTCCACACCTGGATCCTGTCAGGGTCCACACCTGGATTTGTTCAGGATGTAGACCTGGTTCCTGTAAGGACCCACACCTGGATCCCGTCAGGATCCATGCCAGGATTATTTCAGGATGCACACCTGGATCCTGTCAGGGTCCACACCTGGATCCTCCAGGACCCACACCTGGATTATTTTAGAAGACACACCTGGACCCTCTCAGGGTCCACACCTGGATCCTGTCAGGGTCCACACCTGGATTTGTTCAGGATGTAGACCTGGTTCCTGTAAGGACCCACACCTGGATCCCGTCAGGATCCATGCCAGGATTATTTCAGGATGCACACCTGGATCCTGTCAGGGTGCACACCTGGATCCTCCAGGATCCACACCTGGATTATTTTAGGAGACACACCTGGATGCTGTCAGGACCCACATCTGAATTGTTAAATTGGACAAAAGCTGGACGAAACAAGCGAGGCCGATAGTGAAAAACAGCCCCACACGGCTTATGAAAACCGAGCAATTCTGCCAGAGAGTGCGGGACACCAACCACAGAGTAATTGCGGCCGATCGAGAGTAAAACTTGGTGAGACAGAGGCGTGCAGGTGGCGCAGTGGTTAGTGCGCACGACTCATGTACGGAGGCCTTAGTCCTCGATGAGGCCAATCCGGGCTGGAATCCGACCTGTGGTCCTTACCGCATGTCTCCCCCCCCCTCTCATACATGCCGATCGATGGTGCACGCTAGACCGAGTGAGATAGATAGATATATATCTATAAAAATACAAGTCAGTTGTGAATAAGAACTACCTCAGCTATTTATTCAGTTTATCCGTCATTTCTATGAGGAAAATATGGCATATTTTATATAATTTAAACCAAGAAATTAGTTTATAGATTTTCTTTGGGGATACCTAGCCTGCTGGTTTAACTTTTTAAATGATTTCTGACCAAACTTGTTTAAGTAAAACATAGAAGCTGTTTGATACAATTTAAATGAAATGATTGATATTGCCAGGATATTAACCAGATGTTCCAACGTTCTGGACTCTGTGAAAAAGAGAAAAAGGACTTAAAAGGTTTTGGCTGGATCATCAATATAAAGTTAGAAAACATAGAAATTATATAGAACAATAAATCCAACAGAACCAATTGGAAAAGTCTCGCACGACTGGAAAATCGCAAAAAATGGGTTAGTGTCACCAGGCTGGACCAAATAGATGAAAATGCTTTCAGATTAATTTCATATATAGAGCAGGTCTATTTAAACTGTTATTGGCTGAATCAAAGAAAGAAAACTGTTAGAACTAAGTTCAGCACTTATACATGTGGTACGGAAAGTATTCACACCCTTTATGTTGTTCACTCTCGCTTTCATTGCAGCCATTTTATTTCTCATTAATGCAACTCAGCTCCACATCCTGACAGGAAAAAACAGAAAGGTAGACAAAAAGAAAAAGTGAAATATCAACTGGTCATAAGTATTCAGACCCTGCTACACACACACATTCTGTTGGAAGGTGAACCTTGGGCCCAGTCTGGGCCATAAACCACAGAACTTTCCTCTCTTGCCCATGAAGCTGCCTGGGCTCCACTTTGGTGGAATCCTGACGTCTATTCGCTGCTAGCTATTTCAAAGAGGGTAAAGAATCATTTAGCTAAAGGTTATTGGTTCCTGATTAAGCAAATCATTCAATAAAAAACATCAATAATGTTTTCTTCACCTCATGGATTTGCATTGTGAATTGGTCTGAAAACATTCCAATTTCTTTAAAATTAGTGAAAAAGAAACTAATTTGATCAGATCCCAAATTCTTCCAGATAAACTTTGGTTTCAAACACAGAATCCATCTTTAAACTGTAATATGTTTTTCAGCCGTTAGTTTTCCCTTCCTCTTTGTACATAGTAGTTAGTTTAGTTTAGTTGAGGTTTACCAAGTCTTAGCTGAGAGTGTTAAACTGAAATATGTTTTGACTTGGAGCTGAATGATTTTTGTTAATAAAATCTTATATTTTGAACAGAAGTGGTGAATTTATTCCATTTCTAAACATCCAGCTGCAGGGATAGTTGACTTTGTGGAAGTTTCTCCCTCCTGCAGCTCTGGAGCTCAGTCAGTGATCGTTGGCTTCTTCTTTACCTCTCTGACCATGGCATGAGTTAAATATGAGAGCCACAGCAAAGGCTCTGAATACTTATGACCATTTTAATGTTTCAGCTTTTCTTTTTTAATAGATGTGCCAAAAATGTCTAAATGTTAGTTTTTTTCAGTTAAGATGGGATGCTGAGTGAACATGAATGAGAAATGATCCGTACCATTTTATTCTTATATTAGCAAGTTTGTGAATTGGAAGACAGAGTGAAACATGTAAAAGTGTTGGAATACTTTCCGTTCTCACTGGAAGTTTCCAGCTAAGGAGACCCAACATTTCAACCCAAATACAGCAGCCATTGTTCAGCGGGAACCACATGGTGTCAATAAGGATGAAAACAGCATGAAATGAATTTTAGGGTTATTATAAACAAGTTAAAGAAAAGAAAGTACAAGTGGCAAAAAAATGGGCTGAAAGGAAGGTTAAAAATTAAAAGAAATAGAAACAGGAGATCAGATAAAATAAATATTAAGATAATGGTTTGGCCTTACAGGATTTAATGATGTTATTTCCAATACAAAAATATATGATACAGGAAAATGTTGACACTAGAAAGAAAAGAAACTCATAAAAAATGTTGTAGGAATATATATATATATATATATATATATATATATATATACTCTACACATATGTATATATATATATATATATATACATATGTGATATTATATATGTATGCTTTAGGAGCCACGCCTGGATCCTTTCAGAACCCATTACTGGATCCCTTCAACCTTTCAGGACCCACATCTGGATCCATTCAGGATCACCACCTGGATCCTCCCAAAACCCTCAGCAGGATTTGCACCTTAGTCTGGTCCAGGTCAGACAGGTTTGTCCAGAACTACTTTCTGCCAATCAAACCCTGTTGTTTTTTTTCACTGCAGGTGCTGACCAATAGCCTTCCTCTCAAGCGGTGACACGCTCCATCAGATGAAGTCCCACCAGCTCCACCATATTAGAACCATCTTCTCCACCCCTTAACCAATCAGATGAAGTCTAACACCATAAATGAGTCTCAGAGACTGTGTTGCATCACAGGACCAGGAACCAGAGTGTCTGACCAAAGAGTCTGAGTCCATCAGAACTAAGTGAGCTTAACAAGGTTTAGGTTACCATGTCGGTTAACCAGATTAACAATCTTGATCATTATAATTTAGAGCGTTGTTTTTCCAGGACTGAAGGAGCTTTCATCAAACAGGTGCTGGACTGAAGCTCTGGACTGGAGGACACTGTCTCTTCCACAGAGTCCTTCTGGTTTCAGATCAAAGTCTGAGCTTAGAGATAAGCATGGCATCATGAGGGAACACTGACTCCCTCTGCTTTGCTTTTAGGTCATGAAACAGCAGCTCTATCAGCTCTAGGTCTAGGATTTGATGAGGGCTGTCATTTCTTTCTGAGGCACTCTTTTGTGTGTGACAGGCTGATCTCGTTTGCAGCAGAAACCCTAAAGTGAGGCTTTAACCCATGGTCCAGAACCAGCCAGTTACGGGACCTTTAACCTTGGACTCCATCACCAGTTGTAGAAAACCATCCTGGTCTCAGATGCATTTATCACCAATTTAGACTTGGACTGACTGGTTGTGATTGAAAATCTCACCCCCAGGTTCCACAGCCTCCATATTTGCTCTGTTCTGTTTATGTGCTTTCAGTTGATTGACCAACAAAGCAAATCCCCAAGTCCGGCCTGTCCCCGATCTCCTGGCCCCGGGTCCACTTTGGGTCCTGGATCGGCTGGCCCTGGTTCCCCTGGCTCCCGGATCTTCCTGGGCCCTCGTCCCGCCTGTCCCAGATCTCTTGGCCCCGGTCACACCTGGGTCCTGGATTGGCTGGCCCTGGTCCCGGATCTCCTGGCCCCGGTCCACCTGTCCCGGATCTCCTGGCTCCTGGTCCCCCTGGTCCCGGATCTCCTGGCCCTCAGTCCGCCTGTCCCGGATCTCCTGGGCCCTGGGTCTCCTGGCCTTGGGGTCCACCTGTCCCGGATCTCCTGGCCCTGGTCCCCCGGGTCCCTGATCTCCTGGTCCTGGTCCACCTGTCCCGTGATCTCCTGGTCCTGGGTCTCCTGGTCCTGGTCCCGCCTTGTTCCAATCTGCCAATATGTGAAACCTGGAACCGGACTGGTACGGGGCCTGTGGTTCGCTCTTATTTCAGAACCAGGATGGTGGCTGGCAGCAGATGTTCAGGAGCGGGGGGTCTGGAGTTATAGGGTGAAGCTTTGAGGGTTCTGCCTTTAACCAGAACCACAGTTAGAACTGGATGTCCAATGGACCAGTACTGGATTCAGGTTCTAATCCTCTACCCAAGTCAGGTTCAGGGTTTGTCTCTGAACTTCCCTGACCTTTTTATGTTTTTTTTTTCTCATGCTGCTCAGATTTATGTTGTTTTTTCTGAACTTTAATAAAGTTGGTAAAAACATCTTGTGACTCTCTGGTTTCCATCTTCCATGTGGAGATTTTGTAGGCAGGACTGCTTTGCTCCAGCCCTAACATGTCGTCTCTGTTCTCTAAATGGACACAGGAACTTTGGTAGAACCCTGAGTTCAATTCTATTCCAGTTTATTTCTATAGGTCCAACTCACATCATCTCAGGTCACTTTATAGATCCAGATCATCCAGTCAGATTGATTCAAAGTTTTCTATCTAAGGAAAACCAGCTGATTGCATCGACTCATTGACTCTTCAGCAATCCCTCACACTAAGCATGCTTGTATCTACAGTGGAGAGGAAAAACTCCCTTTGAACAGGGAAGAAAACCTCCAGCAAAGAACCAGGCTCAGTGTGAGCGGCCATCTGCTGCAGGAGAGGTTTCTGGGAGTTCAAAGGAGACAGAAGCAGACACACATAGAAAAGAAGCATAGATACAAGTCCATTATCTGAGGCCATGAGAATATCATTAGTGACTTTCACCAGAGCTGTTTCGGTGTGCTATGATGAGCTCTAAAGCCAGACTGAAACTCTTCAAAAAGTTCATTATGTGGAAGTGATGCATAAACTTGTTTGGCAACTACTTTCTCAAGAATTTTAGATCAGAAAGGAAGATTGGATATGGGTCTATAATTAACCAAGTCATCTGGGTCGAAGCATACGGTTTCTTAAGCAGAGGTTTAATTACAGCAACCTTAAAAGCTTTAGGTACGCATATCCCTGTAACAGAGATAGATTAATAACATCTAGAATGGAGGGAGGAGATCAAAGGGAATACCTCCTCCCAAATAACCTGGTTGGAACTGGATCTAACATACAAGTTGAAGGCTTAGATGAAGACAATAATTTTGCTAATTCAGAAAGTTCAACTTCTGGATCAAAGCAGTCTAAACCCGGTTCAGATTTTCCAGCTTGACTCCTCAGGTACAATTGTGGATAGAGGAGTGCTTATGATCTTATTTTTAATAAGATCAATCAACTTACTTTATAAAGAATCCCATAAAAATCATTGCTGCTAAGAGCAGGTGGAATGGACAGTTCAACAGAGCTATGGCTCTGGGTGAGTTTAACAACTGTATTAAAAAGAAATCTAGGATTATTCTTATTCTCCTCTATTAATGAGGAGAAGTATGCTGCTCTTGTTTTTGCAAGGGTCCTCTTATACAGCAGTAAACCATTTTTTCCAGACTAGGAAGGACTCCCGCAGCAGGCCTGTGGGCGATATTTTCTCTCTCTCCAGTTTCCTAGCATTTTGCTTCAAGAAGTACAGCAGCTCTGCATTAAACCAAGGGAGCCAGCTTTTCTATTTTTAACGGTTTTCATTTTTCAAAGGAGCTTGCGTTGTCTAAGGCAGTACGCATAGAACCTAGCAACCCCATCAACAAAATCATCAACCTGTGAAGGGGAATAAGCTATGCTTTTGCACTCTGCAGCACTGCTCAGTGACACAGAGGAGAGAGAAAGTGAAGCAGATTTTTAAAAAATTTATGGTAACTGCACTATCTGATAAAGATCTGCACAATAAAATGCCAACCTTCTTTTGGGGGAGTGAGAACTCTGTTAAAAGTAATCCTGAAGGTTAAAGTAATCCCTCTGAAGGTTATTAGAAAGTGGTCAGAGAGGACATGCTGCTGTTAGCTTTTCACATTCTATTCCAGGGAACCAGCCTCTAAAACTCAGCGGGAATAAGGGAAGATCAACCAGTAAGGTCCGACATTTTAATGATCTGTTTCTTTAATGATCTGTTACACTGAAATAGAATTTTACAGGTCTTTATGCGTTCATGTTAAGTACATTGAATCTTGAAATAAGAAAAGAAAAATCTTCCTGCTTTAAAATCTAACAACTCGTTTTGAAGTGGAGAACAAATCGTTCAGTTTGGTTCATAGACAACTTCCTTGATTCCCATAGCTATTTTATCAACCACCTGAACTGGTGCACCAGTATAAAACCTTTAGAAACCTATATAAAAGTTTATAATCTGTTAGATGGACTGAAAATGTCTCAATATCTCTAAAAACTTTTTATTCTCTTATAAATTCTGTTTTTCCAGACTTGTTGAAGTACGTCACTAAAGGTTTTAGCATGAACACATGGGGGACGACATGTCTTTAATTATGAGGCTCGTTAAGAAGCTTTAACTATGGAAAATGAAAAGTGACCACAGAACCAATAGTCCAATAGAACCAGCACTGAGGTCCAATAGAACCACAGAACC
>JAGKQL010000057.1:2929987-2943417 GCA_018398635.1 Cyprinodon brontotheroides
AGCATTATTGAATTGAGTTATTGAAATAAATAAACTTTCAGTTATAATTCTAAAAAGAAAAGAACCTGCAATTCTATGTATTGTTATTATATTTGTTGAATCTTTTTAGGACAACCTGAGGGATTCACATATCGGTCTTTGTCAGTCACGTGACTGACACGCCCCCTAGCGCCATTTTTGTGGTGAGCGGAAGAAAACACAAAACAAAACAAGACGAGAGCCGCTGCCAGCAGCTTAGGATTATCAGTTAAATGGAAAAGAAGAAGAAAACTGAACGGATACCCTACCCAGACAAACTTTTTAAAGCTGCTAGGGAACGATATTATGCCAAGTTAGCCTCCATAAACAACATTGATCCATACCAAGTGAGAGCTAATAGTTGGCAGTCTGACGCAGAACTCCTACCTCCAACTACCTCTCTGGATATTACCAACTACCTTGTGTATGGGATAAGCGCTTACACTTTTTCAGAATTTCGGAACTACAAATCCCTTGAAGCCCATGGGCACTTTTCCAATGGCTGGGTGCAGGATCTCTTGTCATTTCAACCAGATGAATGTACAAACACGATTGTCACAACCAAGGTAAGAAAGCTGTAAATGAGTTAAGTTGCATGAACTGTGAATCAGAGCAGAACAGTCAAGAGTTTAAAAGCATTTAAACGTTATTAATTAAATATGAGAAGAAGACGATTACAGTAAATGTCTCAAGCCTGCCTCACAATCTTTCAGATTACTACATTTTTTTTCTAAAGGAATAGTACAAACCCAAACATGATTAGCCTTCATTTTCTACTCACCCCTTATGCTTGAACAACACTCTGAGTACTTTTTGATATCTCAAATGCATCTGGAGATCTGGGAGGCTTTTGCTGCTCAAGCTGACATTCAAATAATGGAGGTCTATGGCTACCGAGGCAGAGAACAGGCGGGGTCCAAGAAAAGTCCTACCAAAAACGCGTCAATATTCCTCCATACTGCTCGGCCCAATGTATTCCAAGTGTCCTGAGTGGGTAGCGCCCATAATTTACTCCCGAAACAAAGTCATTTAGAATGTTTTAGAGCAAACAGTAGTGTATAGGATTTCCTAATAGCGCTTCCCGCGCTCATGATTCTAATGCGGAAGCCGGCAGACCAAACCACAGATGAAAGTGCGCATTCAGCTCGGGCAAAGAAGAACTCATGCTCTTCCTCAACACCGAAGTCCTCAGACATTTTTCTTTTGTTGTTTCTTTCTTTGCACAGGTAAACAGCACATTTCTTCTTCTACGCTTTGCATTATCGCAGAGCAGACGCTGAATGCCGCGACTTTCTTCTGGTTTGGTCTCGCCGCTTCCTCGTAGAATCGCGGATGCCATTATGGGGGCCGCTTATTAGGAAATCCTATACACCACTGTTTAGGCTCTAAAACGCTCTAAATGAATCTCGTTATTAGATTAGCTTAATCTATAAACCCAATCACTGTAAAGGCCAAAGCTGCCCCACACCAGTAAAAAAACGTCCTACAGTCTCCAAAGTTAATAGCTTCAACGATTATTCTGAGAAATAGAACGTCTGATATTTCTATATAACACATAACTATTATCTTTCTTCCAGCAGTGTTGACAGAACCGTTTGTTCTGTATTGGTCTAGATTAAATGCAACCATTGTTAATCCGCGTCTTTAGAGGGTGATGATGAATCCTTATTTTTCCTTCATTAACTCATATTTTTGGTGTGTTTTAACAAATGTGTTTGATAATCGATGGAAACAAGCAACCTCAGTGTTGAGTGCATAACAAATATAGACTTTTTTCAGGGAGTAATTCACAATGACTTGTTATGGGAAGTCGGATTGGCTGGATTTAAAACGGAAAGGCGGGTTTAGGGTCCCATTCAGTCCAATAAGATGGAAGCCTGTGGAGTGCTGGTTGAGAAGGTAAGCAGAAGGCAGTTTCTTTTTACGCAGTTTTTTTTTAACAGTATTTTCAAATATTTAAATTACAAAGAGAATAGAAATTAAATTAGTTTATTAGTGATCATGACTGTGTTGAATTTAATGAAGCTGATGAAGCTGATGAAGCTGATGAAGCTGATGAAGATGATGAAGCTGATGAAGCTGATGAAGCTGATGAAGCTGATGAAGCTGATGAAAGCTGATGAAGCTATTGATGAAGCTGATGATGAAGCTGATGACTAAAGCTGATGAAACTGATGAAGCTGATGAAGCTGATAAGAGCTGATGAAGCTGATGAAGCTGATGAAACTGATGATGAAGCCGATGAAACCTGATGAAGCTGATGAAGCTGATGAAACTGATGAAACCGATAGGCTGATGAAGCTGATGAAACTGATGAAGCTGATGAAGCTGATGAAACTGATGAACTGACTGATGAAGCTGATGAAACTGATGAAACTGATGAAGCTGATGAAGCTGATGGTGAAGCTGATGAAAGCTGATGAAGCTGATGATGAAGCTGATGAAACCGATGAAGCTGATGAAGCTGATGAAGCTGGAGGACTGAAGGCTGATGAAACTGATGAAGCTAAGGCGATGAAGCTGACGTGAAGCTGATGATGAAGCTGATGAAGCCAAACCGGATGAAGCTGATGAAGCTGATGAAGCCTGACGTTGAAGCTGATGAAGCTGATGAAACTGATGAAGCTGATGATGAAACCACTGATGAAGCTGATGAAGCTGATGAAGCTGATGAAGCTGATGAAGCTGATGAAACTGATGAAGCTGATGAAGCTGATGAAGCTGATGATGAAGCTGATGAAGCTGATGAAGCTGATGAAGCGACGATGAAGCTGATGATGAAGCTGATGAAACTGATGAAGCTGATGAAGCTGATGAAGTTGATGAAGCTGATGAAGCTGATGAAACTGATGAAGCTGATGATGAAGTTTCGATGAAGCTGATGAAACTGTATTGAAGCGACTTAGTGCCGATTTAATGAAGCTTGATGAAACGTGATGAAGCTGATGAAACTGATGAAGCTTCGATGAAGCTGATGAAGTGGATGAAACCGATGAAGCTGATGATGAAGTTGATGAAACTGATGAAATGATGAGCTTCATGAACTGATGATGAAGCTGATGAAGCTGATGAAGCTTGATAGAAGCTGATGAAACTGATGAAACTGATGAAGCTGATGAAGAGCGCCGATGAAGCTGATGAAGCTGATGAAGCCGATGAAGCTGATGAAACTGATGAACCTGATGAAGCTGATGAAGCTGGATGAAGCTTCGATGAAGCTGGATGAAAACCGATGATGAAGCTGATGAAACTGATGAAGATGAAGCTGATGAAACTGATGAAAACTGATGAAGCCGGATGAAGCTGATGAAAGCTGATGAAGCTGATGAAACTGATGAAGCTGATGAAGCTGATGAAAGCTGATGACAAAGCTGATGAAGCTGGATGAAGCTGATGAAGCTGATGAAAGCCTGATGAAGCTGATGATGAAGCTGATGAAACTGGATGGTTTCGATGAAGCTGATGAAGCTGGATGAAGCACTGGTAAAGCTGATGAAGCTGATGAAAACTGATGAAGCTGATGATGAAGCTGATGAAACTGATGAAGCTGATGAAACTGATGAAACTGACGAAGCTGATGAAGCTGATGAAACTGATGGTTGATGATGAAGCTGATGAAACTGATGAAGCTGAGATGAAGCCGATGAAGCTGATGAAAAGCTCGACGGTACTTTCCAAACCACAAAGCTTCACAGCGTGTCCATTTGCATGTACTAAAGTTTGTCATACGAAGCCTGACGAAACGTTTCACGCATGAAAATGACTGCCTGGATGAAGCTGATCGTTCAGCGATGAAGCTGATGAAAGCCACTGATGAAGCTGATGAAACCGGATGAAGCTGATGATGGAAGCT
The DNA here is from genome assembly GCA_018398635.1 of Cyprinodon brontotheroides. Classification (NCBI taxonomy): domain Eukaryota; kingdom Metazoa; phylum Chordata; class Actinopteri; order Cyprinodontiformes; family Cyprinodontidae; genus Cyprinodon; species Cyprinodon brontotheroides. The sequence goes on from JAGKQL010000057.1 coordinate 2,933,859, forward strand.
GATGATGAAACTGATGAAGCTGATGAAAGCTGATGAAGCTGATGAAACTGATGAAACTGATGAAACTGATGAAGCTGATGAAAGCTGATGAAACTGATGAAGCTGATGAAGCTGAATGATGAAGCTGATGAAGCTGAAAGCTGATGATGCTGATGAAGCTGATGATGAAGCTGATGAAGCTGATGATGAAGCTGATGAAACTGATGAAGCTGATGAAGCTGATGATGAAGCTGATGAAGCTGATGAAGATGATGAAGCTGATGAAAGCTGATGAAGCTGATGAAGCTGATGAAGCTGATGAAAGCTGATGAAGCTGATGAAAGCTGATGAAGCTGATGAAAGCTGATGAAGCTGATGAAGCTGATGAAGCTGATGAAACTGATGAAGCCGATGATGAAGCTGATGAAGCTGATGATGAAGCTGATGAAACTGATGAAGCTGATGAAGCTGATGAAGCTGATGAAGCTGATGATGAAGCTGATGAAACTGATGAAGCTGATGAAGCTGATGAAGCTGATGAAGCTGATGATGAAGCTGATGAAGCTGATGATGAAGCTGATGAAGCTGATGAAGCTGATGAAGCTGATGAAAGCTGATGAAACTGATGAAGCTGATGAAGCTGATGAAGATGATGAAACTGATGAAGCTGATGAAAGCTGATGAAACTGATGAAACTGATGAAGCTGATGAAAGCTGATGAAAGCTGATGAAGCTGATGAAAACTGATGAAGCTGATGAAACTGATGAAGCTGATGAAAGCTGATGAAGCCTGATGAAGCTGATGAAAGCTGATGAAGCTGATGAAGCTGATGAAGCTGATGAAGCTGACGAAACTGATGAAACTGATGAAGCTGATGAAGCTGATGAAGATGATGAAACTGATGAAGCTGATGAAAGCTGATGAAACTGATGAAACTGATGAAACTGATGAAGCTGATGAAGCTGATGAAGCTGATGAAACTGATGAAGCTGATGAAGCTGATGAAACTGGATGAAGCTGATGAAGCTGATGAAGCTGATGCGGCCGGTGAAGCCGATGAAGCTGATGAAACTGATGAAGCTGATGAAACTGATGAAAACTGGTGAACCTGATGAAGATGATGAAACTGATAGGACTGATGAAGCTTGATGAAGCTGATGAGGACTGATGAAGCTGATGAAGCTGATGAAAGTTTGATGATGAAGCTGATGAAGCTGATGAAGCTGATGAAGCTGATGAAACTGATGAAACCTGATGAAGCTGATGAAACTGATGAAACAGGATGAAGCTGGATGAAGCTGATGAAAGCTGATGAAACTGATGAAGCTGATGAAGCTGATGAAAGCTGATGAAGCTGATGAAACTGATGAAGCTGATGAAGCTGATGAAACTGATGAAACTGATGAAACTGATGAAACTGCTGATGAAGCTGATGAAATCATTCCCAGAGATCCCTGAAATAAGCTTTGAAACATCCAAAAACAAAATGTAGAAGGAAAGGAGAGATCACCTTAAACTCCTAAACGCCTCCCACTGCAATTTAAACATATAAATAAACAAAGATATTCGTTCTGGGTAACCGTTTTCATTTTTTTCTTTGTTTTTTTTTTTAGTGTTTGATGAATGAAACTGTTGCGCAATGTGTGTCACTTTCAAGCCATCCGGACCAGGAACTGCCACTGTACGTTGGCTGAGTATGAAAAACAACCAAGTTTAAGACACGATGGATGATATGACATTATTGGGTATTCAAATGCAAATGTTTCAATGTCAAATATTGATATATACAAACATTAAAATATATTAAATATGTGCTGTTTGTTTCAACAGATACAATGAGACTAGAATGCGACATGTGGTTCCGCACTTCGTGTCTGTCACTGGGAGCAGGGACACTGAAGATAACCATGAGAAAAACTGAAATTGCGTCTGTTGAATAAATGAAAGACGAAACTGGTTCTACAGAAACATGTTTTTATTTGTATTTTAAACTAAATATTTTCATTTTTTAAATAAATTTTATATGGAAATATTATCTTTTTGCACAATAGCTTCCAGGTAATGTGATGAATTGACTCAGAATCCGTGTTGGATCATAGCACTCCATCGTCTTCTAAAGTTACGCCTTTATTTTTACATTTTAAGTTTTTAACGTCCATTTTTATCAGATTTTCAGATGAAAATATTTGCATTTTTGCTTAACAGCTAGCAGGTCATGTGATGAATAGTGTTGGATCATAGCTCTCCACTGGCTTCAAGAGTTACACCTCTTTTTATTTATTACATTTAAAGTCTCTTAATAGTTTAATGTGTAGAAATTGGCAGTTTGCAGAATATGTTCCAGTTTTTGTGATGAATTGACACACAATCTATAAGAAATCATGGAACTAGACTGTTTTAATGAGATACACCATTTAGTTTTAATATGAAATCTCTAAATATGTTTAATGTTTTTAAAATATGACAAATATCAATATTGTACTTTGATAGCTTCTTGGCTTCAACTCTAGGCCTACAGTTTTATTTTGAAAACAGGAAGTTGGTTCACAATGTAGCCGTTTTCACTCGCTGTCTTTTTACTGTAAAGTCTCTAATAAGGAAAGCACTGGAAGTGTTGGAGCGATGTATTATGATGGAGGTCTTAAAGCAATAGACTTTGAATGTTCAGACGGAATGATTAAAATGAATTGGCTCAAATCTTTTCTGAAAAATAAAATAGTTTTTGGTTTCATATTCCCTCCAAATTATTTATAGAATTAGGTGGAATTAACTTCCTTCTTAAATGTGATCCTAAGAAACTTCCTGTTAAGATTTCTTCTTTTCATCAACGTGTCTTACTTTATTAAGAAACTAATATTTAAGTCATAATGTTACCCCACTATGGAACTCCCCATATGTCCTATTCAGGAACAAGTCTTTATTTTAGAGGAGCTGCTAAAAAGTGGTATATGGTCAATAATGCACATTCTTGATGACAAAGGGAATTTTTTACCTTTTGAAACTCTTTGCTCTAAATTCAAAATAAATAACAGAAAACAATATAATATATTAATCAAAGCCCTTCCTCAGCCTCTGATCATAATGTCATCCAACCTGCTGCTAAACCATGTCCAGGTAAAACTTCCCTCTCTGTTACTCAACAGTCTGTTATTGATAAAAAGCTGACCAACAATGTCAGACGAAGTTTGTTTGTCAAGGAATTTCATCCCGATTCATCCCACAGAAACCTAATCTCCAAGCATTTTCCAAAAGAGAAAGTGGGAAAACTGCAGAATAAATATCTACAGTTTCCTCCAAAGGTTAAAGTCCATTTCAAAATAATCACTGACATTTATCCTTCCGAGGAATTTCTGAGGCTCCGTTTTGGTTTTTGAAGAAAATGATTGAACCTTCTGTGAATGTGAAACTGAGACTGTTGGTCGCCTCTTTTATGATTGTATGTACATGAAAGTTTTCTGGGAAGATTTCTGCTTCTGGTGTTCATCTAAATTTGATTCTCCTTCTCATCTGGACAAAGAGGATGTTTAGTTTGGACTAGAAATGACAGATAAGCTGCAGGACCTACTGTAGTCTTTAATGTGTTACTCATGATGGGGAAACTTTACATTCACAAAAACAAATACATGAGGACCAAACCAAACTTCAACGTTTTTCTTAAAGAACTTTGTATTTTCAGTCACTTAAATTTATGAAGAAGAAAAATGGTATAAAATTATACACTTTTGTAAATGACCATAAACTCAATGTAAACTCCTAGCTATTATTATTTTATGTTTATTTTATTTATTTGTCTATTTTATTTATTTATTTGTTTGAGCCTGGTGATTCTCTTGAATTCGCACTTTGTTTACCTCAAAGATTTTCATATAAGGTAAACAATAAAGAGAATTTAAAAAGAACAGATGGAAAGATCCACGTGTCTCTGCTTTATAACCACAGATGGCAAAAGTACTCACTTTCCGTACTTGAGTAAAAGTACAGATACTTGTGTTAAAAAATAATCTGGTAAAAGTGGAAGTACTGATTAAACTTCTTTACTCAAGTAAAAGTAACAAAGTACAGGCTTGTAAATGTACTTAAAGTATAAAAGTAAAAGTAGAAACCACTTTTTTCATGCCGTTGCCTACATTTTAAATGGATGTCTGCCAATAGGACTAGATCTCCGTTGTGTTCATTTTCAATCATCTCGTCGTCCATGCTACTATGCTAACGCCACCGCCACCAAGCTGCAATGATTTGCCGCCAATGAATACCGCCGAATCTGTCGATTCATCTTGTAGTGGTGCGTCAAATGCAACGTAGATTCCCATCCAATTAGATTGAATTTGGTATTGATGACGTGAAAAATAATAACGGTAACTCCATTGAAATGATTCAAAACTAAAGTAACGAGACAATTTTTTAAAATGTAAGGAGTAGAAAGTACAGATATTTGTGTAAAAATGTAAGGAGTAGAAGTAAAAAGTGGCCATAAAAATAAGTAGTAAAGTAAAAATATCAGAAAAATCTACTTGAGTACAGTAACCAAGTATTTGTACTTCGTTACTTCCCATCTCTGTTTATAACACACATCTATATCCTAATATTTACATCTTTAAAGATTTTATGGGCTGCAGAAGATCAGAGGTAAGTGAGATGAGCATGTCCCCTCGCACCTAAAGTACTTTTCACTGAATGTAAAACAAATAAAATAGCTAGAAAAATCTCATTTTTTTCTGATAAAATTGTTATTTGCATGTTTACTCAAAGCTGAATAAAAGAAATATGAGAAAAATAAATAAATTATTGACAAAATAGCTCTATTTAATCATGTCCCTCAGTTTTTGTTCAACCCTGTAACGGCATACCAATGTCCCCTTTTTTAAAATATTGGTTCAGTCCAACTTCAACCACACACAGGAAGTGACATCACTCAACTCTTTTCCCTCTCAGACTGTGAAGAGAAGTAAGTCTAGGCTTACTTTCTCACCTACATTTCATCGTTCTTATCAATAAATCAGCATCGTCAACCTCAACCTTTCAACACTGTTACATGTATAAATGATATTTAATATTGTTTGGGAGAAATAAAACAATTATCTTTGAACATGTCCCTACTAAAACAGATGGGAAGCAAAAAGAACAGAAACACATCAAAGATGCTCTCCGAAACTGTGGATATCCAAACTGGGCGTTTATCAAATCAGCAAGGAAATCCAAAAGACACGCAACAGAAGACAGCGATGGGAAAATTAAACGCAAAAACATCACAATCCCTTATGTTGCTGGAGTGTCTGAAAAGCTCAAGAGGATTTTCTCCAAACACAAGATCCCAGTACATTTCAAGCCAAACCAAACCCTTAAACAGAGGCTGGTACATCCTAAAGATAAAAACCCCCAGACGAATATGGCCAGTGGTAGCATATGCTGTTCAATTCTGGCGAGGAATGCTCTGATCTTTATATTGGCTAAACAAAACAACCTTCCACAGACGCATGGCCTAACACAGAAGAGCCGGGCCGCTTCTGGACAAGACTCTGCACTACACCCGCACCTTTATGGACAAAAGGACATTTTGAGGACCAGAATGTTTCCACACATTCTGATAAAAGAAAATAATAAAATAGTGGTTTGAGAGGGGCGTGAAGGAAGCCATCTATGTTAAGAGAGAGAAAACCAACTTTTAAAACAGAGGTGGTAACGTATTCCAGCTTCCAAAACATACACTCCAATCATAGACATGATCCCTTCCAGATATCACCAAACCCCCAATCGCGATCACAGAGGTACTAGGACTCACCACCTAAATGTGAACAATACCTCCTTAGGGTTGAATTATTATTCTGAGTTTGAATTATTGTTACAGGGTTGAATTATTATTCTGAGGTTGAATTATTATTCTGAGGGTTGAATTATTATTCACGGGGTTGAATTATTATTACAGGGTTGAATTATTGTTACGAGGTTGAATTATTGTTAGGGGGTTGAATTATTGTTAGGGTTGAATTATTGTTACACGCGGGGTTGAATTATTGTTGCAGGGTTGAATTATTATTCTGAGGGTTGAATTAATGTTCTGAGGGTTGAATTATTCTGAGGGGTTGAATTATTGTTACAGGGATGAATTATTGTTACAGGTTTGAATTATTGTTACAGGGTTGGATATTGTTACAGGGTTGGGTGTGTTCTGAGGGGTTGAATTGTTACTTGAGGTTGGATGTGTTCTGAGGTTGAATTATTGTTCACGAGGTTGAATTAATATTGCAGGGTTGAATTATTATTCTGAGGTTGAATTAATGTTACGAGGAGTTGAATTATTATTCTGGGGAGTTGGATGTATTTACAGGGTTAGGTTTGGATTTGTTTGGGGTTTGGATTGTTGGGGTTTGGGATCCATTGTTCTGAGTTGAATTATTATTACAGGGGATTGAATTATTATTACAAGGTTGTAGATATTATTCTGAGTTGGATGTATTACAGGAATTGGATGTATTCTGAGGTTAGCGATATTATTCTGAGTTGAATTATTATTTACAGGGTTGAATCAATATTACGAGTTGAATTATTATTCTGAGGTTGGATATTATTCTGAGGTTGAATGTCTGAGGTTGAATTATTATTCTGAGGGGTTAGATTGTATTCTGAGTTGAATTATTCTGAGGTTAAGTTGTTCTGTTATTCATAAGTCAGTCCACTTTTCTCTAAATATTATTTCATACATTATTTTCAGATATCTGATGGCTAAATCAAATGCAGAGAGGCAAAGAGAATACAGGGTGAGAAGAAACGCAGATTCACAGAGAAGAGAAGAATACCTCAGGAAAGAGCGATGGAAAAAAGTTAGAGAAGCAGGGAAAAAGAAATCAATCAGTGACCTGAGTAAGAGAGCTTGAAGACGTAAGCAGAGGGAGTGGCGGAAAGCTAAGGAGCGACAGAAAAGGAAGGCTGAGATTGGAAATGTTGGCTCTGCCTCTCTAACCCCTCCACATACTCCTGAATGTGACATAAGATAAGATAATCCTTTATTTGTCCCACAGTGGGGAAATTGCAGCGTTGCATCACAGTACAGTAGGAAAAAAGAAGAATACAAAGTATAAAAAATGTTTAAAAATATATAAAAAATATATACATTAAGTATATACAGACAGACAAGGCAACACTGGTATAAAGTGACAACAGTAAAGTTCTGTTCATATGATTGATTGTATTTAATTATTGCAGAGTTAAATAGGTATGAGTGAAGTATACAATAGATATGCAATAATTCAAGATGAAGTCCAAGCCAGATCAGGGTCCTCACGGTGAGGGAATATAGTTTGAAGTAACCCTTTCACACCAACAGGCCACTCTTCACACAGGGGTCATCTATGTCGGTGGAACCCAAGAACCAACCTGCTTTTCCTCCATCTCACCATCAGAACACAAGAGCCCAGCTGCCATATGGGAACATTTGAAACCTGCTCTGGACTATGTGCAGACTTCACACCCAGAAGTGTGTGTTGTGCATTTCTTTGGTGATGGCCCCTGTACACAGTACAGGCAAAAGGGAAACTTTTTTCTCTTCAGTACAGAGCTTCACAAAAGAGGACTGAGAGGGACCAAGTCCAGTCATGGTAAAGGAGCACCAGATGGTGTTGGTGCTGCCTTAAAGAGATCAGCAGACAACCTCATCAGCCATGGCCGAGACATCAAAGATGCACATGAGCTCTTCAAGGCCCTCTCTGAGACAGACACTTTAATCAAATTTATTGAAGAAGAAGCTGTTGAGGAGGCGCTGCAAAGGATGACGCCCAACATTCCACCAGTCCCAGGAACCATCCATCAGGTTGTCACTGTTGCAAGTGGAGAGATAACATCACCAGATGTCAGCTGCATGTGCTCCACTTATGGAAAGCTGAAATGTGAATGCTGGAACACAAAGCATGTCAGGAACGTCCCAGCTACTGTGCCACAAGAGCGGGAACAAATCAATGGGGATGGCCCAAGGCTAATTGGAGAGTGGTGTGTGCTCACTTATGACAAAGCATTGTATCCAGGAGTGATCCCTGCCACAGATGAAACAGACGTACAAGTTAAATGCATGCACCATGCTGGAAAAACCAAAAACAGGTGATTTTGGCCTCTTCAGGAGGATGTACTGTGGTATCCGTTTGATGACGTACTTGAGCTCATTCCAGCTCCTCAGCCTGTGACAGGGCGTGATTCGCCACACATGCAAATTGAGAAAGAGATCTGGAAAAGACTGATTGAAAGATGAAAGAATTGGAGGAATGTTCCTGGGTGCTACTCTTTCAGGAACAAATGTGAATGTTCTATTTTCTCATCTGATCTCTTGTTTCAACAGATGAGATTTGTTCAACAAACATGAGTTTGCTTTTTTGACTTCATCAAATATGAGTTCAATTTATTGAACACTCAATGTATGATTTTAATAATAGTAAAGTTTATTGTTAAGAGTGTAACTGTGTTATTACTCTCCTGATGAGTCATTTTACATTGATACTTGTCAGGATCATTTCTTTTTGTAAGACAAACTTGAAACTGATCTTACATGGCTCACAGTTTTGTCTGTCACTTCAGTGTTCCTCAGAGTTGTCAAGGCTACTTACAATGAAACGCTGGTGCCTGGTCACATCTGTCCTCTTAAGAACTGTCAGCGATGTAAGATCAGTTTCATGTTTGTCTTACAAAAAGAAAATGTTTTGATTATTAAATTGAAGACAAACTTAACATTGTTATTGTGTTGCATTGTTAAACGGATTTCAGAGAGAGATTTTGCTTACAGCATTCAGCCTATACTGTTCATCTAAATAATTTATAAAGAATATTAAATATAACATCCAAAATGTTTCTTTTCTCATTTGTTTTAATGCATTAAATTCAATTTAAATTTGATTAAATTCATTTGTGATTTTTTCAACCCTGTTACAGTGTGAGCCACCCTGTTACAATGTGTTCAACCCTGTTACTTGATACATTTTCAGACTTTTTGTGATAATAATAACAAATATGAGATAAATACTAGCTGAACTGTCTGTAAAGTTCAGAGGACAAAAGAGAAAATATATGAAAACTTAATCTGATGTTTACGTTAAAGTATATTTTTGTGATTAATGAAGACTGTAGGTATATAAAGAGGCCATATCATACCTGACAGTCACAAATGATTATTTACAATGAAAAAAATCTACTTATAATTAGTTATTTTATATAAGGGACAAGTGATTACTAAGGCACTGGAAGAATTAGTTTGAATATGTTTTGGGATCTTACCCACACAGAAACTCAATTGTCCCGTTACAGGGTTGAATTTAAAACAACATATGTGACAAAAAAATTGAGAATAATCTTTGGGATTACATGCCTAAGGTGGGAAAACATATTTTCTCAGAGGTTAAAATAGTCATAAATCAGACAACATGATCAAAAGCAGTAATCACAAGATCAAAAGTGCACCGAATTCAAACAATCACCCTTCCCTTGTTTTATTTATTTTTTACCTTCTATGTCTCGTTTTTTTCTTAGTTATAATGTCACCAACTGCTGTGTATCTGTGTTTGATGTTTGATTTATTCTGTAATGTTACACGGAATTGCCAAT
>JAGKQL010000057.1:2955636-2974389 GCA_018398635.1 Cyprinodon brontotheroides
GTTTCTTTACAACAGCTCTTTGGTTTTAGAGGACTGTGAGTCCACAGTACCATTTTTTGAAAGGGATTTTGGATAATGTGTCTATCAAAATATTGAGCCTTTCTGTGTTTAGAATGTCACTAATAGAATTTCAGGAAGGGGATAAACTAAGTTAATGTGAGTAAGTCAGTAAAGATAAGTTAAAATATTTGAATTCAGTTTTTTTATATGAGGAGGGGCAGTCGCTGATATAAAGTAAACCCTGCAAGTGAGGAGCTATGGGGTGTCCACTGCAACAGAATTCAACTGTGTAACTATAGTGTTTGTTTGTTAGGCATCTTAGTTTTGACAATCTGAACACACCAATCTAAACCCCATTAAATAACAGAAAACTAGTCTGACACCCAGCGACTAAAAAGCTCTGCTCAGACACTTAAAGAACAAGCAAGAAGATAATTCACTGCAGCAGCAAGACGACATTTCTCAGGTTTCTTGCTGAATAAAGCCACCCTTGGTTCATGCACTCAGAAAGCTCCCTGCTTATTTTGAGATGAAACGTCGTATTTCCTGTCTGTCTAATCTGGTCTTTAAAGTGGAAATGTTTTGCTTAACCAGCCGTCAGAAATGAACTTGATCTTTATCTCCAGTGGATGACAGAGGAGCGCTGTTGGTCACAAAATCAAAGAGTTGATGGGATCAGTGCATTTCATAGAATGGCTTCTATTTGCAATGAAAAAGCACAGATGACATTCAGTGTTAATGTTTGCAGGCTATTAGTGTCAAATGATAAAGTTGTTGACATTATCTGAAGAGCAGTAGAGACTATTTATCTCAAGTCAAGATTAACCTGGGGTAGTTAGATACATATCTACAAATCTGGGTTCTACACTTCCCACCTGCACAGGGACCAGTCAGTCATAACTTGGTGTTGACTGGTTATTTCTATATGGTAATAAATATTATTATAATCAATTATAGCTGGAAATTATGACTTATAGTTTCCCTTCTAATCCAAATTGTTCCACAAATAAAATAGATTCCCACCAGGCTTATATTAGAGAGAAAAACACTAGAGGTCAGGCTGCAGTTTATACCTGAATGCAGAAGTGGTGCAATAACCTCCATAACAGCTTCCTGAGAAGAACTCCAGCTGCATCTTAATATTTAGCACTTTGAGATTTTTCTTAATGAAAAGTGCGATACAAATTGGATTTATTATTATTATTATTATTATTTCAAGCCAGACCTGAAGTTTATCATTCTTCCACTCATCCTAAGCTTATCTAAGCTTGGCCTGTCCTCCTAAGCTGAACTAGGGCAATACATTTACCTGAGTCAGTTCAATTGAATTCTATTCACTTTATTTCTATAGCACCAATTCACAACACTTGTCATCTCAAGGCTCTTTACAGTTCAACCAGGTCATCCAGCTTACATCAGGATGTCACTTGAAACTTTTAGCAGCGCCGTTTGAGTGGAGCGGTGTGTCCAGAAACCAGACTAAAAACCATTGTATATCTTACTTGCCTCTAGGAAAGATATGAGTTATTTAGACGCCACCTTTTCTAAGATTTTGGCCAAAAGAAGAAGTTTAGATATTGGAATATAGTTCTTAGTTTTGGCTTGATCAAGGCTGTTTTCTAGGATTTGCTTTCAAAACCGAATGCTTGAAAGATCTGGGAACTGCCACAGAAGAGTGGGACAGTTTGAAGTTTGTTGTCACCCAAGGTCCAACTAATTTAAAAACCTTCAGGAGTAGCTTAGTGGGAAAAACATCACATGGGTAGGAGGAGGGTTTCATTTTGGACACCAAAGCAGTGATAACCTACAGTAGTACAGGTCAAAATGAGGACCATGTCAGTGAAATAAATCAACCAGGACACTGGGGCACACCAGAGTTAATGGCTTCAAATAAAACCGTATTATTTGTTATCAGATGATAAACATAGTCAGATCTGAAAGCCTTTGTCGTTTCAATTAGAGAAGAATTTAAGTCCCACAGGTGATGTCTGTGAACTTCCAAGTTTAGAGGATTTCCACAGCCGTTTTTCAACACAGCGTTTTGTGATTCAGGATGCTCTCATTGATCCAAAGACAGGGCTTGATAATGACAGACTGCTAGACTTAAGAGATGTTACCTGATCTAAAATGGCTGTGTGATAGCTGACAAGTGACTGCATAAAAGGGTCAACGTTAAAGCTGCGTTCACACCAAAAGCGCGAAAGGAGGAGGTCACGATGTTTACAGGCAAAAGTCAATGGTTGATGCACGTCAAAGTTGCAGCAAAATGTCCCATAGCGCTTTATGAGCAGCAGAAGCGGCCGGCGTCTAAACAGCTGAAGCAGCGAGTCTGGAGCGTTTAAGGATTCGCGGCATCAACCAATGAGAGAAGCTGATCTGCAGAGCTGGCAGTGGCAGGGAGTCAGACACATCGCCATTGATGATACAGAAGCGCGGTAACCACTCCTCTGAAACAGTTTATTAACGACTAAATTAACTTTGAATTCTGAAACCTGAACCTTCCGCTTTTATTATCCCAGCGCCTGCAGTTTGGATTAGGTACATGGAAAAACGCCTTCCTAGCCGCCGAGGCCCGAACATGAGGAGGCCCGGCGGGCCAGAAGGCTGCTGTTGAATGGGATTCTAATACCCCGTTTACGTATATGGGGGTCTGAGCGGCTCTGACAGAAATAATATTGGAAGGCAGGATGGTAATCTGGATGAACTGACTGCACAAAGTTTTCAGGTGGACTTTCTCCAACTTAAAAACATATTAAAAACTACTTTATTCCCCTGATCACAGCAAATATGGCTGCAAGGCAGATAAAGGATGAGAGTAAACTCAGCCACGTGGCATCAGACCATACTTTTCCACCGCACAGCCAGACCAGCAAAGATGGCTTCATGTACGCCTCAGAACTAAGCTTGGACAAGCATAAAAAAGGAAGCAGCAGACGCATTTTTCCTGCTCCGGCTGCGTTCGCTGTGAACTTAAGACATTCATTAAAGGAACCTGGTTAGAGCACGGCAAAGAATCTGCCAGCGGTACTCTGCATTGCAATGTGCTTTCATGGTTTAAGGTTTAAAAGTGGTGTCTAGATTATTTCTGGAGATTAGCTCATGAACCATGTGTTCAATAATTCAATACGACTTGAAGGTGACGTCACAGTCGTCTCAGCTGGTTGCACCAGGATTGGCCGCAGGCACGACTTGCAGTCATGGTGTGGCTTCCAGCCTAGATACATGCTGGGCCTGTGGCTGTTTTAATTTAGTCCGAGAAGGACTGTTCATCATCCTCCCTCACCTCCAGCACAGAGCCCGGTCTGTCACTGCCCATTGCCCAGCATCGGGGCTTCCTGAAGGGGGTAGATTTAGAAGGAAGTCCTGCTGAATCAGACTGATCAGAGCTGCATCTGGATGAACCAAAGCAAATCTGATTTCTAAAATCTGATGGTCTCCCCAAGGAGATTCAAAAGTTGTTCATGGAGAAAAATTTAGCAAAAGCCTGTGATGTTAAAGTTCACCTGGGCTTTTATTGTTTGATGCTCACAGGAAATGACATGGGTTGCTAGGGATAACGGCAGGTCCAAAGATGACATGCCCACTGTTATATTCAGGAATGACTCTGATGTTATGCAATAACTATAGATCAGGAAACAAGCACTGCACTAACACCTGCTGGGATGGTGATGTCATCAACTGTAATAAAAAATTATTCTATCTGAAAAACCAAATCAGCACCAGCCATAGTTTTTCCTGCAGAAATGAAGTAGCTCTGAAAAAGTAGGCTAGATAGTTTAGATTCTATGAGGAGCTTAATGAGGGGCTGGTTGACCTCTGGGTGACCTAGGAAATAACCTGTCATCTCTAGGAAACAACAGCACACCTGAAATAACCATTTTAAAAGCTCAAACCAGTTCTAAAGAAGTGTTAGGATAATCATTGAAGATATGTGAGTTTATTACACCCAGGTATTACCTGCCTGTTGCGTTTCAGAAATGATGTTTTCCACAATAGTTTATCTATTTAAGACAGTTTCTCTGTCCAGATATACAGTAATAATCTTTATTCTGCATGTGGTTAAGATTGGGGAAAGGAATGAGAGCTAAAAACGAAGGGTAATATTTTGATAAGGCTGGAGCCAAGATGTCTCCGCAGCTGCAAACATCTATGATGTAACGATGTGGCTGACTGGAGATGTATAAAATGCCTTTTAAACATTATCAACAACAGTCCTGGAAACTCCAAGCAACTTTTCTCAACCATAAATTACATTCTCAAACCGCCAAGTTACTCTCAAACAGAAGACACAGCAGAAAGGTGCAACACCTTTATCACTCCCTACTACCCAGTTACTCCCCACTGCCTGTCCCGCCTGCCGACCCACCGCCTGGGATTTCCCAACCTTTCTGCTGTTTTTCGGTCGTCTCACAGCCAGAAGTTGAGGACATCATCCAAAGGATAAAACCTTCTACCTTGCTGGACACTTTTTCCAACAGTCCTTGTAAAATCCAATCTCTGTACCATAAGTCCCTTATCACACCCTTTGGATGGTCCAAATATGTTCTGCAGAGAAACTCTCCATCCTCTGCCATTGCACCAACACCCCCTTCATGGTAACAGGGGCCACAGTTTGCACCTCATTTTCAGAAGTCACAGTTGATTTTCAGACTTGCTTGTGGTAAATATGTACTTTTGCATATAATGCGCCCATGAATTTGTGTCATTTGAAGATAATGTGGATATTGATGAAGCACACAAACAGAACACGGGTTGTACATGATGTCTGCTGAACTTCAAACAACCAGGTTTGCAGCAGTTTTAGGACTTTGTCCTTTGGGCTTCATCTGACCCCAAAGTCTATTTAGGTTTTTCTATGATTTTAATGTGACTTGAGATTGAATTGAATTAAAGAGATTACAACATGAACCTTTTTACAAAGTATACAGCTTTGTTCTGTTTTTATATTTTACATTGTCTTTTTGACAGATACAGAAGGGCAGCCATTATCTTGTTACATTAACATGAATCAGAAAAATATCCTGTGTGCACTTAGCAACCATCCAGCTTTTTCTTATTTTGTCTTCCCTACACAAATAACCATAAAACAAGGTGATAATAATAATAATAATAAAAGTAATCGAAAAAGAGAAAGCAGTCCAGCAACAATGTAAATAACAAGCCAGACCTACAACCTATAACAAAAATCACAAAACAAGACAACACTAGAACACCTTAGAAAGTCTGTTCCTGTGTCTAATGAAATACAATAAGAAGGAGACATCCCTACATGTCCAGTACTTCAACATGGAATGGGCCCCACACCTCATTGAATATGGCTCCCCTCCCAGCCCCCCTATAGGTGACCCGTTTGTAGCGGGACACTGAATGGGCCCCACACCTCATTGAATATGGCTCCCCTCCCAGCCCCCCTATAGGTGACCCGTTTGTAGCGGGACACTGAATGGGCCCCACACCTCATTGAATATGGCTCCCCTCCCAGCCCCCCTATAGGTGACCCGTTTGTAGCGGGACACTGAATGGGCCCCACACCTCATTGAATATGGCTCCCTTCCCAGCCACCCTATAGGCAACCCGTTCGTAGCAGGCCATCGAAAAAACCAAATCAGCACCAACCATAGTTTTTCCTACAGAAATTAAGTAGCTCTGAAAAAGTAGGCTAGATAGTTTAGATTGTATGAGGAGCTTAATGAGGCGCTAGTTGACCTCTGGGTGACCTAGGAAATAACCTGTCCGTTAGACTTAGAACCTGTATCCACTCCTTAAATGTTGACTGAGTGGGAGATTTCCAGAGGCGTAAAGTTTTCCTGCAGCCTGTTGTCACAGCTGAACAGCACCAAGACTTCTGATGTTTTGACATTTTAATATTATCTGGATGTAATCCTAACAAACATAATGCAGGGTTTTTGACCAAAAGTCTGCCCAACACCTGATTCACAAACAAAATAATCGCATTCCACATGTCTTTAGTTTTGTCACTCATATAACATACGCACCAGAGATCCAACCTTTCCATTACATCTCTAACATAAGTCACTGTCGATGAGTTTTAGTCTTGCCAGTTTTGAAGAGGTCAAGTTAATATCTTATAATAAATTAGTTGAGACTGTGGTTCATGCGAATAAGTGCCATGATGAACATCTAGATCCCTATCCCAACATGCCTTCAGCCCATCCAGTGCCATGATGAACATCTAGATCCCAACATGCCTTCAGCCCATCCAGTGCCATGATGAACATCTAGATCCCAACATGCCTTCAGCCCATCCAGTGCCATGATGAACATCTAGATCCCTATCCCAACATGCCTTAAGCCCATCCAGTGCCATGATGAACATCTAGATCCCAACATGCCTTCAGCCCATCCAGTGCCATGATGAACATCTAGATCCCAACATGCCTTCAGCCCATCCAGTGCCATGATGAACATCTAGATCCCTATCCCAACATGCCTTCAGCCCATCCAGTGCCATGATGAACATCTAGATCCCAACATGCCTTCAGCCCATCCAGTGCCATGATGAACATCTAGATCCCTATCCCAACATGCCTTAAGCCCATCCAGTGCCATGATGAACATCTAGATCCCAACATGCCTCCAGCCCATCCAGTGCCATGATGAACATCTAGATCCCTATCCCAACATACCTTCAGCCCATCCAGTGCCATGATGAACATCTAGATCCCTATCCCAACATGCCTTCAGCCCATCCAGTGCCATGATGAACATCTAGATCCCAACATGCCTTAAGCCCATCCAGTTTAGGTGCCTGCATACTTCTAATGAGTTCGTAGAAATGTGAAGCTCTTCTGTTTTTCTCTCCAGTGTTATGGGATATTGCCAGGATTTCTGTCTGACTGTACTGAATGTGTTTGTCTGAAAGAATGTAATGCCTAATTTGTAAATATTGCTATAATTCTGAATTGGACAAATTACATTTCGTTTTAATTTTACCGAAGGATTTAAATCCCTCATGTCCCGTCACATCCTCAAGAATGTGAATTCCAGATCTAACCCACTTGTCCCAAAAGAAGCTTTTCTTACCTATTGACAGTTTCTCGTTATACCATATTGAGGATCTGCTTGATAAATACGGGTCATTTTTTGTTATTTGATGAGCAGTTTACCAAGACTGTCTGGCAAAAGCCATTACTGGATCCTGAGAGGTGACTGGTCTATCCGTCTGAGAGAGGAAGGCCTCCACCGAGAGAGGATGCACCAGCTGTTCCTCTAGCCTGACCCACAGCGGGGTCATTCTAGTGGGCAGGTTCCTTAGATAGCTTAAAGCCAAATCCAAAGTGATACCAGTGTGTAAAACAAACAGTGCTAAACTCCCCTTTATTTAACAACCTATAATTGAGTCTGAGTAAAAATAGGACTGTTTGTTGTGTCATAAACTTCTCTATCATTCTGTTGTACATTTTAAATAGTGAAAAAGGAAAATTTAGCGGTAACATAGATGTGATGTAGTTAATCTTGGGAGTTAAATAATTTTAACTAAATTAATGCTGCCAAGCAGGGAGATACTCAGCTTATCCCAATTTTGAAACAGAGTTCTAGTTTTCTAAAGAGCTGAAGGTATATTGGCTTACATTATTTTTTCAGGCCAGGTGTTAATTTGATGCAGGATATATTAATCCTTCAGGCATCCATCTGAATTTTCAGTTCATTCTAATATCCGGGTGGCACAATTTTGATAACGGCATGGCTTGTGATTTTGACCAGTTAACAGTATAACCAGATATCTCTGAGAACCGCTGGGACTGAGGATTCAGGGTTACTAGATATGAATAACACATAATCCGTATACAGCAGGAGCTTGTGTTCTTCTTGACCCGCCTGCACACCCTGTATATTTGAAATAGCCCGTAAGGCTACAGACAGTGGTTCAAAAACTATAGCAAAGATTAGAGGTGATAAAGGCAAGCATTGTTGAACCCCATGATTTAATCGTCTGAGAGAGGAAGGCCTCCACCGAGAGAGGATGCACCAACTGTTCCTCTACATTCATTCTACCCACTTCCTTAATATTGGGCCAAATCCAAAGTTCTCTAGTGTGTAAAACAAAAAGGGGAACTCCACTTTATTTAACGCCTTTTCTGCATCTAGTGAAAAGGCAACTGTTGGTGTGTCATAATTTCTTGTCATCCACATAATGTGTAATAGTCTTTGAAGGTTGTCTGCCGTGCTCCTGCCGTGCTCCTGGTGAATGAGAAATGGACCTCAACCCTTTCCAATCTAGTTGCAAAGATTTTGGCATAAATGTTTCTCATCCACATTAATCAAGAATATAGTTGCGATGTGCTCCAATGATGTGGACCTCAACCCTTTTTATGGAGAAGTGTAATAACTGCTTCCCTCATAGTTTTAGGTGACCTACCTCTATGAAATGCATCTTGATATACAACTAGCAATGTCGGGGAAATATCGTCTATGAATTTCTGCTAAAAGTCTGCTGAGAAGCCATCGTTTCCAGAGGCCTTTCCTAACCTAAGGGTCGGGGGCTGACCCGGTGAATCCTATCAGCTTCATACCAGTCGTCTACATTAATATCCAGTGCCTCCGATAGCAGCGTTTTCATAAAGCCATCCCAGTCGCGGCCCTCCATCCCTTCTTTCACCCCTGGAATGCGTATGTTTTGCCGCCAGGAGAAACCTTCCAGCACTGTTATCTTATCTGGATGTTATTCTCTCTCTCTAGGTCGTGCACGATCGGGACCCTTTTATGCCTCTTCCTTCTCCAACTTTGATATTCTGGACTCCGCCTTGGTAATTCGGATGCCCAGGCATTCGCCGCCTCCACTCCTCTTTTAACACCAGAGACTTCATGAGCTAGGGTCTCCAGGATAGTCTTGATACCCTGCAGTTCAGTCACCCCGTTTTTGGCAACTTGTGGGGATGAGTCCGCCATCCTTGGTGAGTCCGCTGTTTCCTCTGTGTTTTTATTACGTTGATTTTGAGATGCGTTGCGGGTAAAATAATGGCAAGTTACTCTAGGGTTGTTGTTTCGGTACCAGTATACATATGGTTGCAAATTGTATTTATGAATCAATTGGGAAAATAGCTAAGTCGGCTCGGCCACTTTTCCTAAGCAGCCATCACCAGCGGAAGTCCTGTTTTTGAATCATTGTGGTGATATTAGGTAGCATCAGTCTTAGCTGGAACACCATCCTGCAGGGAGGCATGAGCTAACTCTTTCCTTTAATGCACATAGCTGCTGGTGGAGCTTTTACTGATCTGACCCGCTGCCTCATTCCATGTTCCTCTCCTAGATGAAGCCCCTACAGGAGTTACAAATGCATTTTCTCTCACATCAAGCTTTTCATCTCTCATCCAGGAGGGGCCAGTTCTCCAAGTTTATGATTTGTTTCAATCTGGCATAAGATCTGCTACATTCTGCAGGATCCAAGCTATTCCATGGAGAACAGACCCTTAATTATCCACCCACCCAACCCCCAGATACAGACACATCAATAGTGGCAAATCTGTGTGTGAAAATGGGCTGTTAAAACAGTCTGACATCACAGATAATAGAGACAAGCATCAGTTTGATTAGTACTTACAGGATGAGCAGGTTGAGCATTTGCCTGCAAAGGACAGAAGATGAGTCGTATCAGCATCCAAACTTTTATCTGTTCAGTTTAAGACTTTATTATGTTTTTAATGCACAGCTTACAAACATTCTAGAAGGAAAAGTTTGTGGATGAGGTTATTTCAGGACAAATGCACCATGGTTACCTCCTGTCTGCTGAATCCTTCATCATGTAAACATCTACAGCTGAAAGTGGAGGAAAACTGAGGTCCTGGTTTAGAGACCTCAGACCAGAATCCCAACCAGGGAATGAAAACAACACCCAAGTTCTTCTAGACAGTCTGGTGCATTTGTTCCATCCAACTGGTTCCAGTTCCTAACTGGTGCTTAGACAGGCTCAACACCTGTTCCTTGTGGCTTTGCTGAGGATATTCACTTTCTTCTAGTTGTTTATCTCCAATGCAGATTCAGAGCTAGAACCAGTTATTAACTACAGTTAATAACTGTAGTTAGGGTTCTACAAAAGAAGCCTAACATGGGAACCATGTCACAGTTACAGTTTGATCCATTCTGTTTGCTCTGCTTCTGTGAATAATCAGTTTACAGGTTTAATTAGAGCATTTTCCCTGCAGGAAGATGCTCTAATATCACCTCCTCACTCTATCAGCCTCATTTTAAGCAACCAGTCGCCTCTCAGCCACCAACCCGCTGCATTAGAGACCATCTACTTGCCTTTTTAAATACCACCTGCTTAAACAGTATATGTGTCAAGTAACAAAGTACAAATACTTCATTACTGTACTTGAAAATTACACTTTTTAGGTATCTATACTTTACTCCATTACTTATTTTTTTATTCTTACTTCTGACTTCTACTCATTTTTCACCAGTATCTGTACTTTCTATTCCTTACATTTTTTTAAATCAAAGCGTTCCTCGTTACTCTTGGCTTCAGTTTAATGTTTCTAAATCCATCCAATGCAGATCATTGGCTCACTTCCACATCTAGTGTAAAATAAGTGTGATTATGGACTTAGTCATAGAAGCATAAACACTCATTGGTTAGCTAAAAAGGAAAACCATCAGAAACAAGCAGGTGTTCTTCAAACTGCTAGCGTGAATTGTCTATACCCATGCTACAATGTGGGATTCAGAAAAAGATGCTGAAATGTCTGAAAAGGTGGGACACAGGCGAGGCGTATGTAGGAGGCGGAGACCAACAAGACACCTCTCATCCTTGGACCTATCTCAGAGGATTTACTAAATTTAGAAGCTTTCAGTTCATATAGCGGCATCTGGCTGTTTTTAAAAGGTTACTTTATACTTTAAGTAGTTTTTGGAGACACATACTTTTTACTTTTACTTAAGTAAAGAGGTCAAATTGAGTACTTCAACTTTTCCCAGAGTGTTTTTAAACTGCAGGATCATACTTCTACTGAAGTAACAAATGTGGGAACTTTTGACACCGTTGTTAAAACAGACAGCAGCATGTGTCCACTAGGACTGTGGTGGTGGTGGTGGTGATTTGGGGGGTTGTGATAAATCACTTAGCTAGAGAGAAACAACTAAAAAGGCTCCAAATATTCATCTCTATTCTGGTGTTTATTCATATTTGTTTATCTTTATCTTTCTACAGCATTTTTCCATCGAGCTTGGTGGAAAGGCCTCTGAACCTGGTACCCTCCTCTCTCTGAGCCTCCATGCTTTCACTGCTACAGATATCCTGTTCCATGCAGCCTTTTGTCTGCCCTGTCTGTCAATCATCACCACTGCAAACAAGAAGGGGCTCAGAGCTACAGTCTGATAGAAGACCATGCCTCAGTCTGCCTTCACCTCTGACTGCCTGCTCAGTACCACGGTTCCTCTCTAGATGAACACTCAGAACCTTTTTTTGACCTTCTTGGTTCATCTCAACAAGATTTATAAGAACAAAAACATAAAGCATTTCATACATGAGTGTTTAATGAGAAGAGTTTGGGAGCTACTACTCACCGACCACATGTCCCAGGGTACAGCCGTCTACAACAAACAGAATGTCTTGTTATAGCTCATATTTCAGGTCAGAAATATAATAAAGTGCTTTCAATCATGTTTAAGTTACCTTCTATTTCAACAGTGTAAACTACAGTTCATCAACAAGACCCATGATATTATCATTTTAATAATAAGCAGCTTTACATTATGAGTTCTAGTTTAAGAGCTATAACACCTAGAATAGCCACCAGAGGGCAGGATTGACTCGTGTCAGATTGTCAGAAAGGACAGTTTCTGCCTAGTTACACAATCACTCTTCTCCTGAAGTGCATCCAAATGGAGGTTCTAGACCGTCTGGGTCCTGGTAAACCAAAACCTTCAAATCTCCATGTTTGGTCTGGAAGTGGACCAAATCAGATCCAGACCAGTGAGCACAGCACAGATGGTTGGTTCCCTTCCTCTAACTGTTCTTTGTCTTTCAGGTGTCAAAGTGTGTTGTGGTGGTATGAGCACCTGAGGTATCGGTGCAACAGTTTCATCTGGCTGAAAAGCATCAAAGTCCAAATCTAGAAGAGACTCTCCGGGTCGTTCGTTTGGCTGTGGGAGGAAGAAAAAAAACAAAATGGGTTAAACTGGAGAAAAGGCTCCCATGAGCAGGGTTTTATTTCCCTTCATACCTGAGATGGTGACGGTGCAGGTAGAAATTCTCCACCAAACAGGTCAATTATTTGCTCTTCTGCCACTTCTTTAGTGGGGGTGGCTTTAGGAAGTGGAGGAACAGGTGGACCCTTTTTAAGCTGCCAAATAAAAGCAGCACAGCTTCAGGTGAGCTCAGGTTTCATCAGACAGAAAGAAAAGATTTCAATATCAACATGGTTATAATTAGAACACAAACACAGAACTGCTCTTTAGCAATAGAAAGAAATAGAATTTACAAAATAGTTTGGATTTTAAATAAAACAAATTCTAATGCTTGATTTGTAAAATATTCTTAAAGATTTTCTGTTCTTTTCACAGAGTTCAAGTTAAGCAGGGAGAAGGAACAACAAACATATGCTGCTGAAAATAATAAAACTATTGACTCCAAACACATTTAACAATAACACTTTACATATCTGGGGACAGACACCATTTCACAAATTATAGGCCTGTTTCTGTACTTCCACACTTTTCCTAAATTTGGGAGAAATTATTTGTGGATAGATTTGATACCTTCATTAATAAAAATGAACTGCTTTCCAAAAGTCAGTATGGATTTAGATCACAAAGATCTACAGCAATGGCCGTCATGGAATTGATGGAAAAAAATCACCAGCGCCTTAAATAATAAGAAACTTTCAGTTGGTTTATTTCATTATCTCAAAAAAGCTTTTGACAAAAATAAATCTCAAAATATTAAGAAATTGGAGAATCATGGCATCTGGGGAGTATTACTACTCTGGATGAAAAGTTATCTAAGCAACAGACAACAATTGGTGTAAATGGGTGACTACCAGTCATGTTGCTTGGATATTGTTTGTGGTTTCCCCTAGAGGTCAGTATGGGGGGCAAGATCATTTATCCTGTATATTACTGACATCTGCAAAGTTTCTAAATATATATATACATATATATATATATATATACATATATATATATATATATATATATATATATATATATATATATATATATATATATATATATATATATATAGAGAGAGAGAGAGAGAGAGAGAGAGAGAGATTGCGTGTGTCTGTGTGTGAATATTGAATAAGAGACTGAAGTTTAACAGGGAGGTTACTTTACTTTAAGTTACTTTAAGTTCAATTATAGGGGGAGGGGGTTTAAAGACTAAGTTTTACTTCATAACAATTTTCAGACAATCTACATTAATCCATGTCAGTTCCCTGGCTGGATGTACTGAAAGGTTTATTTAGTGGAAAGTTTTGTTTCCATTTTTACTCAAATCAATTTTGTTTTTTTAGAAATTGGAGTTTAGCTTGATGTTAACCAGTCTCTTTTTGTGTATTTGGATGTTTTTATTTTGTTTGTTTGTTTACAATATTTTTTTAAGTTGATTTATTTATTGCTGATTGTCAGTTTCTGAAATAAATTCCTTTTCATTCATTCAACTGATTCTGATGTTTAGTTGGTAGAAATCAAAGCTGATGGTTTACAACCTGCTTCACATTAAAAAATAAAGAACAACGCAGCTGATTCCATTGCTCCTTATGTTTCCCTAACAGAGCACTTAAATTCTCGACCTCAGGTTTACTGAGTGGTTCCTAAATTTCTAAAGTAGAATGGGAGGCAGATCTTTTTAGTTCTCAGGCTCCTCTCCTGTGGAACCAACTACCAGTTTTAGTCCGTGAGGCAGACACCCTGCCCCCTACTTTTTTAAAGGCTAGGCTTAAAACTTTGCAGTAAAGCTTCACAGTTAGAGTGGCTCAAGGTTATCCTGATCTATCTATATAGTTCTGCTGCTATAGGCTTAGACTGCTGGAGGACATAGGGACCCCTTTTTCATCATTCTGCTTCATTCTATCTCTATTCTCTCCAGGATAGGAGATTTTGAATTTAAATTAGAATTACTGAACAAAAACCAAAAGCGTAATACATTTTTACAGATATCTATTTAGTTTAGTTATTGTTGAGATTAATACTATCTAAACCTTTTTGTATACACTGTTAACAATGTCTAACAAAAAGGCAGTCTCATATGACAGCCACTTGAGGTCAGCTTGCCACATGTGCTCAAAAGAGGAACAGCACAAAGCATCGAGAACCAAACGCAGATCCCGACCTACGTGCATCGCAAAAAGAGACGACACAATGGCCCCCCACTGGATGGCCATCAACAGTTGAATGAGATTGCTGCCACTTACATTTTAAGGGTCGAAGGACAATGACCCTTGTCAAGTAAAGCATGGAGACCCTTCAGAACAGCAGGCACTGGGCAGGAAACTGGTCCTCATTGCAGGCAAAGAACCACTGAGCAAATAAACGCCATCTATTGTTGTGTTGCTCTTGAGAGGATGGTACCCTAGCACTAAATATGAAGCACCTGACAGCCACTTAGTGGTTATACCCACAGATGGAAATGTTAGGGTTGGGGTGCCATACCCGCCTCCCAACTGAGACAGCAGATCCCTCCTGGCTGAAGGACGACATGGGAGAGAGTTGGGGACCTCATTGGGCACCCCGGGTACCCCAGCCTGTGTGACTGGCATCTATGGTAACTATCTCACTGCAGATCAACATTGTTACCCTAGGGATGCCCTTGGACAGGTAAGTCCTGCTTCGCCAGCGGGCCAGGGCATGAAGGCACGTCCATGTCACTTTGAGCCAGCGATACCCGAACAGGATGGGGTCCAGACAAAAGCTGTTGAGCCACCTTTGAAAAGTGTGCAGACAGAGAAAACCAACGGCCCAAGACACCAAGATGAGTGATAGAAGTCACTTTGCCTTGTACCTGCAGGAAAGTGACGTTAGGGATGCCTAACATCTCCAAAGGAGATGAAGCTGCTTCCATGCACAGAGTAAACTCCGTTAAAGAGAGAAGCTGAGTGGGAGCACCTGGAATGTTGATCCTGAAAGGCAAACCTGAGAAAACTCTGTCACAATAGTCATGAACGTAAGATCCGTCAGATCCACTGACCTAAACCAGAGTGGCTGCTTGCTAGTCTGACAAGCCTGAACAGTTCGTTCAAATTCCTCCCGAGCAGCACAACTGGGACACCTGCGAGGGGCCTCATTGGGCGACAAAATTAATAAGGCAGGTTCAACTGCTGCCATACAGTCCATGGATGACTCATGCATGGAAGCCAGCAACTGGCCATCGGTGGACAGATGTGACAACGCGCTTGCCTTCACCAGGTAGAGAAAACAAAAAAACAAGGCAGCTGGACACCATAAGCTCCAGCAAACCACATGATCAGTTGAACTGGAGAGTTGAACTTTAGCCGTGACCAAACCTTGACAACAGAGTTGGACAAGCTGGGTAGGAGCAATAACTCTGCCGCACCTGTTGAGAATAACAGCAACTATGCTGCAATAATTTCAGAAACATTGTAAGAAGAAGTTGGGACAGGGGAAGTGAACGCTGCCATCACTAACAAACAGCATACATAGCTGGCAAGTCCCGTAAGAAGGTCAACCTGTTGCAGCCTAGGAGTGCGAAATTACCACAGTTGCAGCCAGTGGGTGACAGGGCTTCCAGAAACACGGAGCCGAGGAAGGTATGGTCCAAACAACTTCAAATCAAATGCCAAACGAGGTGAAGCACACATGAGAACAAGCAAAGAACAGAGCCCTGCATGCCGCCAGCATATCCAGCTTCTGAGTGGTCACCCAAGGTGTCACAGGTGTCACTCTGTTGGTATAATTACTCAAACTGTGTGCATGCGCAAAGGCATCATTCAGCGCTTTCAGCACCGCCCCTTTCAGTAGGGATGAACTAGAACAGGCTGTGTATAGGGAAGATAACTTCCATCCTGAATATGGTTCATCTGTTCATCAGAGTATAGTTTCTCTGAGCACAGCTCACATTTCTATCAAATTAATGATGGGTTATATGCCATGATTTTTGGGCCGGATTACAACTAACAATTGCTGCACACCCGATTGCGATCGGCACAACCCGAAATTTGGTGCAAAATTGATTGATGAAAGCTTGTTGAATCTGAGCGGTGGATATATGGCGGGATCACTGGATATATACTTATATATCTTGGTATAATTCCTGCTGTAAGTGGGTCAAGATTGGAACTCTGTCCACTTAGTGCATGTTTTAGAGTCCCTACTCTCCATTTAATGATTAATAATTAATTAATTTACTAAATTAGTTGATGAATTGACTGGTGGCAATTTAGTTTTAAATTAACTGTTCCAGCCCTACTTGGAGCTGTAAAAAAGATGAATCTCTAGAGCTCTGTTGACATCAGCTGCTTTCTGATGCTTGTTCACAATCAGTAACTTGTATGTAAATATCTTTCTTCACACTATTATATGTTTTTTATTATTATATTATATATAATATTACCTGACTCCTCAACCATTTCATTACCGTTTCCTCTGCAAATATGGCTGCCTAACAGATCAGTCTGTGGAGCCATTCCCCTTTCATTCTGGCTGACAATAAACCGTATTCACATATAGCTGGAAGATGTGCATGAAACTTTTGTTGGGATCTGATGCATATTGAGGACTAACCTCCAGCTTATCAGGCAGAAACTGTACTGCAGCTTTAAATGTGATGAGGAAAGGAAGTGCTTTATCTGAGGAATCAAACATCTTTCCTCAGTGTCAAACCACCAATTATTTTCTCTAACTCGTCTTTAGAAAATTAACTTATTTCATTGTCTAAATGATAAATTACTGCATGTTGTCTGAGGAAAGTGTCTAATTTCCCTTGCGCCTCTTCTCCTGTTAAAACGGTAAAGCCCTGGGGAGCGTCCGGCTCCAGGCTGCACGTGATCCAAATGAGCCAATGAGCTGTCAGTCTGGGTTGCTGCTGCTGCTACTTTTAGACCACATCAGGCAAACCTGTGGCAAGCCGGGCGATGGGAAAGAAGGAGAAGACCATGAGAAAAAAGAGAGCAGAGAAAGTGTGGACTGCTGGAAGAACTCGCGGTGAACTGGTGAAAGAAAAGTGAAATGGCGTGCTCAAAGATGACCCTGCACATTTAGAGGATGTTTGGCTCAACCTGCTGCTGTGAAGCAGGATTCTCCACCATGAACAGAATCAACAATAAATCTGGATCCAGGCTCAAAATGAGCTCCCTTGATATGTGCTTGAGAATGGCTTAGTCTCCGGTTAAACCCAGGTTTAAACACCTTGCAGGGCAGCCTAAAAGCCCACTGCCAACATTAAGACAGAAAAAAAAGAAAGAAAAGAAACCAGGAAATTATCTATAAACCAAACTGAACGATTGTTGTTCTCTACTTCAATTTTTTTTTTATGTATAACATGGATACATGAATATCTGCTTTTTATTTCAGTGTTAAATTCTGTTTAAAGAAACAGATGATTAAAATGTCTGCGGACCTTTACTGGTTGATGATTTTCTTTATTCGCTGATTTTTAATTGGTGACCCCATCTAGAAGCTTTAATCAAAACAACATTGACATGCACAACAAACAAGACTAAAACACAGACAGACTACACAGAATGTGAGTGAACTCACCGAGTGACAGACAACAGTCAGCAGAGAAGAAAAAACAGTCGGAGAGTTCAGAGCAAACAGCCAGTAATCATCTTCATCAATCAGTCTGTCATTTATCAGTAAACACTAAATATTCTGGAACCATGACCTGTCTTTGTCAGGCAGCTGTGGCCAGGATCTACATTTAACAGCTAACCGTTAGCCGCCAGCTAACTGAGGAGAAACCCGGGGGGGGATGGGTTGCCAATCTGTTCCAGACAGATCTAGGTAGTAATGACCTGACAGCTTTCCCCATCACTGAGGAACCAAAGGACTGCTTTTATAAAATAAAACCCTACACTTTCTCTTGGAAGCGTGGTTCTAGTTTTTCCATTAGTTCCCTTCCTGTCATTCCAGTGTTTCCATGGCATGGACCCCCCCGTCCTCACCTGGAATCACGTTACCTGGATTGGAGATTTGGGTCGAGGCGGTCCGGGGGAAACTGGGCGAAGCATGTGGTTGGAGCTGGCTTCTGGACTCTCTGGTGGACTCTCATCGTCTGGTGGTGATGGTGTTCTGGCGAGGCGCAGGGGTCCAGAATCACTGGGCAGAAAATAGGAGGCTCTGATTGGCTGAACAGAAACTGGTGCTTCTTACTTTTCCACCTAAGTTATTCAAATTAAAACTGTCACACACAAATCAGATACTTCCTTATAGGAAGGAAGGAAGGAAGGAAGGAAGGAAACTCGGGTTAAACTTTGATGATGTAATTTTACTCATATTAAAGTACCTTGAACAATGTTTTGGATTAAACTGATAATTTTTAAAACATAATGTTAGAAATGCTTAATCTTCTGGCCAAATTAAAGTTCAAGTTTTATTCTACAGAAAACCAGCTGATTGAAATAATTCTGCTCCTCCTGGATGAGCAGGTAGAGACAGTAGATATTAGATTACATTCAGCGACATGGATCCCATGGCTATCTCAGACCTCGCCTCACACTTTAGAGGGAATACCTCCTTAAATAACCTGGTTGGCATGTAACCTGGTTAAAGGGAATACCTCCTTAAATAAGCTGGTTAGGAGCCCTCCTTAAATAACCTGGTTAAAGGGAATACCTC
>JAGKQL010000057.1:2974889-2998819 GCA_018398635.1 Cyprinodon brontotheroides
ACATTTAATATATGTACGTGAAGTCATTCATGACTTTATTTCTTGTTTTTGTATTTTTTCTGTTTGTCCAGGATAGAGAGATTGTGGAGAGATGTCTTTAGAGGAGTTTTGGATCTTTTCTACACAACATTCTGCAACCTAGAGGCAGAAGGTCTACTCAACCCGGACAATGAGATCCAGCTGTATGCACTGCACTGGGCCTTTCTTCCACAACTTGACAGACATCTGCAGTTGTTCAAAGAGGGCTGGAACCACCATCGGCTGTCCACCGAGAGGAATCAGTCACCACACCTGCTATGGTCTCAAAACCAGCGTGAGGGTGAAGATCCATACCAGGTTTGTAGTGGAAACAAATCTCAAAGTTTGTGTCACAAGACTCAAAGGGCCTAATAGAGATGACGGTCAAAGTGCATGAACTAAAGGGGGCATGTAGGAGCATTGAGCTGACCCAGAAACATTTGCATTCATCTTGGTTATGGTATTAAATTAGCTTTAGTTATACTTTAGACTTGGAACGCCCATTAAATTAGGGCCCATAACTGTATTTATAACACACATAGATCTGTGCCGGTATTTAGCAAGCTTTAGTATTTAGGCAAATAGCCTACATCGCAGAAGCGGTAGGTCCGATAGATGGCACTTAATATAAAGATCAACTTTCATTTCCAATTTAGCCTATGTACAAAAATGTATTCTCCTAAATATTATTATTTTCTTAAATAAGGAAATCTATTCAGTGATTGGTCCTTAGCTACATGGTCATCTAAAATCCTGTTTACGGCGCAGCAAACTGTCATGAATCAGCATTAAAACTGACACTTAAGATTTAGTCCTACACTTCACTCAAATTGGGACTATGATGTTGATAACTTTTAAGCACATCTTTGAGCCATTTTTTTTTAAATTAAGTCAACTCTTAGCAGTGTTCTTACAAGTAATTCTGAAAAGCTTGATGAATATGGGTCCAGATTTTTTAAATATTAGATGTCCAAGAGTAAGAATTGATTTTTATGTAATATATGGATAAAGTTTTGTACTAAGGCCATTATTAAGATGATGTCCAACATACTGTGTAAAACAGAACAGGCTTGTAAGTAATGATCATTATTATAATAACATTTAATTTACCTATTCCCTAAGCCCAAGATGACATGCTGAAATGTATTTTTTTGTCTACAGCCGAAAGGTACTCACTTTACTGTCATGGCAAAAGAAAGAAACCAAATTTTTATTAGAAATCCTATTTTTAATAAGCTGGAATCCGAAAAATTTTCTTAAAAAAAAAAACACTCCAACACAGAATCATTCAGAATTAATTAATCATTGCAGCAGTATTACAAAGCCAAACCATTGGTTAGAATTCGTCCTTAATATTTACTAGATTTGCACATTTTTCAAATAAGAATTAAGGGTTTATCAGTGATTGTTTGAAAAAGATCTAACTAAAAAGGGCAAACAGTAAAGTATTTTCCCCCACTGTCTGTCTATCCTTCCTTATCAACAACATGACCCTCAATTGAGTTACATACTTCTTAAATTAATTGTAAATCTCTTTTAGGTTGACATGGACTTTGGCATTGACTGGGAAGGTCCACATGGTCACCACCCTGAAGGAGTGCCAGTGCCAGATGTTCAGGTTCCACGGCCCTTGACTGAAGGAGAATTGCAAAGACTACCAGATCCACAAGGACCTTTTTCTAATGTTCTGAATGTTTACAGTGAAGCAATTACCACACTGACAGACATATTTGGAGAGGTTTAAAAATTTAATTTTTTAATTTTAGTATGTTCAGACATTTAAGTTAAAGTTAAAGTAAGAGTAAAGTTAAACTAAGTTAAAGTTAATTATCAACATTTGTTGATAATAACCAGAACTAATGTCACATTTGATTTTGTATGTTGCAAAACCATAGCTGAACAGAAGGGTCTTAAAAGTATAAGGCAGTTTTCATATTTGCCAAAATTATTCTGCTCACATTTGAAATTGTTTCACGAATTTACGATGACCAAGTGTGTTGAGCTTAAAAAAAAAAGAAGTTAAGTCAGTAATTAATTTGCAAAATGTTTTTATTAACAACTATGCCTTGTGAGCATGCATGCACAAGAAAGGTGCCTCACACAGAGTGGTCTGGTATTCAAAAATAAAATATCGTGACCTCCATATAACTAAATGAAAAGAATAATTTGTCTGTATCTCTACCAGCGCTTTGAACAAATACAATTAAATGATATCTGAACTTGCTGTGTCACTGTTTTTATCAGGGCTTGTGAACAGATAAAACTAAAGTGACCTGAACCTTTGTCTCTATCAGTGCTCAAATCTGACCGAATCCAGAGTAGGAGGAGGATATGCTTGCCATCAGGTCATCAACAAAGTCTTCATAGCTGGTTACGTTCTTTGACAGCTTCAGAGTCAAAAAACAAGTTGATGATTGTGGTAGGGCACAATTGATGAGTTCCACCTCCAAGTTTGAGGAAACCACACCCCAGCCAGTCCAGAATGTGAGCAAATTCTTTAGGACTTCCGGAGTGCCTTACAAAAAATACGAAAGGGAAAAAAATTTGACACACACACATACACTGACATTCACATACTACATAGAGCGAGTCTTACTCCAGAACAAGGGCAACGTACCATCTTCTATAAATTTCCGGAGGAAGGTCATTACTCTGCAATGGTCCTCCAGGCTGACGATATCCTC
Source organism: Cyprinodon brontotheroides (assembly GCA_018398635.1). Classification (NCBI taxonomy): domain Eukaryota; kingdom Metazoa; phylum Chordata; class Actinopteri; order Cyprinodontiformes; family Cyprinodontidae; genus Cyprinodon; species Cyprinodon brontotheroides. Next base: position 2,977,592 of record JAGKQL010000057.1, read on the forward strand.
ATCGATGTCCTCGTCCCTTGGCCAGTTGATATTGTCCAAAATCATCTACCAAACATTTAATAAGTTAGTTATTTATTTGATATTATGATTCTATACCCTGATAGATGGTGATGGGTAGATGAGGCGTCATGAGGCGTTTGAACACATTCCCAAACTATTGATAGTGTCAATACTGTGTCACTGAATACTGACACCTGCTGGACATTAAAAATCCATACAGGCAACCTAGTTGACAGAGTTAACTGACACTGACTTAATGACCTATCATACAAAATAATACAATTTAAGTCATTTTATTTTGAATTGTATTATTTCATATTTGCATCTAAATGTAAAATATCTAATATTGTTAGATAAAGTCAATAATCTGTATCATAACACAACCTCTACGTAAACATGTTGTGAATGAGCATGCTTGTGGACTGGTATTTTTTTGTACATTTCTATTTTAAAAAAAGTTGTTCCAAAGGTTAGAAAACTCAATTTCCAACCTTTGGAACAACTTTTTGTATACGTTGACAGATACCCTTCCTTGTCAACACAGTTTGGCATGTCGGTGTCAGTTCGAAACAGTTCCTGTATCAATCATGTGACTTTACCACAGCGAAACCCGCATGACACGGACCCATCACTTCTTGACAGATTTTGACAGACACCTTATAAACTAAGATGCAACATGCACATAAATGGAAAAAAGTAATTCAGTATAACAAATGTATTTGAATTACTTGTGGCGTGATTTCTGCATTGCAGGCCCTCGGGAATAGAACTTGCACAGCATCTGGCCTGGAGCTAAAAAACTCCCAGACACCCGTGTCTTTCAGGCCTCTTCTGATTTGTTTCACCTGCTGGGTCGTCCGTCCAAGTACCTGTAAAAATAAACAAAATCAGCGGGTTCTACTAGGATACATTTACATGCTTTATATTCCAAAACTCATTAATCTCCATTCATCCATATTCTGAAAAAATGTTAGGGCTCCTTTTAATTCCCCTACTGACTAGCTCGGTGCTATTATCTCTGGTTTGTACTCTGGGCTTTAACAGAAAAAAGCATGGAATTGTCTCTTTAAGAACAGGCCAAATTACAAGGACCATAATTGTAGATAGCTTACAGCATGGAGCAGTATTTTCTCCCTCAGCCAACACCTGTTGTTCAGTGTGACACCAGGCAGGTCCCAGGGCAGTGTCACAGAAAGAATCTGGGATTTGTCTTCTTCTGACAGGTCCTTGGTTCCTTCCAACTGATCAGTGACACCAGCACAGAAGAGCCAAATACAATATTTGTAATATAGGCAATCAAAAAAATAGGTGCCTGCCAATACATTTTTACAACAATTTGATAATAGTGCGGTTTGGAAACACTACATTATATTAATAAAAAATGTTACTCCAGACCAGTGCCAAGACATCCCGGACGTCCTGATCCACACAGTCTGATAGGGATAAGGTTGCCATCTCTTGACTGCCGCCAAAAAGTACATGGATGATTGCTGTGCTTAGGCCAGTGAGACATGGGCCCCCATTCAAGAATGAATGACCAACCATCCTTCCTGCAGTCACAAATAAATCACCCTCCAGGAGCTCCTGACTTGTTGAGGGAATAAGGTGGTCACTCTCTCCCTCAAAGAGAAGCACTCACCCTACAGAGGAGAAACTATCAAGTAACAGACACAGACATTCTTCTGTATGCAACACAAATATAGTGTGACATAAGTTTTTTCTCATCTAGAAGGAAACCACTCTGGACAGCTCCCATCACAGTGGACAGCACATGCCGTTTTACGCCTTCACCAATAGCAGAGTCACCTAAGTCAAAAATGTGCTTTTATTATAAGTTACACCAAAGGTTTTTGGAAAAACTACACCATCTAAGTCACAGCTGCACAGACCTAACATACTAAATTCACATATCTATGTCTTTTCAGGAATAGTAAAAATAAAAAAAAATCACCAGTCAATCTGCAAGTTAGGGGCCTTGCCCACTCCACCCTGGGCCTCTTGTATAATGAGATGATCGCTCTGTGTCTCTCTTCTTCAGAGTCCATGAGACTCAGGGTGAATGTGAGGGGCTCCATATGTTGTTTGTTTTCAAGAGCTGCATGTTTGAAAAGCTGGGCTGCTTTCTCCGGGTCAGGTTGTGTAACCCAAGCTTAAAAAAGGGTAAATTACATTAGGAAACAGTAACTGAACCTTTAAGATTATGCATGTACATTGGCTCACTCAATTTAAAGCACAGTGTTTACATGAATCTTTGATTATCCTTTTAAAAGTAGTTCTGTGAAGTAATGAAGATGCAGTATAGAGAAACCTGAACATATGGTACAAGTTCTTAGAATTTGCTATACTATGCCTTATAGTAACACACTTACAATCAGTGGTGACCTCTGTAGTTGGGATTCCAGGACCATTTCATAACATGCGGGTGAGGGGGGGGGTTAACTACACCAATGTAGGACCAGTGATTTCATTGATTAGCTCTACCATGCCCTATAGCATTGTACTTACCATCAATGGTGGCCTCTCTGGATGGGTTTCCAGTGGCACTTGCTGCTCCTGTTGAGATGGAATGACAGAAATTAGCCTGTGAAAAGAAACTATTTGACAGACCAAATACAGTGGTAGCATTCACAATATTTTAAGAACAAAATAGTTTTTGCATTTTCACATGAAATATTTCAACTTCCCGAAACAAATAAAGTATATAAAACTTCACTACTCTTTAAAAGTACAGAAACTCTACCCTCATCCACATCTAGTCCTGGGTCATGTGAGGTTGATGCTGAGGCCGAGGCAGAGGCACTGGCTGTCCCTGTCCCACTTTCTCTCTCCCTGTTTTGGGTCCTGTCGCCCTGTAACTCACTTGAGGGGAATCATTATATCAGTTAGTCAGTAATGGTCATAACACACATGGCAATATAGCCATGCACAACTTTGGTCTTTGTCCTTTGGTTACCCAAAAAGCCATATATGCAATTACCATATCTGTTCTGGAATTCGGTCACAGTTCTGTTTTACCAGCACTAGTATCTGGATAAAATACCACATCTCTGTTGGTGTGTAACAAACTTGAACTAATGTATCAAATATTAAATATGTATAGTACATTGGTTTAATTTCACCTTTCTAATTTCTCTTAACGGCAGAGTAGCCCATCCTGGAGCCATTCGCAAAAGAAAGCTACATTTTAAAAAGCTACATATATACATGCAAAAAAGGATCCTAGCCTTTTCCTTCACACTCCTGAATGAGTGCATGGGCAGATAAGCCATGATATAATTTTATGATAGGAAATACTGCTCTCTTCATTGTTGTGTTGCTTGCGGAGATGGGTTTTCAGTCTAAGGAATATTGCAATATCTCCCCACACATAATAAAAATAGAACCACTTTTATAAAACAAATAATCTAGCTTTTCACTGATAAAGTTGGACATACAATCACTTGCAAAAAACAACTTCTGGCCTCAAGAGATCATCATTAACTGCTGTGAAAACAAAGCTTTTTAGCCGATTTACAAACATCCCGATTAGGACTACTTTCATTACCGTGCACAGGTCCTATTATGTTCTCTTAAGTGGGAAAATGGAAATTCCTCTCCACAGAGAACACATGGCGTTAAGGGTCCAGTGTCTGAAGGTCTATCAATTATTTCCTACAAGTACAAAAACAAATTAATACATTTATGTAACTCCATCTATAAATCTGAAGACTTAAACAGCAACAACACTGGTTCAACAGGATTTCTTTAAAAATTTCATTCATTGGGAATTCAAGCATTACCTGTTCTGTGCTGACATTACACTGAAGGGGGCGAATGTATAATGTAGTATGGTGGATGAGAAGAACAGGATCCTTCAAATACTGAGCTGTGTAGCCCTCATTTGGACAAGGCAGAAGTGACAGTTGTCGACTCCTGGTGTTGCCACAAATCCGCATCAACTCAAACCCCCCTGCATCTCTGAGCTTTGGATAACTTGAATGTATAAACTCCGTAAACTCCTGTGGGCTGTGCAGGTCACCTGAAAAACAAAAATGTCAAAAAAGCACAACAAAGTCCTTTGAATAAGCATTTTTTGTAACAATAATTATTTTTATATTAATATAATATATTAATATAATGCTATAATTAATATTTCTTCCCTATGTCTTTACATGAAATTATACATAATGTTTTAATGGATTAAAATATGATTTCTTTAAATGTGTGGATTTCTTGAGAAAATACAAATCTATTATTTACACATACAAAATCATACCACCCCCAAAAAAAAAAAAACACCTTTAAATGAACATGCACATTTGCAAACTGTGAAACCGATAATAAAGTAAAATCACACAATAAAATGACATACCTCGAAAGCACAGGCGCTTCTCCCCTAATCCTGCCCTTTGTAGGCGCTCCTTCTCAGCCCTTGTGGGCACAACTGCACAGTCTTTGCGGGCAAGGGCACAAAATGCGTGCGTATATGTGAATCTAGGTGTGTGAGAAGGTGCACTGGCAGAACTGGTTTGCTGGTTGTTGGCACGCCTTGGTGGTCTTGACCAATCCATAGCACCACCGGCCTGCCTAGTGTAGGGTGCAAACAGCCTCGACACTTCAGCTAGAAAAAGGGAATAATATAGAAAACAAATGCTCGCAACACAAAACCTCATGCTGTATTTGAACATAACATCACAGCAGCTTTCACTGAAGGAAGGTTACATGTTAGAGATCACAGGTTGTCACAAACTAACTTACCATCAACAGGATGTCGGCCCATAGCAGTATGACTGACTGTTCCTGGTCTTGCTGCTGCTATTAATATTGACATGAATATATTAGGATGTAATGCTCCAGACAAGAATTCAGCATAGTGTAGCAGATTCTTTGTGCTCAGACTTGCAAATTCAGGCATGAGTGAGTTATCAACAACAATCAATTTAAAAGGCAAAGCTTCCAAATTAAGTCAACAGATGCAAAAAGTGTAGAAAAATTTGCATTAGATGCAAACTTATCACGGCAAACCCTGCACCTTATAACTTCTTCGCCTCAGTCAAATTAGATTTTTATTAAATAGTATATTTTACTAACTAGGATTACACTGAATATTAAAATGATGTAAGTTACACAAATACAGTAGAACAGAACAAATTAGAATAGAATTACTTTATTGTCATTGTACTGGTGTATACTATAAAATTCTGGTTCTATCAGAGTGGGCTCTCTTAAATAAAGTGAATGCATATTAATACAAATAATACTAATATTTAAGTAAGAAGAATAAAAAATAACAATAAACTGTAACGAACACATTAAAAATCAAAATATTTAATAAAACTACAAGTGGAACTACATAAAACGATATATTTACAATTTTAGAAAACATTTTTTGCATGTCACAATGACATCCCCCGTGCATTTCCCGCACACCACCTTGTTGAAACATGTGAGCTGTTTTTTGTACAGTATTGATGCACCTAACACTTGCCTAAATAAAGTCAGCTCCTCCTCTGCGGAGGGTTCGCCGTACACCAGTCGGTCTTTGGTGCGCATATGATTAGCACGCTAGTGTTTTGCAAGTTCAAGGATAAAATTCCTGCGTGAGACGGTGACGTTCAAACATTTCCTGAACAAAATCAGTCCTCCATACGGTTATAGCAGCGATGTCAAGGACATTATAAAAGACCACCACAGGCCACCTTCCTGTTGGAGCTTTCCCTGAATACTTCCTTATCATCTGATCCAACACATCCACGCCAACCTTCGTGTGGTTGTAGTAGACAATGCGCTAGCTAAAATGTTGGTTGCTTTTGTGTTTCAACCGCGGGAAAAAAATAGAATGTAACTAACGGAGCCGTCAAAATGACGAGTGTGGGAGACAAATGTAAAAGTAACGATATTTTTTATTTTGTGTTTTATCTGATTTAAAAAAACTATATGGAAATAAAGGACATACATATACAGGAAAAGTCAGCTGGCATTAATAATGTAAGACTCATGTAGAAAAAAGTTATTACACTTCAAAATCTGAAACGTGTCAAAATGACTGCCTTGAGAGTTCTAGTGTTAAATTACCTTAAACTCATCTTTGAAAAAAGCTCAAACATTTGGATTACAGAGACAACATGCCAGTCGAAAGCTTGTTAGCGAACTTACAGGGAACGTTACTCCTCTGGCCTTCCTCGGGTTCCACACCACTGCTACTCAAACTGGAAGCTGTTTATGTAAAAGTAAAGTAAAAGTTAAAAGAAATTTCAAAGAACCACGGTAAAACATTCTAGATCCCAAACGTACAGCGTTCTAATTCTTCCAATCTGTTAGCAGCTTCCCTTAGGAGGTCGGACACCGAACGTCTGCCTCCTGAGTTTGCCATTACTAAATGCTTTACGGTGGGGAAAAGCTATGTAGATTCGACGGATGCAGCAAAATGCTAACCAACCAATGGGCAGCAGTTGAGTCCTTAAGACACGCCCCTCCTCATTTGCATAATGAGGCAGAAATGCATACAGAAATGTAAAAACGACAGACAGAAATGTAAAAAGGACAGGCAGAAATGTAAAAAAACAGAAATAAATAGCGGAAGGCAGAAATGTAAAAGGGGAGGCAGAAATGTAAAGGCAGGAGGCAGAAATGTAAAAAGAAATGTAAGGGGACAGAAATGTAAAAGGAGGCAGAAAGAAAAATAGCATTACGAAGAAATAACTACAGAAGAAATAAATAGGGTAAAAAAATACAAAGTAAGAATAAAACAGACAAAAATATTATAACATGCACATAAATAAATACTTAAAAATATAAGTAATTAAAAGAATAAAGTTGAAGATTATAAAGGACAAAAAATAAAGAAGCTAATTAAAAGTTATATACATTTATGTTTCACTGTATAATTTAATTTCTACTGACATTTATTTGCATTTATTTATTTCTGTATTTATTTTTATATATGGCAGAGTCCGTCCTCCATAGGACTATTGTAATTCTTTCCTTTCAGGAAGTCAACAAACTGTAGTTAAAAGCCTTCAGCTGATCCAAAATGCTGCAGCCGGGGTTCTGATGAAAATTAAAAATAGAGATCATGTCTCTCCTATACTAGCTTCTCTTAATTGGCTTCCTATTAAATCCATAATAGAATTTAAAATTCTTCTTTTCACATATAAAGCCTTAAATGGCCAATATCAGAGATATGATTGTTCTTTATTTCCCTAACAGAACACTTCGCCCTCAATCTTACTAGTGGTTCCTAGCATCATTGGGAGTTCCCCAAGAGATCACATGGACAAAGCTTTCACTACCACTATACATACAGACAATTAGTTAATGAGGAAAAATCAAGCGAAGCTGGCTAATTTATTCAAAGAAAAGTGAACCTTATTTAAGTTTTTTTTGTAACATTCTATTTTTGATATTAATGTTTGTCTATTTTGGTTTTATTTAAAATATTGCACATTTGCAAATCATTTATTTAATGTTTGTATTCAAAAGGTATAATAAAAGAAAGTATTGTAAGTATTGTTTATTTATTTATTTTGTATTAATACATTACCATAGTGTATTCATTTTTATTATTCACTATAACATTATAGTGTGACATTTGTGTCAGTAATGTTCTAGTATAGGTGAATCTGCATGGTGGGAGGGGGGGCCGCCAAATCAAATTCTGCTTAGGGCCCCCAAGAGGCTCGGGCCGGCTCTGTGGCACATCCATTGCGCATATGCGCTAACAGGCGCAAATGTGGCCCCAGCGGAAGAACGAGGCTTAAGGCGAGTTTTCTATGTTTTGGTTGGGGCGACCATGGGGGCGACCCTGTTTCTGTCCTTTCTTTGTATTTCCTATTTCTCATCACTGTCCTTCTTTCCTGGCGCATCACCTGACTGTTACCAAAGACCGCTGAGGCAGGAACAAACCATTTTCTGGACTTTCTGGGGCTGTTCAATTGATATTGATGTTTTCTTTTGGTCTAAGTGAGGAGGAATTGAACTTTACAAAAACAATAAGACAAAATAAAATGAATTCAGTTGTTATATTTAATATTTCCACACTGTATAAATATACATTTATGAATCTTATATCAATTTTATATCAATCTTGGCCATAGACTCCGCTTCATAAACCCGCCCACGCTGTGGCGTCACAAAGGGCGGTTCTATTGTGTCGTCACAGAATTCCGCCATTGCCTATATAAATGAAGTAAGTGGAATTGCGCTCATTCAGACCAGCCTTGGACATTCGGAAGTCGAGTCGCAGTTTACAAAATAGAAAGATATCTGTGTTTTAGGATGGCGGTTATACTTCAGGCTCCTTTATCAACCCGATGAAGGAGCCTCAGAACCCCAACGCTCTACTAATTAGAAATGTGATAAACAGCTCCAAGACAGCGGGTAAGTCCCTCCCGTCAGGTGCTCTTCAGGTTTCTTTAACCTGCGTGCTTCGGTGGCAGTGGGACTTCCTCCCAACCGTGGTTCAGAGAGAAAACACGACATTTGGGAACAACTAGGAAGTTAGTAACAAGACTTAAACTGCTCGCCTTGTCTCACATCGTCTCCCCTCTCCTTTCCGCAGGCGCGGATTCAGGCGGGGGGCGCCCCCCCCCCTTTGGGATATGGCAACAGCTACCCAGTTTCTGTCGCAGTTTGCAAGATAGAAAGATATCTGTGTTTTAGGATGGCGGTTATACTTCAGGCTCCTTCATCAACCCGATGAAGGAGCCTCCGAGCCCCAGCGCTCCAAGACAGCGGGTAAGTCCCTCCCGTCAGGTGCTCTTCAGGTTTCTTTAACCTGGGAACAACTAGGAAGTTAGTAACAAGACTTAAACTGTATGGCAAGCCAAGAAGGTCACATTTCGCATTTTATGAACTGTTTTACCTTGGTAGTGGAAGATCAAGCGCTATGATGACACAGGTGAAGTAGCGTTCATCTTTAGGACTTCTGGATGGATTTAACCATTTTCGACCTGAACAACAAAGTTTATGTCTTAAGGCTATATGTTCCACATGTAGCTACGTAGTAACTGTTTTCTGGACCTCAACCGTGCAAAGCAAGTTGCTGCACCCCATACCCATTAGATATAATCTTGACTGAAAATGTGAATTTTTTATAACGTATGGATTTTGCTAGTACATAGCAGTAACCATCTACTGATGACTTTTTGTCAATAGGTGGTGGACAAATCTCTAGCAGTTTATAATATCTAAAAAGATAAGAAGTCAGCAAAATATCAAGAATCTATCTGAAAGAACGCACCTTACTATATTGTTCCTTGCCTCAGAAGTAAACACCTGTTTGCTAAAATGCAAGAAGCCTACCCGTTATACGGCATGCATCTGCAGACTTAATGACATTTTATGTGGCGTGTTGCATGGCATATAGGTATACTCTCTCTCTCAGACAATATACACATAGATGCAGTTAATAACATCTGTAAACAACAAACTACTAATATTTTTCTCTATAGAGTTTAATGTCGATTAGTTGTGTGTACTTATTGGAATCTGCTAGTACTCGCACATCCCTTTTCATATCAAAGACAAAAATATACATTTCCAGAAAATCTTACCTACTTTTATTTACCTTTTTGCAGTGCTGTGCAATGTTCTTAAACCTTCAAATACAGATAAATGCAATATGAACTGTAAAATGCCAATAAAAACATGAAATGTGGACCGTGATGTGTAAAATTTCTCCATATAACCAGAAAGATCACTGTTCCGCTTAGTCCTTGTACATTCACTCAAACCTGTAAATAAAACAATGGTACATTGCAGCGGAAATCAGTATATTTTGTGACATAACTTACAGTATTGCTTCAGACTGTAAGAACAACATCAATCCTAATGATGATATGCAACCCTTTTGTAAAAATCACCTGTTTCACCTCCCAGTGGATCAAATCACAAAAAAGTGGTAGACAGACGTTTAAAAATGGTCTTCAAACATTTAATCTCATGAATTTGGGCTTTCACTGCCATCTACTGTCATATGAGAGTAAGTACAACTTGACGACCATAAGCTTTTTCATATTTCTTGTCATTTTAAACATGAAACTACCAAAGCACAAGCCAAGTACTAGAACTAAATGTTGAAAAGAAATTAAAAGCTAAATAAAATAAACCAGGTCACTTAATAAAGCTGCATTTTTTGTATGCTTTGTATTTATATTCACATGATAATATTTTCAGAATTAATAATAACATTTCTGTTAAAGATTTCATTTATCTTCTGCACCAAGGGCATAAGTGGGGAGAACAAGCAGAGTGAGTTTTGTGTAATATCAAACTATATTATTGAAATAAACAGGATTTAGACAGGATCAGAAAGGAAGATGCATCTTCTTTCTGCCTTTCCCCAACGATCAGGGATCTCCTGGTTGTGTCTGGTGCTGCAGTGTTCTTATTGGGTAAAACGCCTTTAAATCTAGTGGCTGAGCACCTAAAAGACAACCTACTGATGATATAATATGCAAAAAACGCCACCAAACGTTATTAACGCCACCGCACGTATTTTACGCGAGCGCGCGTTTTTTACGTCACCGCGCGTTTCCAGCCAGAACGCGCGGTGACGTAAAAAACGCGCGCTCGCGTAAAATACGGGTTGGAACCGCGCGTTATTGTACGGACGATTATTGGTCCTTTCGGCTTGCCATACAAGCGCCGCCTTTTACGCGCGTCATGAGAGTACCGCATTCCTATTTAACCAAATATAGTCTAAAGATGCCTGTTAGCCTATATGTTGACGTATCATGGGGTTTCTTTTGAAGATGTATAATTGTGCAGAGGTAAACGGGTGAAACCCACTCTTATTCTAGGCTAAAACAGGCGAAAGCTTCTGACTGAGGAATTATACCAAGATTATGAAAAAATAATCAGATCACCCAAAGGTTCCTTGAAGTAGATTTTTTAACGAAATGACCCCAGGTGAAACAGAAACGTTTCCTCTTGAGGAGTTCTGGATGGAGAATATTGACAGACTAAAAGTTTTTTTGTCTTAAATACAAAATGTTTACATATAAAGGGAAACGTAGTACCTGTTTTCTGGATACACCCCCCAATGGAAGGTGCTGCACCCATACCTTGTCTCCTACTCCACAATGAAAATGTAATTAGACTCTTGCACATTTGGATCTTGTTCTAGTACACATAAGTAAAGGTATTGACTAGTGGTGCATGTTGATGCAAAACGTATTTTACATGAAAATAGGCATGGAAGATGATTAAAAAAGTTAACAGGGAAAGTGTATGTAGTGGACCCACCTTGCCTATATTGTTCCCCAGCTTTGGTGCAAACGGCAATGCAGTGAATTCTGCCAGTAGCCTACCTGTTATATGGCGCCATCTGCAGACTGAAAGAACATTTATGTGACGTGGTTAATCGTAACCATATATATATATATATATATATATATATATATGATATATATATATATATAGGAATATATATCATATATATATATATATATTATATATATATATATATACTCTTAAGTATCTGGCGTATAAGCGGCTGACATGTTGGTAAAGACGGCGCACAGAAGCAGCCCGAGAGCATCTCGGCTGGCCCAATCTTCAATCAGCGACGAATTCAATGGCGAAAATGTGACCTTCTTGGCTTTGCTATCTTTACCTATAACGCTTTGTCTCATCATCTCCCTCTTCTTTCCTGGGCGCAGCGTTCCCTGAGGCGGGGGCGCCCACCCAGATTGGGATGGCAAACCGGTGGGCCAATAATCGTCCGTACAATAACGCGCAGTTCCAACCCGTATTTTACGCACGCCTCCGCACGTTTTCAGCCAGAACGTCTACGCGCGGTTGCCAAGAAAAACACTGGCGCTTTCGCGACGTACAGAAAATTGCCGGGCTGATCCGGCTTGCCATACCACAATAACGTCGTTGCGAGCACGAGGAGACCTGGAAGACTTAAGGAAAAATAAGAAAACCAGACAACCATCTCTTTTTAGATTCTGGTCCAATCCAACAGAAGGGTAAGTAGAAACCAACTTTATCACTTTATTTTCTATAGGCTTATGTCTATAATCTAAATAACACAGATTGAAATGTTTATATCTTGTTTTCTATTCCTCAGTGGACCTGGCACAACTACAGAAAATGACCACAATGTTACAGCGTTGACCTGTATGAACGTTCAGATATTGGAGACACACAGATAAAAGGTATGATGATTGCTAGAAAATGTTGATAATGAGAAAACATTATCAACATTGTTGATTGTTGATAAACAAGTTGTTTAAAGATGCAAAGTAATGCAATTGTAGGAATACTTTAACCAGTAACGGGAAAGTTATGAAAATTGCAGTGTTTGATAAGTAATAAAAAGAGTGTACAATTAACAAAAATAAGCAACATTAGTTGCCATTGACATGCATACAATAGTTATTTTGTAGTGTGTATTTTTGGGTCTAAACCTGTACCACATGTGTTGTACTGCTAAAAATAAGAATGGTATCCTTTATGAAAACATGACTAACTTTTATCAATTGGTAAGGATCCAAATCAATGAATGCTCTAAGCACATGCTTGGAGTCTAAGGGAGTCTTGTTAACATTGTGATATGATAACTACAAATCTGGTGTTATTTATTTTCAGTGCATTTAATATTTTACAACAAAAATACAATTTACTTTTAAGTATATTCAGTTTTGTGCACCTGGTGATATGTGTTCAGTGAATTTGATAATTTACGATAAAAACACATTAAATTGTTTTGTGGCTCCTCCTGAGATTACAAGGTTCACCTGATCACAAAAATAATTTTCTTTTAAAGATGAACAACAAGGACCGTGTTTCAATGTAAAGACAACTGAAGAGCCGGCGCTCAACCAAGCGGATTTGCCCCAAACAACTTACGACATAGGTTAGTAATAGTTGTATTTTTTTCAATGTCAAAACAACTGACTTTGTTTTTGTTTTACACGATTGACTTTTTTGCTTAATCTTGAAATCTTACTTTTCATAATAATTATTTCATAATAAAGCAAGACTATACAAAAGCTTCATGTAGGCAGATTTACAACTCCACCAGCACCCATACAAAATTGACAATGTAAATATCAATCTTATTACAGATATATCAAAGGCCAAGGACCGGATTAGTGAAATGGACGACTCTGGAAAATTCCAGCTTCTTCAGACCAGAAAACCACCCAAATCTTTCAATTTCCCTGCCAGAGAATTTAAAGACAACCGAAGAGCCAGTGGGGTGACCAAAAGAACATGCCAGAGGGACTGGCTAGACAAGTATGACTTATCATTTTTACATCATATAAAGATGATCTACCGTCAGGATCAACATTCAGGCAGGAAGTGAAGTTGTGGCACACAAAGTGGTCATCATCAGTGGAAAAACCCAGCTCTCTCCCTGAAATTCTAAAGATGACAAATATGAAGTGCTACCCAAACATTTATATGATTCTTCACCTTCTGTCAGTCATACCTGTTACCAGTGCTTCTGTGGAAAGTGCTAACTCGGGTCTTAAAGCAGTGAAAACTTTGCTGAGGTCAAAAATGGGACAGGAAAGGTTTGTGGCTTTGCTACTTTTGTATTTGCACAAGGACATTCAGTTAGACATCAACAAAATCATAGACATATTTGCCCAGAAGCATCCCAGAAGGTTGACATTTGTAAACCCATTATCATCATAAAGTTTGTAGTAGAGAACAATATTCTTTGTGTGATTTAACTTTGTTTTTTTTTTGTTTTTCAACAGTTTATCTTGTTAAAATATATTCAAAACTCCTTTGTCTTACTTGAACCATACTTGAACCCAAGTCCTTGGTTTTTTTTATTTCATGTTCTGTGTAAATATTATTTCTGGAAATAAAGAAACTCCTTGTTTAATTGTTGAGGATCATTTTTTTCTTCAAACTACCTTTTAACCTTGTGCATGCTTTAAAAACCGAGAGATCCTTTTTTAATTACAATAATGTAATCATGCTAATTCTACTTATGTTCATCCATTAAAATTATCAATTAAAAACCCTTGGATGAATAATTAGGGTAGTGTGAAAGAGTGAAGATGGTATTCTTTGGTCTTTTAGCCTTACATTGTCTTGACCTGTGACCCCATGACCCTTAGGTGCGCACCCCCCTTTGAAAAATCCTGGATATATCTGATATTGGCCATTTAAGGCTTTTTATGTGAAAAGACGGATTTTAAATTCTATTCTGGATTTAATAGGAAGCCAATTAAGAGAAGCTAGTATAGGAGAGACATGATCTCTATTTTTAATTTTCATCAGAATTCAAAACTCTGGCTGCAGCATTTTTGGCTCAGCTGAAGGCTTTTAACTACAGTTTGTGGACTTCCTGAAAGGAAAGAATTACAATAGTCCAGCCTTGAAGTAACAAATGCATGGACTAGTTTCTCAGCATCACCCCTGGACAGGAGATTTCAAATTTTTGCAATACTCAGCAGATGAAAGAAGGAAATTCTAGAAAGCTCTTTGATATGGGATTTAAATGACAGGTCCTGATCAAAAATTACACCAAGATTTTTTGCTTTATTATCAGATTAATCCCATCCAAATAAATTGACTGACAAATCAGCTTCTTTTTCAGGGACTCTGGTCCAAAGACGAGATGATGATCTGGTTGGAGTATGTTCATCTAGACCTTTCTTACAGAAGAATTTTGGAACAACCATCTCACCCTGGGTCGTTCCAATGGAAGCACCGTTGCCTTTTGCAGAGCCTAATCCCATACGGGTTAGCAAAAATGTTGCAACTTATAGAAAATGTCATTTTTAGTGACATTTATATCCCGATCTTCTAGAGTCCTTGAGTGCCACTGTTATGCAGTTGTTGATGGCGTACCTGCTCCAGCACACCTGAAACAAAGGAATGATTCATGTCCACATCTCTACTTAACAGGTTGACATGTCAGGAGCTCATTTAACCTTTGGTTTCAGGTGTGTTGCAGCAGAGATGCATCAAAAAAGGGGCAGTCAAGGCCCCTATTCCAAAGGTTATTCTCAAACATCTTTGACTGCATGAATTATTTGTAAAGATTTAATTTAAGTAAACATTCAATTCTCACTACAATCAAATAAAAATAGTTATGCAAATCAGAATGATATCTTATGATGCATCAGAAACATGTTTAACCAATCCCTGTTAAAGAAATGAATTTATGGACTCCTTACCAATAATAGCAGCTCTGTTTATGGCTGGATCCATCACTTTCATCTCACTCCCATATACAAACTATTATTAATTAAATTTCTTATCCCTAAAAATGACTTCTATAAATTGTTATAGCTTCTTTGTTGGGAAAAATATTTCACAACTGCTTCTTCCCATCCTTTATTACAGTGATATTATATATCAAAACACTACAGCCACTATTCTCTTGCACCTCAATGTGTTGTTATTTTTAGTGCAGAATTTCTCAATGAGTATGTAAGCTTCCTTTTAGCTCATCCTGTAGTTTGCGCTAGAAGCCCTGCACTCCCGCGGGACTCGCTGTACCCAACACAAAGCAGTGCGGTGCAGCTGCGTGAAGCTGACACCCCACCCACGTGAAAAACATCAGTAAATAGACTGAATTGTTAGTGCTACATTAGTGCAGATTTGTGCCGTTAAAATTATCGTTTGTGCTACTTTGGTTTTAGAGATATTAAAGATAATTTTTAGGTCTTCCAGAGGTCACCATCCCCCCATCAAGCTCTCTAAAACTGGTCTACTAATTTAGTGCTATGTTAGTGCTGATTTGTGCCGTTAAAACAGTCATTTGTGCTATTTTAGTTTTTAAGATATAATCATTTTAATTTTTGGCTGATGACGTCACCATCCCC
Organism: Cyprinodon brontotheroides; assembly: GCA_018398635.1. Lineage (NCBI taxonomy): Eukaryota > Metazoa > Chordata > Actinopteri > Cyprinodontiformes > Cyprinodontidae > Cyprinodon > Cyprinodon brontotheroides. The sequence continues at coordinate 2,993,374 of JAGKQL010000057.1, forward strand.
CCATCAAGCTCCGATTTGATCCAAACTGGTCTACTTTTTTAGTGCTAATTTAGTGCTGATTTGTGCCGTTAAAACGGTCATTTGTGCTGCTTTAGTTTTTAAGATATAATGAAGTATAACATAAGGCTTGTGACTAGACGTCAGGACGCATAACATTTTGTAACACTCGCCGACCAAAGTAAACATAAACAACAATGGACCCTGAGAAGAGCAAGTCTCAGATTTCTTTTTAAAAGTTGAAAAGCACAGCTGGAAACAGAGTAAATGAACTAACTCGATCTCTCTGAAGACAGAGAGTTGATCATGGACTTGAAGGAGCTTCTGGGTCCGTGTACCTTCAGGCAATTCGATTTTTTTTCCAGAAAACCAAAACGAAAAACAGAAACTACTTCCGTTTTTCAATTTAAAATCAAAAACAAGAAAAACTAAATGAAAAAAAGGGCCTGTTTTTCGATTTCCCCGATTCTTTTCTACATTTTCTTTTTAGGATTGAAGACGAAGACGGTTTCAAGGATGGCCCAGAAGTGCAGGAAAATATTTAAAAATAAAAGCCTAACATAATGCAAGTCTGAAGAAAAAAAATGAAGTGTAGAGATATTTTTTTAATAAAAATATGAACTTTTTACGTTACAACATGATAGTTTATTTTAGAGGCGTGAGCTTTATTACATTATTATGTGTTTTATTGTTGGGGGAGGGGGGGTAATGTCTGGGCAGGATGGAGGTTGAGATGAAAACCTGTTGCTGTTTAATGTGACAACGTGTGTCTGCTTGAGCTGATTGTGCAGATGGAGTCCTTGACGTACTGTCGCTATGACGGTAGGGGGCAGTATGCACTTAATTGTTAGCGAGAGGCCATATAATGTCAAAATGTTGACTATTGTTCCATACCTGAAAATGGCTAGCCTATTGCAGCACGAGGAAACCGTGCGACAAATGTTTGGTAATGGATACTCTGACATCCAGATTTCCAACTTCCTCATCACGGAGATGGGGATGCGGAGAGGCGCCTCAGAAAGAAGCGTGAGATGGTTTCGTATGGATCGGGGGCTCATCAGGAAGGCTATATCAACATTTGGAGATGGCTGTTGCGGAAGCCATACATGAGGTATATTGAGGCATCTTGTGTAGTTTAAAAGCGGACTTCATCAGTGATAACACTCTCTCTCTCCCCTCCCCTCAGGTGACTTATGTCACCTGAGCGTACATAAGTTACCCTAAATATCCGCTTATCTCTCCTGTGCTTTTGTTTTATTTTAAATTTTGATACACTGTACATATGTGGAAACACCCACCTTTCCTCCTTTTAGCACCTTTCCCTTTTTTTCATTAAGTGTGACAAGTACATTTCTCAGGGTGTGAATGTGTGTGTGTGAATGGATGAATGACTAAACTGTAGTGTAAAGCGCTTTGGAGGTCATCAGGACTAGTTAAAGTGCTATACAAGTACAAGCTATTTACCATTTCTCCGCTGTGACATTAATAAAGCCCTATCTTATCTTCTCTCTCTCTCTCAATTTTTTTTATCGCGACCCTTTCATTGCATAAAAAAAATCTAACTACTCATCATAACCATCTTACCACTCAACTTGTATTTGTTTCTCGGCTTTTCAATAGACAGGCCCAAGCTATGGCAGGAAAATGATGACGGGGTATTTGTCAGCACATGGTATCCATGCATCAGAGAGGCGAGTGGGGAGGATGTTGGCTAAGGTGCAACAGCCCTACCATCATGAACGACAACAGGTTAGCTAAAGTTACATGTATAAGGTTTTGTCATGGAACACCTGGCAATTGTGTTTACTATATGTGCAAAATGCACACTTTTTTTGTTTTTTATCTAATAACATCACCCCAGGAGGAGCAGGAGGACTACAGTGTGCGAGGAGGACAGGGGGAGCAGCTGCATTGCTGGGTGCATAATGAGGTAAAAGGCTAAACCGATGCTCCTACAATTTACACTGGCCAGTGGGGGGGCCTGGGCATAGCCAGGGGTGGCAGTGGCCACCCTCGGCCACCCCCTGGTGGCGCCCTTGTTCATATAACGTAATATTTTATATTGATATACTTGCTTAACCAGACTTCATGTTGATAAAACTTTTTGGTCATTAAAGTATCAGGCACCTTTCCATACCCTCTTTCTGTGCCAAGTAAACCAGCTTCATGGGCAAATACAGGTCCATCTATCATTTACATCCAGTGACGCTCACCCACAGAAATGTCAATTAATGACAAATGGGAAAAATAAACCCAACTGCAGATGTTAAGAGCATAGTTGATAACAAGGACATTCATTGTCCACTTATACATCTCAGCAGAGCTTTGCTAAAAGTACTGGTTCAGACAGTTAGCGAGTTAAATTGGAACATTAGGGTTGTTACGTTGTAAATTGCATATGTAATTTAAAGCGAATCTCTAAGTTTTTAACTGCAGATGTTATTTGAAAGTAAAATGTAAATTCTATGTTTACATGTTTTGGTAATAGATGGCTTCAGCAGCAAAATAGTGGCACACGCTACTATGCCAGTGAAAAACAATCTGTCAATTTATGAAAATGGGTACAGGTGAGCTTAATTTATTTTCTCCAGAAATATTAATTGCATCACTTTTCACAACCACCTTTGGTATTGGTACCCACTGCATATCCAAGTATTTTATTTATTGGTCTCAATAGTGTTATTGCATATTAGAAGTTTTCCAAATATCATGCAGCCCTTGGCAGCACATTAGTGAAAAAGCACTATACAATTGCATTCCAATTGGCATTCTACAGATAATCCATCCATCCATTTTCTGATCCGCTTTATCCCTCATGGGGTCACGGGGGTTGCTGGTGGCGGGGTACACCCTGGACAGGTCGGCAGTCTGTCGCAGGGCAACACAGAGACAAACAACCATTCACACCTAAGGACAATTTAGAGAAGCCAATTAACCTAAAAGTAATGTTTTTGGTATGTGGGAGGAAGCCAGAGTACCCAGAGACAACCCACACATGCACAGGGAGAACATCCAAACTCCATGCAGAAAGACCAATGGTTGGATTTGAACCCAGACCCTTCTTGCTGTAAGGCAACAGTGCTACACACTGCTCCACTGTTCAGCCCTACAGATAGCAGATATTTTATTAAAGAAGACCCACTCAACCATGTTAATGTTAATTATGTCTCTTGTTTTTGTTTGTTAGACGTGCAGTCGTTACTTATGGAATGTGGGACCAGGTCAGAGTGGACCATGGAACAGAGTTTTATCTCTGTTTGTTTGTTCAGGAGTTGTTGGCTGAGCATAGGCACAACCGGGAGAGACGGCCATACATTCAGACAACATCAACTAAAGTGAGATTTTATTAAGAAATGATACATTTGTCCCACGCTTTTTGCTTGCCAGTGTTCTATTAGTCAGTGCTGGACAAACTGAACAATGGTTCCTTAACAATAACCATTTTGGAGAGCAACATTGAGGAAGATAGCTGACAGAACTAAAGAAAACAATTTAAACAGCCCGTTAAACATCATTAAACATGTTCTGTCCCCACATGATTTATGCATCCAAGTGTGCCTGACCTCAGTAACCATGATAATGATGGCGCAATACACCTGGATTAATCATTTTATCCTGTTGACTCCGACTCTGTTTACATTACCTGTGATGCCTAATTATTGTACTTAACCCATGGATTCAGTATAGCTATAGTTCACCATTATCCTTGCTTAAGTCCATGTATGTTAGATTATATTGATGTGCTCTTTTCATGTGGTATCTCTTTTTTGTGTGTATTGTGTATTGTTCTGTAACTTATTTATCCATCTATTTTTTTATTTATTTTGCATTTTGTCTTTTACAGAACCATACAGTGGAGAGAATCTGGCCTGAAATAAACTAAAGGGTGAATGACCATGTTAAAATGGCACTTGTTCAAATGGTCGACCAAGAGGTGCTAGACATGGACGATCCATTGATGAGATACTGCACATCAAATTTGAGCTGTAAGGTCAGCAGCATAGGAATGACAAGAGCAGTGCAGGCATGGAATGCCCATCGTATTCCAGGTGTGTAAATTTCCTTTCATACTGTAAACAACAGTTTTAAAAGTATTCTTACATTTTTTTTCTTAAACAGTTTGAAAAGTCATTTTGTCCCTTTTTTAATCTGTCCACAAAGCTTTGTGTTTATTTTAGTTGTAGTGAGCAGACCGGAAAACACAAACATCAATGTAGAAAACCCTTGTGGAGATAACGTTTGTCATAACTGTAAAAACACACTCAAATTACACCAGCAATGCAAAGGTTCGCAGAAAGCTAACGGGAGCTACCCTGTAAGGTCCATGTGTTTGAAAAACAAAGTTAGAACACTTTATGTAGCCTTCTATACAACACACTTAACTCTTCCCTGTTTGTCTGCCAAAACCACCATGGATGCCCAAAGAAAAGATATAAATGTGCTTAAAAACGAAATCGGTAACCTCTACTCTTGTTTAAGTCCAACTGATTGATTACCTGAGAAATATACGCAGTGAAGCTCTGTAAAATAACTGCAAATCTGTATGATTACAGGTGTAATGCACTGCAGTTATGTTGTTTGTTGTATTTTATATTTGATTGACATCCTCAATGACTTTATTTTTCAAGGAAAGGGGATTCCCAATGTCTTGGCACAAGATGGTTGCCGTAAGCGGGTGCCTGAGGACCTTCTTCCTGGACCCTCTGAAGCTGCAGACCGTTACCAGCAAGAAATGGGAAATTCACTAACCAGGGAGTCACTGTTTGGCACTTGCCCATTTCGCTCAGAGGAAGAGAGAATTGGAGCTGAAAAACAGTTCAGTGTCCTTCACCCTGACATTGCAGTTCTGTTTAACAGCACTGTGAATCGACAGTTTAGAGAATTTCAGGAGTCTTTAATAGACCTCATAGATATAACTAGAAGAAATGTGTAACCTGCTTATTATGCTTGCTTTCTTTGTTCATTTTAATTTTATTAGTATTTTTAGCCAGGTTTTTGTTGCATTTTTCAGCTACCCATGTTGTTTTATGTAAATGTTAAGATTACTAACTTTACCTTTTTTTTTCCCTGAGTTGTTGTTGTTACGATAAAAAAAAAAAACAAACTCAAAAGAACATATAGGCTCTTCCCTAATGTATTTCAGCAGCTTTGTTTCTTATAGTGACTATCAATGGGCTGGTCATGTTTTTTCCAAAAACATAAAGAGAATAAAGACCTGACTGAAAAAAGTGTTTTTCTTCATAGTCAATGCTTTTCCCACCTACTATGAACTTCATTGCACTTGAACAACTGACACAGCACCATACTGTGAATTATTGCGCCTGCATCATTATTGTTCCTTTGTCATACAAAAATGTACCAGTATGCCTTGCTTTAGAGATGGGTTGTTATACACAAAGGTGTTTGCAAGCTACAGAAAGAGAAACTTAGCTTTTTTAGTGTCTTTTTT